>JAUNZO010000661.1:0-236237 GCA_031894775.1 Chloris gayana | reverse complement strand
CATGAAAGTGCATCTAGGCCCCTCATTTTATTTTGGATGATTGATATCAATACAATTAAATTTGGAACTAATGCTTTCATGAGAATGTGTGTAGTGAATATCCAAATCACATGAAAGTCTAGCAAGAACAATCAAAAAGGAGAAAGAAATGCAAAATGCAATAAATGGAGAATTTGGAAAAGACTCCTCTCAAAGCTTGTGCCTCGCTTTATTTCTTTGCTTTAAGTCATAGGGATGCCGTACTATAAAGAGGGATGCAAATCACAAACGTGGCGAAGAATGGAGATGCTCACAAACTCAAGAAATCCCCACCAATCCCATTCTTTACGAACCCATCGGAAGCTCCGGTGTGGTACCGGAAGTTCCGGTAGGCTTACGGAGAGTTTTGCTCTCGGGAAAAGCCATACCGGAAGTTCCGGTCCCTGGTACCGGAAGTTCCGGTAGGCTTACGAGAGAGTTTTGCTCTCGGGTAAGGCCATACCGGAAATTCCGGTCCACAGTACCGGAAGTTCCGGTAGGCTAACGAGAGCTTTGAGCTCTGCGGAATGCCATACCGGAAGTTCCGATACGGCACCGGAAGCTCCGGTGCGGTCCGAGTTTTTCAACCCTAAACCCATGTACCGGAAGCTCCGGTACCCCACCGAAGTTCCGGTGCGGGCCGAAGTCCAGATCTAACCCTAATTCGAACCACACCGGAAGTTCCGATGCGTTATCGGAAGTTCCGGTGCGGGATTTCGAGACAGAGCCAACGGCTCTTTTTGGGCTGTGGTATATAAGCCGCACCCCCTTCTCCATTCACCCTCTCTTGCACAACTCCGAACCAATACACACTTGAGCTTCACTCCATCTACTCCAAATCCTCTCCAAAAGCAAAAATTCCATCCTTGAGCTAGGATTTGAGTGAGAGACTTTGAGCAAGTGTTTGAGAGACTTGATTCCATTCTTGAGCATCTTCACTCCCGTCAAGCTTGTGATTTGGATTTGTTACTCTTGGAGCTTTGAGCTCCTAGACGGCTAGGCGTGCTCGTGAGCTCCCAACTTGTGTGGTGACGCCGAGAAGTTTGTATTGCCCGTCCGGAAGGGACATTGATAGTGGAAAACTCAAGCTCAACCTTGGTGGTGACTTGAGGGAGAAATAGGGTTGAGAGAAACCCGGTCCTTGGTGGACTTTCTCAACGGAGACGTAGAGTCCTTGGTGGACTTGAACTTCGGTGAAAAATCCGTGTCTCTTGTGCTCTCTCCTTTTTACTTGCGCGTTGTTGTTTATTTACTAGGTTGCTTGTTAGTTTTCCGTTGTGCCTTTAAATTCCTAGAATTGCATAGGGTTGTTCCTTTCGTTCTTGCAAACACTAGAATTGTGTAGGGTTTAATTCTGCATTTATCACCCTGCATCGGAAGTTCGGTACCCTACGGAAGTTCCGGTATTTGACGTTTTCGTCTTAGTGTTGTTTCGTAGAAAATTTTAGGTTCGCCTATTCACCCCCCTCTAGGCGACTTTCAATTGGTATCGAGAGCGGGTATCTTCGTTGAAGCCTCACCGCTTGAAGATCAAAGATGGCAAATGATAAAGAGGCAACGGGTAGTGGTGAAGCACCACCTAAGGTAGCCGGTGAAAGGGGTCATGAGACCGCACCGGGGATGCCGAGAGATGGAAATGGAAAAGGGCCTGCCCAAGGTGGAGATGTGCTTAGTGCTTTGCCGATGAGCTACAACAGAACACCATATTCCTATAGTGATGGAAGAGATGAGCATATTGGACCCGGCTCAGGAAGACTACCATACTTTGATGGTCAATACTTTGATCATTGGAAAACAAAGATGCTACTACATTTGGATTCAATGCATCAAAATGTGAGAAATGTGACTCAAAATGGATTCCTATGGGAATGTAGAAGCAAGCCAAACGCACAAGACTTATTCAATGTTAGGTGCAATGTGGCGGCGGCTAGTGCTCTCGTATCCGCGCTTAGTCCCGCCGAGTATGAGAAGATAACCGGAATGGAGGATGCCCATCAAATTTGGTTGAAGCTTGAATTGGTTCATGAGGGCATTGATAGTGTGAAGGAGTCTAAGCTAGAAGGGCTTAGAGAAGATTTTAACTACTTTGTCATGAGGTCGGATGAAGGGCCAAGGGAAGCCCATGATAGGATGATGAGAATAGTGAACATAAGAAGAGCACTTGGAGAAAAGGTATTGGACTTGGATGCGAATAGAAGGTTGCTACAAGCCTTGCAAGCATGGGATGCCAACATAGTGTCCAACATAAGGGACAAAGATGACTTTAGGTACTTCACCACCGATGAAGTGATTGGAAAAGTGCTCTCTCAAAAACAGCAAATTGACCAAGGGAATAGGATCAATGCGTTGCTCAAGGACAAAGAAAAGGCTAGTGGGAGCAAGAATGATTTGGCTCTTAATGCCGAACAAGAAAAGAAAAAGAAGGTGGTTGAGGAAAGTGATGATGATGGCGATGATGAAATGGCTCTCTTTGTGAAAAGATTCAACAAGCTTATGTCAAAAAGGAGCTCCAAGAAAAATGACCAAGACAAGAGCAAATTGAGGAAGGCCAAGAACAAGTGCTATATTTGTGGAGACAAAGGTCACTTCATGGCGGAGTGTCCAGGAGAACTACAAGAACAAGCAAAACAAGAAGGGAGACAAGAAATACAAGAAGCATAGAAAGTACCAGTCGGGGTGAAGCACACATTGGACAAGAATGGAACTCCGATGGATCATCTTCCTCCTCAGAGTCGGAATCCGATGAAGAGAAGGGAGGCATTGCATCACTTGCTATTGGGCTAACACCAACCAACTCCTCCTTGTTTGGAAGCTTGACCGATGATGAAGATGACGCCGGACACAAGTGCATGATGGCTAAAGGCTCTAAGGTAAATGCTAATGGAAGCTCTCAAATTCCTAACATGTTTGATTTGTTGGACATCATTGAGCAGGAAAAGGAGACCAATGAGAGGCAAGAGGAGCTTCTTGAGAAACAAGAGGAAATGCTTGTTCAAGAGAAGCAAAGGGTGCTTGAACTTGAAAAGCTCCTAGAAGTTGAGAGGAAGAAGAATGAAGACTTGGTAAAGTCTCTCAAAGTGGTTGAAGAAAATAGTGAGACACTTAAAGTCACAAATGTGTCACTTCAAAAGAAGTGTGATGACTTGCAAAAGGATCACAATTCTCTCAAAGTGCAATTTGAGGAAATTAAGTGTAACACTACTTCCTCTCAATCTTCGTCTTGCCCCCATCTAGCAATGAATGTACTAGGTGCAACAAGATTGATGTTGAAGCTTGTACAAGAAACATCAAGACCATTGGTGACTTGAAGAAGCAAGTGCAAGAACTTCAACAACAAGCACAAAAGAAGATGAAGGCCATTGATGATGCCAAGGCCGAGTATGCAAGGGGTGCATACACCAATGTGAGACGATCACATGTGAAGGATGGCATTGGATACAAGCAAGGTGACAAGCATAATGCAAGAATCAACAAGAACGGCACCAAATTCATCAAGTTCACCAAGGAGGGTGAATATCAAAAGAAGCAAGTCAAGAGGGAGAAGCAAATCAAGAACACTAACAAATCTTCTCTTATTTGTGATTTGCGTACTAACGTGCCTAACCCCTCTTGTGCTCTCTTTTATGATTTTAATGCGACCTATGTGCTAATGAGGAACAAGCATGGTCGTGTGTATGCAAAATATGTTGGGCCACGCAACAAGACCCACAAATCTTGTGTGTGGGTGCCCAAGACACTTGTTACTAATGTGAGAGGACCCAAGCAAATTTGGGTACCTAAAAACAAAGCATAAATTGTTTTGTAGGAATACTCCTCAGGTGGTTCATCATGGGTGGTCGATAGTGGATGCACCAATCATATGACCGGAGACAAGAAAATGTTCGAATCCTTTGAGCCAAGCAAAGAAAGAAATGAGTATATCACCTTTGGAGACAACGGAAAAGGCTATGTGTTGGGTTATGGTAACATTCCTTTAACTTTTCCGCATTCACTTTCGAAGGTTATGCTTGTGGATAACGTTGACTTCAATTTGTTGTCTATCTCACAACTTTGTGGAATGGGCTACAATTGCTTGTTCAACGACAAGGGTGTGATTGTCTCAAGGAGAAGTGATGGCTCGATTGCTTTTGAGGGTGTGCTCAAAGGGAAGCTTTATGTTGTGGATTTCACCGCGGATAAAGCAAAACTTGACACATGCTTGGTTGCAAAGTCCGACATGGGATGGTTGTGGCATAGACGACTAGCCCATGTCGGTATGAGAAATCTTCATAAACTCCAAAAGGGCGGTCACATTCTTGGACTAACGGATGTTTGCTTTGAGAAAAATAAAATTTGCGGTGCATGCCAAGCCGGAAAACAAGTTGGAGCACCACATCCATCCAAGAACATAGTGACAACCACAAGGCCGTTGGAGATGCTTCACATGGACCTCTTCGGTCCCATTGCCTACATTAGCATCGGCGGTAACAAATATGGACTTGTTATTGTTGATGATTATTCTCGCTTCACGTGGGTATTCTTTTTGTGTGATAAAGGTGAAGTAAAGGATGTACTCAAGACATTCTTGAAAAGAGCACAAAATGAATTTGAAGTGAAGATCAAGGCCATAAGGAGTGACAATGGCACCGAGTTCAAGAACACTCAAGTTGAAGAGTACCTTGATGAGGAGGGCATCAAGCATGAGTTTTCGGCACCCTACACACCTCAACAAAATGGGGTGGCCGAAAGAAAGAACCGCACACTCATAGAGATGGCAAGAACCATGCTTGATGAATACAAGACCTCCGATCGTTTTTGGGCCGAAGCAATCAACACCGCATGTCATGCCTCAAACCGGTTGTATCTTCATCGACTCTTGAGGAAAACACCATACGAGCTACTAACTAGGTAAAAAGCCTAACATCTCGTACTTTCGAGTTTTTGGGAGCAAATGCTTCATGCTCAACAAGAAACCCAAGACTTCAAAGTTCTCCCCTAAGGTTGATGAAGGTTTCTTGCTTGGGTATGGTTCAAATTGTCACGCCTATCGTGTCTTCAACAAAACCACCGGTTGTGTTGAAGTTTCACGGGACGTGACGTTTGATGAATCTAACGGCTCTCAAGGGGAGCAAGTTGTTATTAATAATGCAGATGTTGAGGCTCCTAGGCAAGCAATCAAGAGAATGGCACTTGGTGATGTGAGACCGCAAGAACCACAAAGTAATCAAGATCAACCTCCTCCCTCAAGTCAAGACCAACAATGCGCAAATCATGATCAAGTTGATCAAGATCAAGAAGTTGGTGATGAAGATCATGCACAAGTACAAGATGATGAACCCACATCGCATGATCAAGAGGTTGAACAAGACGGTGGTCAAACAAGCTCACATCCACCACACCCAAGAGTGCACCAAAGTGTGCAACGTGACCACCCCGTGGAACAAATCCTTGGAGACATAGAAAAGGGGGTAATCACTCGTTCTCGTGTTTGCAATTTTTGTGAACATTACTCTTTTGTCTCTTCTTTGGAGCCATTTAGAGTAGAAGAAGCACTCGAGGACTCGGATTGGGTGATGGCCATGCAAGAAGAATTGAACAACTTCACAAGAAATGAAGTTTGGACATTAGAAGAAAGACCAAGAAGCAAGAATGTTGTGGGCACCAAGTGGGTGTTCCGCAATAAGCAAAATGAAGACGGCGTTGTAACGAGGAACAAAGCAAGATTGGTGGCAAAAGGATATTCACAAGTAGAAGGATTGGACTTTGATGAAACCTATGCCCCCGTGGCAAGGCTTGAATCAATAAGAATACTACTTGCCTTTGCCACTCACCACAACTTCAAGTTGTACCAAATGGACGTGAAGAGTGCATTCCTAAACGGGCCAATCAAGGAAGAAGTATACGTGGAGCAACCACCGGGCTTTGAAGACCCCAAGTATCCTAATCACGTATATAAACTCCATAAGGCGCTCTATGGGCTTAAGCAAGCACCAAGAGCATGGTATGAATGCCTTAGGGATTTCCTTTTGAAAAAGGGTTTTGAAATGGGCAAGGCCGATGCAACCCTCTTCACAAAGCGTTTTGATCATGATATATTTGTGTGCCAAATTTATGTCGATGACATAATATTTGGTTCTACTAACCAAATGTTTTGTGATGATTTTAGCAAGATAATGACCAAGAGGTTCGAGATGTCTATGATGGGTGAGTTGACATTCTTTCTAGGATTTCAAGTCAAGCAACTCAAGGAGGGCACCTTCCTATGTCAAGCCAAGTACACTCAAGACATATTGAAGAAGTTTGACATGGACAAGGCAAAGCCCACCAAGACGCCCATGGCAACAAATGGCCATCTTGACCTCACCAAGAAAGACAAGCCGGTTGATCAAAAGGTTTTTCGCTCTATGATCGGCTCTTTGCTTTACCTTTGTGCATCTAGGCCCGATATCATGCTTAGTGTGTGTATGTGTGCACGTTTCCAAGCCGCTCCTATGGAGTGCCACATGGTGGCCGTTAAAAGAATCTTGAGATACTTAGTGCACACACCCAACCTAGGGCTTTGGTATCCCAAGGGTTCAAAGTTCAACCTAATGGGCTATTCCGATGCGGATTATGCCGGGGACAAAGTGGATAGAAAGAGTACCTCCGGGACTTGCCAATTCTTGGGTAGGTCCCTAGTGTCATGGTCATCCAAGAAACAAAATTCCGTTGCACTATCCACGGTCGAAGCGGAGTATGTGGCAGCCGGTAGTTGTTGTGCACAACTATTGTGGATGCGACAAACTCTAAGGGACTACGGTTACAAGTTGAACCGTGTTCCTCTCCTATGTGACAATGAGAGTGCCATAAAGCTAGCTTATAACCCCGTTGAGCATTTGCGCACAAAGCATATAGATATCCGCCATCATTTCTTGAGAGATCATTCTATAAAAGGGGATATTGAGGTGAGCCATGTGAAAACCGAAAATCAATTGGCCGACATTTTCACCAAGCCCTTAGATGAAAGCCGGTTTTGCTATCTAAGGAGTGAGCTAAATATACTTGACTCTAGCAACGTGGTGTAAAAGCGTGCACATTTGCTTGTTGCTTTATTCGCATTGGATCTTAAGATGAAATGCATGCTTTCAAAAATTAACTAAGCTTTTTGAAGGCCTTTTTCTTGGTTCTTGACCAATAGGTCAAATCTTGTCAAAATGTGATCATAGCTTTGTTTGTTGATTGTATACTGATCACATGATGTCAAGATGCCCCACTAGTCCATCAAAATTATTTTTGAAAACTCTCCCCAAAACTTCACCTCCTCCTCTCTGTTTTCCCCCTACCGGAAGTTCCGGTAGGGTGCCGGAAGTTCGGTACGGGGGCTGGGGCTCGGCGTTTATTTCCCGGTCGGAAGTTCCGGTAGGGGACCGGAGGTTCCGGCTGGAGGTCGGAACGAGAGGACTTTCCCTCTCGGTCGGAAGTTCCGGTACCCGGTGCCGGATGCTCCGGCCGGGAGCTCACCCTCGGGTGTCATGCCCACACCGGAAGTTCCGGTACGCTACCGGAAGTTCCGGTGCGGGTCCTTGACCTAGGGTTTGAGCCCGCACCGGAAGTTCCGGTAGGCTACCGGAAGTTCCGGTGCGGGGCGGCGATATAAATAGGGGAGCCCGTCCCCTTGAAAGGGACGGCTCCCATTTGAAAAAGACTCAACTTTTTCCTCTTCTCTCTTCGGATCTCCGTCAGCCGGAAGCTCCTCTCAACTTCCGGCGACGGTCTACGGCAAGATTCTCCAAGCTCCTTCCTCCGGTCTTCTCCAAGCACCTAGCTAGAGGAGAAGGTATACCTTCATTGCCTTCACTTCTAGATCTAGGCTTAAATCCTTGAATCCCTAGGAATATTTGATGCTTAGATGTTTCTCTAGCGGTTCTAGAACACTAGCATGCTTCTAGGAAGTGATTCCATTGGCTAGATGTGAATTTTTCGCCTTGCTAGGGTTAGGGTTGACTCCTACCGGAAGTTCCGGTACGCTCCGGAAGTTCCGGTATGGGTCAGCCCACGACGGATATGGAACCCGTCGGAGGTTCCGGTACCGGAGTGCCGGAGGTTCCGGTACCTTGTACCGGAAGTTCCGGTATACGATACCGGAAGTTTCGATAGGGGCCTATCCTGTTAGCATCTTCCTAGCATCTCAAAATTCCCACACTTGTGTATGTTGCTCCTTACACATGTTTTCTCTCTGTTAGATGACTCGTGGCGGGAAGCGAGACGGTGACCAAGCGTCCGGCACCCGCTCAAGGTCATGATGACTCGGACTCGGACTCGGACTTCGACGTGCCGAATCCACGCCTTGTCAAGAGGCGAGGCCACGGGAACCGGTCATCGGTCTTCCTCCCGTGGTCTTGGCCCGGCAAGGGCAAAGGTCTTGGAAGGGGCAAAGGAAAGAGCACAGCTAGGAGACCTCCTCCCGCTCCCGTGTCGGATGATGAAGAAGAAAGTGAGGAGGAAGGCTGGAAATGTGGGCGGGGATGAGTGGTTTCTCCCCATCGCCCGCAACTTGCGGGAGCACTACAAGTATGAGCCGAGGTCACCGGTTGTGAGTGGCGGTGCAGGCTACAATGTGCCTTTCTACGAGAGATGAGGTGCGGAAATATAGGAGCAAGTGCCCGTGGCTCAAGGCTAAGGAAAGGGGTGTGGAGGACATTCGCTTTTGGGACCACACCCAAGCCGAGTGGTACAAGGAGGTGCTCAAGTTGAAGAAGAAGACTCATGAGATGAAGTGGATCAGGTGGGATCTGGATGGATCGTCGGAACGATCCCGTCTTTACTCAAATCAAGGCTGAGTGTGCTAGGAGGGATTTGGTGGAGATTATGGGGCTTGAGCATGGGTGGAACACGGAACCGGTGGTTCGGTTCTATGCCACTCTTTGGCTTGAGTTCGATGATGACTCCCAGGAGGACTCCATCATGCACTCGGACGCTTGATGGAAACCGGTTCCAAGTCACATATGCTTGAGTTTGCACGGATTCTCGGATTTAGCCATAACGACGCTATGAAGAACAATGTGAACATGTTTGACCCTCCGGATGATGTAGCTTTGGAGTTCATGTATGACGGCCGCTACGCTCACCCCAAGACGATGATCATTGGGACACACTTGGGCTGCACCCCTACTACCGTGTTACGAACAATATGTTCGGATGGACTTTGGATCCTAAGATAGGGGATGCATCTTCTTTGCTGGCAGAATCCAAGACTTTACTTTGTGCCATGCGTCCGGGAGCTGAGCCGTTTTGTGTTTTTGAGCACATTTGGACTTCCATCATCAACCACTCCTACACTCATAAGGCGAGCCTTCCCTTCGCTCCCTTTATTATGAAGATGATTGAGGCCGTCCATCGGTATGCACTTTGTACATGATAAGGATCACCCCGGACTTCGTCCCAAGAGGTTCCAGCTCTTACCCTCTCCTCGGGGATCACCGGTGCGACAGCCGGCTCCTCCACCACCAGCTCGGCAAGCTGGAGATGCTCCACCTACTTCTTGTCGCCGGACTCGCAGCAAGTCCGGATTCATCAGCTCGGTCCTCAAGTCTATCTTTTGCATGTGCAAGGCCAATAGTGAGGACATCTATGAGATGAGGATGGAGCAGCGGCGCATAAATGAAGGACATCACCGATATCTCTCTCACCTAGCTCGGCAGCAGCAGCCACCACCTCCTCCCTTGGACCTTGCACCGATAGTACCTCGGCGGTGGGAGGACCCTTGGGCTCCATATCGGCGAGGCCGCGGGAGTGGCGGCACGAGCAGCACGAGCAGCAGCTCGGGGTGTGGAGGGTAGTGGCACCGAGAGTGGAGAGGATGACAGCGCCGAGGATGTTCCGACCGCCTCCGCTCCCCGCTCGAGCACTCGGATCCCGCTCCATGAGAAGGGCAAGGGAGTGGCACGCCCCACGGATGAGGAAGAAAGCGATGAAGAGGACGGCGACGACGATGACGACGAGTGATCCTCTCGTGGGCGTTCTAGTTCTTTTCTCCTTTTTGGTGATGTGTTGCCAAAGGGGAGAAGAAATTTCTATCTTTATCTTTATCTCATTGTGTGTGAGATGGACAAGTGGTTTGGAACTATGGATGATTGTAATAAGTTTAGACTTGTTTTTATTATCTATCTATGTGGTTTGCCTTATGATATGCTTGGTGATTTGTTGTTTCTCTTTTTTAGATGCATTTGTGTGATGATAAAATGCCATATTGCATTGTTTGTGGTTTTCTTTATTATGGATGCATAGATAAAGGGGAGCTCCGCATGATTCTTATCTCTAATGTGCACTTGGTATTGTATAGACCAACTCTTGAAATTCAATTTCATGCACATATTAAGGGGAGCTCATCTTTTATCTTTGCAAGTTGTGTTTTTCAATTCATCTTTTTAGAAATTTGATTGTATTGGCATCAATCACCAAAAAGGGGAGATTGAAAGTGCATCTAGGCCCCTCATTTTATTTTGGATGATTGATATCAATACAATTAAATTTGGAACTAATGCTTTCATGAGAATGTGTGTAGTGAATATCCAAAGCACATGAAAGTCTAGCAAGAACAATCAAAAAGGAGAAAAGAAATGCAAAATGCAATAAATGGAGAATTTGGAAAAGACTCCTCTCAAAGCTTGTGCCTCGCTTTATTTCTTTGCTTTGAGTCATAGGGATGTCGTACTATAAAGAGGGATGCAAATCACAAACGTGGCGAAGAATGGAGATGCTCACAAACTCAAGAAATCCACACCAATCCCATTCTTTCGAACCCATCGGAAGCTCCGGTGTGGTACCGGAAGTTCCGGTAGGCTTACAAAGAGTTTTGCTCTCGGGAAAAGCCATACAGGAAGTTCGGTCCCCAGTACCGGAAGTTCCGGTAGGCTTACAGAGAGTTTTGCTCTCGGGTAAGGCCATACCGGAAGTTCCGGTCCCCGGTACCGGAAGTTCCGGTAGGCTAACGAGAGAGCTTTGAGCTCTCTAGAATGCCATACCGGAAGTTCGATACGGCACCGGAAGCTCCGGTGCGGTCCAGTTTTTCCAACCCTAAACCCACGTACCGGAAGCTCCGGTACTCCACCGAAGTTCCGGTGCGGGCCGAAGTCCAGATCTAACCCTAATTCGAACCATACCGGAAGTTCCGATACGTTATCGGAAGTTCCGGTGCGGGATTTTCGGACAGGCCAACGGCTCTTTTTGGGCTGTGCTATATAAGCCACACCCCCTTCTCCATTCACCCTCTCTTGCACAACTCCGAACCAATACACACTTGAGCTTCACTCCATCTACTCCAAATCCTCTCCAAAAGCAAAAATTCCATCCTTGAGCTAGGATTTGAGTGAGAGACTTTGAGCAAGTGTTTGAGAGACTTGATTCCATTCTTGAGCATCTTCACTCCCGTCAAGCTTGTGATTTGGATTTGTTACTCTTGGAGCTTTGAGCTCCTAGACGGCTAGGCGTGCTCGTGAGCTCCCAACTTGTGTGGTGACGCCCGAGAAGTTTGTATTGCCCGTCCGGAAGGGACATTGATAGTGGAAAACTCAAGCTCAACCTTGGTGGTGACTTGAGGGAGAAATAGGGTTGAGAGAAACCCGGTCCTTGGTGGACTTTCTCAACGGAGACGTAGAGTCCTTGGTGGACTTGAACTTCGGTGAAAAATCCGTGTCTCTTGTGCTCTCTCCTTTTTACTTGCGCGTTGTTGTTTATTTACTAGGCTGCTTGTTAGTTTTCCGTTGTGCCTTTAAATTCCTAGAATTGCATAGGGTTGTTCCTTTCGTTCTTGCAAACACTAGAATTGTGTAGGGTTTAATTCCGCATTTATCACCCTGCACCGGAAGTTCCGGTACCCTACCGGAAGTTCCGGTATTTGACGTTTTCGTCTTAGTGTTGTTTCGCAGAAAATTTTAGGTTCGCCTATTCACCCCCCTCTAGGCGAATTTCACATCACCTCCCCATCCGGACGAAGTTTCGGACTGCATTACCACCGATGGGAGGGTCCCGCCATTTTGTCCCGCAGCAGCTCCACCACTCTCACGATGGAAATCAGCAGCAAACAAATGCTTCTCGCCCTATGCAGCAGGCATATCAAAGTGCTAGACCCAACCCACAAGGCCCTTGTTACCGTTGTGGTCGCCTGGGTCATCTAGCAAAAGATTGCCGCAACCCGCCGAGCAACAACAACAACAATAGTTCGAGAAAATATTGGCACCAACAACAACCAGCCCCGTGGTGGAAATAATGGCAATGGTAATCGTCCGCAATCATCTACACCAAATGCTAAGAATGGTCGAGTCAACTATACCACGACCGAAGAGATTCAAGCTGGAGAACCGATACTTTCGGGTACGTTTTTGGTTAATAATCATTCCATAATGGTTCTTTTTTATTCTGGTGCAATGCATGATTTTATTAGCCAAGCATGTGTGAATCAATTGCATATCACTCCCACTTGTTTTGGCTATTCCTTATATCATCACATCACCTGGTGGAAAAATAAGAACAAATCTTGAGTTGAGACATGTGCCGCTAAGGCTAGAGAAAAATATATACCCCTCAAACTTCATAATTCTAAGTGGACAAGGTATAGATATCATCCTTGGTATGAGATGGATGAAGCTCCACAAAGCCGTCTTGCATATTGATTCGCGAGAGGTCCATCTAAATTAACTTTTGTATGGCGCATCTATTCTTCGTTTGCCATGTTCCAAAACCTCCACATCAAAAATTTATCATCTTGAGGGAAGAAGAATTGAGGACATTCCAATATTATGTGAGTTTCCCGACGTGTTTCTGGATGATTTGCCGGGTATGCCACCCGATCGGGATGTTGAGTTTAAAATCGAGCTCCACCCCGATACGGCACCAATCTCCCGTCGACCGTACAAAATGGCTATGAGTTAGCGGAATTAATAGAGCAACTAAAAGAGCTTATGGAAAAAGTTTATATTTGACCTAGTTCATCCCCGTGGGGATGTCCCGCTCTTATTGTGAAGAAGAAAGACAAGACGTTACGTCTATGTGTGGATTGTCGCCCTCTAAATGCAATGACCGTCAAAAATAAATACTAACAAGAATCGATAATTCTTTTTGATCAATTAGTTGGTGCTAAGGTCTTCTCCAAGATTGATCTATGTTCCGGCTATCACCAAATTAAAATCCGATTCGAGGATGTTCCAAAAACCGCATTTTCTACGCGGTATGGCCTCTTTGAGTATCTTGTCATGTCCTTTGGTGTCACAAATGCTCGGCACACTTCATGTACTTGATGAATTCAGTTTTCATGCCGGAATTGGACAAGTTTGTTGTGGTGTTCATCGATGATATCCTTGTCTATTCAAACTCCGAAGAGGAACACGCCGACAATGTTCGTATTGTTCTTCAACGACTTTGTGATCACCGATTGTATGCCAAATTCAGCAAGTGTGAGTTTTGGCTAAAGCAAGTCCCTTTCTTGGGTCATGTAATATCAGCAGATGGTGTAGCCGTTGACCCGAGCAAAGTTGAAGAGGTGCTGAATTGGTAATCTCCAAGATCGGTTAGACAAATTCGCAGCTTTCTTCGTCTTGCCGGTTACTATCGGAAATTCATTCCTAACTTCTCAAGCATATCCAAGCCCGTGAAAAAAAATATTAGAGAAGGATGCTAAATTTAAGTGGAGTAATGAATGTGAAGAAGCCTTTCAAACTCTCAAAAAGCACTTGACAACCGCTCCGGTTTTAGCTCAACCCGACATCACAAAACCGCTCGACGCATATTGTGATGCTTCTGGTATTGGTCTTGGTTGTGTGCTAATGCAAGAAGGTCGTGTTATTTTTTATGCTTCCTGTCAGCTCCGTAAGTATGAAGAAAATTATCCCATCCATGATTTGGAACTAGCATCGGTTGTTCTTGCATTAAAGACTTGGAGACATTATCTTCTAGGTAATCTTGTTAATCTTTACATCGATCACAAGAGCCTCAAATATATATTCACGCAGCAAGAACTGAATATGAGGCAACGTACATGGTTGGAACTGATCAAGGATTATGAATTGGAAATGTGGTTGCTGACGCATTAAGTCACAAGTATCAATGCAATCATGTTACCGTTTGCTCTATGGACCGTCCTGAAATTTCAGATTGTGTTGAACCAAGTCTTAGGGTTATTCCATATGGCTTGTTGTATAATTTAGCTCTTATTCCCACCCTTCGTGAAGAAATTATTGAGGCACAAAAGAAAGATGAAGGAATGGAATTTATTCGGCAAAAGATAGCTAAAGATCCCACTTGCTTCCGACAAGGCGCCGATGGTGTTCTATGGTTCAACAAACGTCTTGTTGTTCCAAAGAATATGGAATTGCGAAAGAAAATAATGGATGAAGCACATTTGTCCAAATATTCCATACACCCCGGTAGCAACAAAAGGTATCGTGGATTAAGGGAAAAATTTTGGTGGACACGTATGAAACATGAAGTTGCACAAGTATGTTGTCGAATGTGACACTTGCCAACGTGTCAAGGCGGATCATTTGATGAAAGCTGGTTTGTTAAACCCGCTGAAATTCCCGCTTGGAAATGGGAGGATATTGCTGTGGATTTTATTGTTGGGTTACCTCCCACATCAAAGAAGCATGACTCAATTTGGGTTATTGTGGATAGGTTGACAAAATCCGCGCATTTCATTCCCGTGCATACAACCTACCCCACCAAGAAATATGCCGAGTCTGTATATCTCAAGAGTGCTATACATTGTTTCGACCGAGGTCCACAATTTGTATCTTGCTTTTGGGAGCAATTGCATTCTTGTCTAGGCACCACTTTCATTCGAAGCTCCGCATATCACCCACAAACGGACGGACAAACCGAAAGATTAAATCAATATTTGGAAGATATATTGAGAGCATGTGTTTTGGATAATGGTGGGAATTGGGTTGATTGTCTCCCATTCACCAAATTCTCGTACAACAATAGTATCAAGAAAGTTCGAGAATGTCACCGTTCGAGGAATTGTATGGTCACTCATGTCGTACGCCCTTGAATTGGTCGGAATCGGGTGAAAGGATTAATTTTGGACCGGATCTTGTTACTCAAGCCGAGGAGAAAGTGCGACAAATTCAAGCAAATATGAAAGCCACAAAATCTCACCAAATTAGCTATGCCCACAAAAGGAGACGCCTGTTGGAATTTGAGAAAACAGATCATGTCTATCTTCGTGTTTCTCCAACTAAAGGTGTCTCACGCTTTCGAATTAAAGGCAAGTTAGCACCCCGCTATACTTGGACCTTACCCAATTGTGGAAAAATGTAGCACGGTTGCTTACCGATTGCGGTTGAGTCTTGCTCGTGTCCATAATGTATTCCACGTGTCGCAACTCAAAGAAATGCTTGAAGCCTCCGATTGATGTGGTTATTTTCGACACCGAGCAATTAGAAAAAGATCTTTCCTACCCCGAATATCTCGTCCGGATTATCGATCAAGAGGACCGGTTAACTCGCAATCGCACAATCACTTTCTACAAGGTGCAATGGAGTAACCATACCAAAGATGAAGCAAATTGGGAACAAGAGGTGTCGTAGACTTACCTTACGGGTATACATTGATGAGAAGAATGATTTATCGAGGACATGGTGGCGTATTGAAGACATAAGACCGGTGGGGCGGGCCCACAGAGTGGTGTCCGACCGGTATAGGATTCCGAAGGTTCCATAAGACTGGTATGGAAATAAAGGCGGACAGACAAGATCTGGATTAATCCTTAAGGAGAGTACAAGACCGACCGAGTAGGACTCCGAATTGATAAGGAAGCTTAGAGATAGAGTTTCTAAGTATGTAGATATTGTATCCGACTAGGATTCTACATGTAACCTTGCCTCTCCTGGACATATAAGGCGGGGGCGGGGACCCCTAGAAGCGAAGTTCTTACAAGTTCCTAGAAGTTAGGACAAGTTCCTACATTATGGACAACTCGCAATTAGCAATGTGCTAAAGGCAATACATAACATACGGGACGTAGGGTATTACTCTCAATTCGAGGGGCCCGAACTCGTCTAAAATCTTGTGTTTCGTGTGTTCCGTGTGTTGCACCATCGAATTCCATGCTCGTGAGGGACCAGGTAGTTCTAATGCCGAGATTAAGACTCGACATTTGGCGCGCCAGGAAGGGGTCCCGGCGAATTCCATGCTCGTGAGGGATCGGGTAGTTCTAATGCCGAGATTAAGACCCGACATTTGGCGCGCCGGTAGGGGTCCCGGCGAATTCCTAGCGAGTTCGATGGCTTCTACTTTCGACTTCAACTTCGTTCCCGATGCATTGTTGAAGATCCGTCAAGATCATTGTTGGAGTTTATCGGTAAAGGATCAAGACCGAGCATCGTCCTGGTTATGTGATCGTCAAAAGCCGCGCGGTTCTCGGGAGCTACGCGGTCGTCACGGCGGAATCATTACGTCATGCGCGAGTGGAGATTGTGAGCTTGTCGCTCTCTTCAAGATCCAATCTATGATGGCGGCAACATGTTTGATCGTCGTCCCGCGGCATCTTTGCACGAGCTACATCGGAAGTATACATCTTACCGTGTGTCTCTCGTACTTGCGAGAGGCGATGTCGTCGAGTTCAATTTCGTAAAGCCAACATCACGTGGAGCACCCGGTCTTCGGGCTATATACGTCTACACACGTACAGGGCGGTTTCTTTATTTATTGATTCTTTCCGTCTAAATGCACTCGGACATCCATATTCCATTATGGCATTAGCCGATTTGCATGGTTAAGAAAGCCACGGCTCTATTTAATTTTTATTCCCTAATCACTAATCAATCTCGTCCGATGCATGTATGACTTGCACCAAGCAACTTGGATAATACCGACAAGCTATCGACATGTCAAGTTTAACTCATGATGTAGCGAGTTGCACGTATCAGCCAGCAAATACATTAGTGGAGGACATTGGTTGAAGACATGAGCGTGACAAGACCGCCGAACGACGCAACCTTTACGGACGTCATCCATTTATCCAAGATCTCGATGATCAAGCCATGTTTACGCCAGTGATATTCACCGGCCTGCTGCACATCGATCAAGAACTCATCGGCAGTATGTAGAAGCTCTCACTTCGGACATTGACGCGATCACGCAGTCCAGGCTGCTATGGATGTCGATTATTATCACTCGGCCGTGATGGCCTTGAGCAATTTTTACTTCTCCATCGGTCAACAACCTCAACATTGACTATTTCAATCGGTCTACATCGGTGTTTATGAGACGAGCGTTGCTGCCACTCGGACATATTCAACGACAATCGCTGCCGCGACAACGACGACGACCGGTGTCGCGGAGCGATGACCGGTGCGAGACAACAATCGTCGCTGCGATGACGACGACGAGCGGTTGCGGGACGACGATCGTCACCGCGACGACGACGACGAGCGGTGTCACAGGACGACGATCGCTGCCTCTGCGTAACGACGACCGATGTCATGGAGCGATGATCGGTGCAGCATGACGACTCGCTACCGCAACGACGACGCCGACCGGTGCAGATGATCGCCGTCTTGCGACGACGAAGATCGATGCCGCCGAGCGATGACCGACGCCATGACGATAATTTTAACAGCTTTCGCCGGTCGTCGACTTCAACTTGGAGCGCCGCTGCTGCTCGGACGCGGTCTTGAGCATTAACGCGGTTGCCAATCTTCGATTTCGACCGATCGCGCCGTCTTCAACAGACTTTCATCGGTCGTCGGCTTCAACTTGGAGCGCCGCTGCTGCTCGGACGCGGTCTTGGGCATTAGCGCGGCTTCCAATCTTCGATTTTGACCGATCGCGCCGTCTTCAACGGGTTTCATCGATCGTCAACTTCAATTTGGAGCGCCGCTGCTGCTCGGACGCGGTCTTCGACTTTAGCGCGGCCGGCGATCTTCGATTTCCACCGATCGCGTCGTCTTCAACAGCTTTCATCGGTCGTCTACTTCAACTTTGAGCGCCGCTGCTGCTTGGACGCGGTCTTGAGCATTAGCGCGTGCTGCTAATCTTCGATTCGACCGATGGCGCCGTCTTCAACAGCTTTCATCGATCGTCACCTTTAATTTTGAGCGCTGCTGCTGCTCGGACGCGGTCTTGAGCATTAGCGCGGCTGCTAATCTTCGATTTCGACCGATCGCGCCGTCTTCAACAGCTTTCATCGGTCGTCATCTTAAACTTTGAGTGTCGCTGCTGCTCGGACACGGTCTTGAGCATTAGCACGGCCGCTGATCTTCGATTTCGACCGATCGCGCCGTCTTCAATCGCTTTAATCGTTGTCAACTTTAGCTTTGAGCGCTGCTGCTGCTCGGACGCGGTCTTGAGCATTAGCGCGGCCGCTAATCTTCGCTTTTGACTGATTACGTCGCCTTCAACCATCTACATCGGTCGTCGATTTCGATTTTAAGCGTTGCTGCTGCATGGAGATGTTGTCTTGAGCTGAGTGCGATCGCCAAACTACTCATTGATCGGCTACATCATCTTCAACCCGGGCTCGGGGCTACGCCCACTAAACCAGCTAAGTTGCTTTTACACTTGAGCTTTTGTGTTTAAACTTATATAATGCGATGCTCATGATAGCTTTTTGATAATATGAAATATGTCAATCTTTGCCTATCTCGCATGGTTTTATTTATCTTGGAATCTTAATTTTGAATTAATTTACCAAGTTATGGGCTGCTATTTGAGAGCGGTCGATTAATAATTTGTGATCCCGAGTTCTAAGACCGGTCATTTTTTCTATACGGCACGATTTTGTTAAGTAGACAGCCGCTATGTGCTATACCCAATGCTGATTAGAGCCGATGATCATGTCATAGTTGGTTTGTGTTGAATTAACCATTGTTGCTTGGTTATAGACTTGATTGGTTGAATCAGGATGGTAAATTTAAGTTTTCTCAACATTGGAGTGACCGGTTATTAAAATTGAATTACATTAGGCATATAATGATTAATCTGGACCGCTGCAGTTTGCGCGAAAGGAGAAAATATTATATGTTGAAGTAAGGAATATATAAATACCGGTCAAGAATATGGAAATAATTTAAGATCTGCAGTAAGTAAAACATTGGAGTATTTATTTACATATGAGCATATTTATATACTTGTTTCATTATTTTTACGGATATAATGGACTAAGAATTAGGTTTCGGCACCACTTGATGTACCGATGCTACCGGTCTAGGGTGCGGCGACGGAGGAGAAGTCTACGTGATTTGGATAATCACGGGGCTCTTTTGCCAATTGTGATGACCGGTCCGAGTGTTCGACGCTCGGACCGTTAAGCATTTTTAGCCCGGAATATATGATTTCCGGAGTGATTATACAACAAACCGATCGGGTTGAAGACTATTGTCTGATCGATTGGTTAACACCTGGTTCGCCTTAGGCCCCGGGTGTTAATCATTCGGCTGATAATAGGTGTGAAAAATTCGAGTTTAGTGTGTGAACTGTGGTGACTGCTTTGATCGATCAGGAATTTGGATTTGAGCGATATTCGATAAGCGGAATATCGCTTATGACCGATGCGAATCACCAGGAGTATGAGATTTGACACCGGTCCGGACCGGTCAAAAAGTATGTTCTTGGCGGAAGATGTTAAGAGTTATAGAGGAATGGTCTACGTGATTTGAATAATCACGGGGCTATTTTGCAAATGTTTGAGCGGTCCGAGGTATGGAGTGTCCGATCGCGATAACATTGGAACATCAAATTGGATTGTTTGAGGAAATTGAATAATGAGACTCGGTTAGATCGAAGACAATTACGTCTTGCCTAACTAAGTATTGTGAAATTGGATGCCTTAGGCCCCGGGTGTTAATCATTCGGCTGATTATAGGCCTTGGAGACTCGAGTCGATGTAAGATAATTGGGAAACCGGTCTAATCAACCAGAATTTTGATTCTTAGTGAAATTTCACTAAGCGGATTATGAGTTCATGCTGATTGAGGCGGTATGTTATGTCAAACTGGTGTGAATCTCCAGGAGATATGAAGTTCGACCGGTATGACCGGTCCGAAAATATGTTCTTGGCAGAAATTGCTCGAGAGGAATGTGATTTGATGGAAAATATTAAAGCATAGTCTCTCAAGAAAGACTCTTGCATTATTTGCAATCCTCAAATGATACAAGAGTAGGGGGCTATACCTAATTAGGTGCACCCGACCGGTGCACCGTGTTCAAAAGCGGTCTGTAGAGATCTCGGGAAGTGGAAAATGATGGAAATTGAAAGGAGCGATCTGTAGAAATTGCATATTGAAGAAAATAATGAAGAATCAACTAGTGGGCTCTTGCATTATTTGAAAGGAGTTCAAATGATCCAAGAGTCGGGGCTATACCCAATTGGGTGCACCTAATCGGCGCACTAGAAGGAAAATACTTTCGTTTTTGCACACCTAGGTATGGAGGACAAAATACCAATTTTTTGGCTTTTTGAAGCGTCTTGAAGAAAGAAGAAGTATTACGAGAAGATTGGAGTTCTTTTTAATTTAACATTGGAATCGGACCAACATGCGGAAGACCGGTCGGTCTTACTCAATGTCAAATCAAAAATTACTCGGGGGCTGCTGTCGTAGACTTACCTTACGGGTATACATTGATGAGAAGAATGATTTATCGAGGACATGGTGGCGTATTGAAGACATAAGACCGGTGGGGCGGGCCTACGAGTGGTGTCCGACCGGTATAGGACTCCGGAAGGTTCCATAAGACCGGTATGGAAATAAAGGCGGACAGACAAGACTCGGATTAATCCTTAAGGAGAGTACAAGACCGACCGAGTAGGACCCCGAATTGATAAGGAAGCTTAGAGATAGAGTTTCTAAGTATGTAGATATTGTATCCGACTAGGATTCTACATGTAACCTTACCTCTCCGGACATATAAGGCGGGGGCAGGGACCCCTAGGAGCAGAAGTTCTTACAAGTTCCTAGAAGTTAGGACAAGTTCCTACATTCGGACAACTCGCAATTAGCAATCCGCTAAAGGCAATACATAACATACGGGACGTAGGGTATTACTCTCAATTCGAGGGGCCCGAACTCGTCTAAAATCTTGTGTTCCTGTGTGTTCCGTGTGTTGCACCATCGAATTCCATGCTCATGAGGGACCGGGTAGTTCTAATGCCGAGATTAAGACTCGACAAGAGGAGTTTCGAAAACCAATTTTCCCGAGTTTCTCGCGTCACAAGAATCGGTAATTTTTTTCCGCACTCCCTCTTTATTTATTTACAATTCTCGGGATGAGAATTTCTTTAAGGGGGAGAGCTGTGACATCCCATGTCATGAAGAAGGTAATTACGCTAATGTCACATGCCAATTGCCTAATTAGGTGGACCATGAATTAATCACCCAATTAAAAAAACAAGAAAATGAGAAATCTATTAAGTGAATCGGGTAAAATCCTAACTCCTACACACATAAAAAATTATAAAGAAAGGGTGCCAATGTTTTTTTCACAATCATGTTGTGCATATCAAGAGATGAATTGAGGAATTTTTTCTGAATTTTAGCAACAATTTAAATGCCTTAAAAATTCAATTTAATGCCGGAAACAGCACTCCTTCTCAAATTTTTGAAAATTATGGAAACCGAATCTCACCTAGACCCCAAAATCAAAGTTGGAGCACACATCACGTTGAGTCTACAGAAATTTTGGTTCGAATTTTGGTGCAATGTAGCACTGACTTTTGACTAAATTACAGAGAGCATTGCTGAGTTGACGAGGAATCGAATTCCTTTTCCATTGCCCACCGGACCGACGACCGCCTCGCCGTCCTCCTCCGCAAGCCACCACCAACGCCCAGCCAAACCTTTCCCCTGTGCTGCCTAATGCCATTGGCAGCCCATCCTTGAAGTGACCCTCGCTCGTCCCTTCCCGACCACCGCCCTCGCCTGCTCCCGATTTGAATCGCTGCCGCGCTCGCCCGTGCTCTCCCCTCGCTTAAGCCAACAAGCACGGCCAGCAGCCGCCTCTAACTCCTCCTCGGCTCCCCAAGCAACGCACCACAGCACCGGAGCCCTACCTTCTCCCTTGCCGGCAAGCGCAGAAACAAAGCCTCCTCTCGTTCTCGCGTTCCCGAGGCCGCCGGTGCCATTAGAACCACACCGGTGAGCTTCGACCTTGCACCTCCCTCAAACTCATGCTCAAGTACCTTGACCTCCCTCCCGTTGCACCAATTGAGTGGCCAACACAGGACATCGCCGAAATTTTGAACAGAGAACCGCCGCCCGCCGAGCCGCCACACCTCCACGACAAACACCCACTTCTAGGCCTCCCCCAAGCCATCTAACTCGACGTCGGTGATCCTCGGGGCACGGTGAAGCTCCACGGCTTTCTTCCCCTCCTTCTCTTGCACCGTACGCGTCGCCCCACGCCGCCGAAGCCCCCGTGCGCCCTCTCGTATCGAGAAAATCGTGATAATGGCAATTCCGTAATTCCTGCAAAGTCAAATTCCCCCGATGGCGACTTCATAATTTCGATCAAACTTTAATAAATATTCAAAAATTCATATCTTTCAAACTACAAGGCCCAAAAGGGCAAACCAAATTTTATTGGATTCAGAAAAATCCCCTCGTTGCAAAAAGTATGATGAGCACCTGTAGTTTTAATGTTTTGATATTTATAAAAATTCCCTAAAGTTGAACCCTTTTAAGAGTTATAAAATCATAAATAAATCTATAAAAGTCCTATGAACATGAAACTTGGACATTAAATCACTCATTGCATATATGAAGCCTCTGCACAAGCATATCTTCATTTGTTTCATATTTTTAAAGTTATTGCATCATCCCTTGTTTTTAGTAAATAAATTCTTATCATTTTTATATTAGGAATTTATTCATTAAACTTTGCAATGCTATTGTTTATGACATAATACATGCCAATAAATTCTCATGTCAAATTTTGAGCTCCGGAGGTAGGAAATTTATTGTCGATTTGTATGAATTATGAATAGACTAGGAATTTCTTATGCATATAGATAATTATTATTGATGATTTTTTTCCTCTCTGGTACTGTTCATACGGAATGTTAGGCCCTTAGATTCAGTAAGCACAAATTATCATCTCATGTTCTCATATGTCGTTTGTAGCTATATTATATTTCCACGTATAGTTTACATGCGATAATTGACACGAGATCTAATTGTATTCAAGATTAAAAATGAAATAGCTTACCTCATTAAACATTATCTCTCGTAAATTAATGTAAATGTTACCACATTATACATGTGACCTCTGTTGTGTCAAATATTTATCGATATATATGTTCACATAGCATCGTTGCTAAGTTTTTATAGGGAAAAGGAAACCATGCTCGTTTATGCATAAGTTATCATTTCCATAAGAATGAGTATTTTAATTCATCCATGAGCATGACATGATCACGAGCATCGAATAATCATTCATGATAGTGAATAAGATTTTGTGCATCTTCCTTGTATGCATTTATGCTTACGCAATGCATTTCATTCAATTAGGCAACGAAGGCGAAGTGAACATTTCGGTGGAGCCCGGTGTTAATCTTAATTTCAGTGTTAATCTTAATTTCGGTGAAGCTACTAACTACGATCAAGCCCAAGGCAAGCCCCAATGCACTCCTATGTTTTTCAAAGTCTTCTCTTTTAATTAGCATAAAAAGGATATTGTATTGTGCATTAAGTATAGGAGTTGACGTGAAACCCACTTGCATAAATCCCTATATCACCTATGTAGTCTATGTGAGTCACCCTCGATAGAAATGCTATGCTTAGAATTATGTTAGAGTCCACGATAGGATCTAGACCACTAGATAAGTTTATGCTATTCTTGTGGTTGAAAATGGCTAAAATTGAGAACCCATAGTTGTGACTCCGCGAACAAGTATTGAGTTGTGTACCAAGTGCATACCTTTCTATGGGGATTGGTAAACCTATGTAACTTGTGAAGTCATAGTGGGGGACGAGATACCTTACCGATCCACAGGTGATGTGTAAGTAGGGCGGAGGTTCGGTTAGAGGACCGCTGGAGGGTGCATGGGTTAAGCCTTGGACATGTTGTTAAATGTGTCGCAAGGGGACGTGCACTTGGGATCGGTAGCCCCGTGCCACACTCTATGAATGATCTTCCGAACGGTGGCCATACGTGTTCTTAAATGATGGGTATGTCGTGTACTTGGGTTCTCTCCTGCAGGATGTAAATCGATATATATTGCCGCCCACCTCGCGGTTAATGAGGCCCACTTGATTCGAGTAGATTACAATGATTAGTAATGTGAGGATGATAATGATACTTGCTGTTATTTATGGATTCACATTTGAATTGCAAATTCTTGTTGTTAGCAAGGCTCACTAAAGTTGTGTTTATGCAACAACCCTATTAATTTGGCAATGGATAAAATGTTGCATAAAATATAATAGGTGTTGTTTTATGCAATTTATGCCAAGTAAACCCGGTTAGCCCCCTGCATGTTAGGTGTCGGTTTTAGATAACCTTTTGATGGGTAAGACTTGCGGAGTATGTTAGTTACTCGGGCTTTGCATAATTGCTGTTTTCAGGTTTTCCTCAAGCAAATTATTGTGATTGTTGTGGCAAGGTTGTGTGGGAAGGTGAGGAGCCCAAAGAATGGTCTATTGAATGGGTTCCTAGCTCACCGACTCACGAAGAGTGAGCCATGTTCTTGGCCGACATGATTTACTTAGCTATCTATTTATCAGCGAGTTTATTTTATCGCTTTCGAACTTTACTTCGAATTCAGAACATGTTATGTAACTTAGATTTCAGAACCTATGTACTCTCTTTAGTTCAAACTTAAGTTGTAATAATGCACTCTTCTATGTAAATTTGTAACTCGTGTATGTTCGTGTGTGTGATGCTATGCATGGTTGCTTCATCAACCATCTCCCGGTGAGATCCTGAGGGACATCACCCTATTTCTCGAGAATAGGGGTGTCACAATTCCGGGACGAAACTTCGTCAATCACGGAACTTCCTTCGTTGATAGAACTTTCGTCACATAGATAATAAGTCTCGATGGGATGCGGAAAATAAGAGGGAACTCACAAATCTACTTGAATGGAAATGTAGATCCAAGGTCTAGGAACCTTTTCCTCGCAAGGCTTAGCTAGCAAAGCAGCAATCAAGTAGATCGGACACAATATCCGATAAGCAAGAACAAGAACAAGTACAATAACAAGCGCACAAGGATTTATTTCTCGGAATTCAACAACCAAGTTGTCTATGTCTCCGTTGAGGGATCGACGAAGGACCGAGTCTCTTTCCACTCATAACCTCACCAAGTAATAACCAAGATCAAGCTTGGACCACCAAGCAATCACCAAGATCGAGCCGGGGCTTCACTATGTTTGCTTCTTCCCTTTCGGAGAGGCGAAGCCGATCTGCACAAACTTTCCCAATGGCTCACCACAAGATTGGGAGCTCTAGGGCGACGCCTAGCCACATAGGGGAAAAATCCCCAAGAGTAATAAGTGAATCAAAACTTGTGAGTGAGGGAATCAAGATGCTCAAGTTTGGGAATGGAGTTGGATGCTCGTATGCTTTGGTTTTCCTCTCTTTTTTGATTTGGATCTCAAGTATGAGTGGAGGGGGAGAGCAAGGAGTTGAAGCACAAAACCTAGGGTTTCAAATGAAGTCACTCTCCTGTTTCACGGAATAGGAGAGAGATATTTATAGATAGGGTCCAAAAAGAGTCGTTGCTAGGTCAAGATGGGGATTGACGGAACTTCCATCATCCCCTTCGAAATAGGTATAACAACGGTCGGGACGGAAGTTCGGTTTGGAACAGAACTTCGTAAAAAACACTCTCGAATCGACGGAACTTCCATCGGATCGAAATGGATCGGCCTCGGACGTCAAGGCGGAAGTCCGTTAGGGACGAAAATTCTGCCGTAAACTCTCCGGAATTTACGGAACTTCCTTCTTTGATAGAACTTTTGTCCAAATGTCTCTTGTTTTGACGGAACTTCCCTCATGATAGAACTTCCTTCATTGACAGAACTTCCTTCGTGATCGGCTCACTAGTTTAACTTGACCCCTTTTTGGTTTCTTTGTGGTTGGAAAGTCATCCAAGACTTTTTCGTACTTGAGCATAAGGATTCCCGTCAAAAACAAGATTAGTTCACCCCTCTTAATAGTGCGGCTTGCCTAGTCTCAAAGAAAGGATGGGAATAGCGAACAACCACTTTGAGCTTGCATAGGGTTGATTTGTTGCCGCTTTTCTTCACTTAATTTGATATTGGGGCTGCCACTTGTTTTCTTATTTCTTGGGCGTCGTCACCTAGAGTTTGACTTAGAATTTGTCATCTTTGAACATCATCTTCCTTATTATATTCACAAGTCACTTGAGATCTTCGATATACTTGATACTTAGAAATATATAACTCTTGTTGCTTGGTACATCGACGTTGACCTTCACCTTCCCTTCTCCTATGATCTAGTTCCTTGGCGCTAAGATACACTTGCCCTTCACTTTCACATGGTTCAAGGGAATAGGTCATGCACAATTCTTCACCATCGAGCTAACTCAAGTCATACATAACTTGTATTCAATGTTGTGCTTCTTATCGAAGATCTTCAATATTTATTTGATTAGGTTGCTTGAATCTTGAAATAGGTCTTGTCATAAAACTTCAATTGATCACTCCATGTCTTATTGATGCATAAGCTTGTGTTTATGGAACCAATATATTTCAACCATTGTCTTTGTCACATATCTTGAATTAGTGCACATCTATGGACTTTTCAATATGTTCTTCATTCACGTACATTCATAAATATCTCACTGATCTTCACCGTGTACATCCATAAATATAGTCCATACGAAATGCACCCACACTCTTCATTCATGCTTAAGAATTCTCATAAGAGCATTAGTCATTTAATCATGTTGTCATTCAATACACCCAACCCAAACCCACAAGGAATCTTGATGCACTTTCAATCTCCCCTTTTTGGTGATTGATGACAAACTTGATTAAAGCTTACATAAGATATTCACTAAGAATTTTAAATGCAAACATATAGATTGAGCTTCCTTTGAATATGTGCATTGTGAATTAAATTAAGAAAATTGGCATCAAATGCCATTTGCACATTTTTCAACAACGAACATAGGAGCTCCCCTATATGTATGCATTCGTGGGGTGGAACAAGTGTGTGTGAACATATAGTACGTGATGTATATGACAAGAAAACAAAAAACAAGTAAAAGAAGAGAAATCTAAAAAACATTTCATCAAATCAATATGCATCACGAGGTTATCACAAGAGAAGAGACTTAAAACATTTCACACACATAGCACTCAATACAAATTGTTCTCAAGCCCACAAAACTTGAGCTTTAATCTTCTCTCCCCTTTGGCATCTAGCACAATAGACGATCATTAAATTCCATAGCTTGCGTAGGATATCCAATACTTTTCTCCCAATTTCATTGTGCTTAAATTTTGAGGAGGGTCAAAGGGACGTGGCTGTAGTCAAACTGGGTTGGCATGAGATAGAACATCGGGTACCTTCAAATCCATAATTGCAGTCATAGCCACCAAAATCATAGCACCATAAATCCGAGAAGCATAACCATTAGGGGGAATACAAACGACCCGAGTCTCAACCATAGGATTGGGAGCTCTCCGGGTGACGCCTAATCGTCTACGGGATGAATCCCCAAGAGTAACAAACACAATAAACGTCGTTGATGAGGTTGAACCAAGTGCTCTTTAAATGGAGATGAAGCTAAATCAATCCTTCTCAATCCTCTCACAAATCCGCCAAGGATTGGAGTGGGGAACCAAATTGGGAGAGGAGGAGTGCTCAAGTGAGTTTGGGGGTGTTTTTGAGTGTGTTGGAGTTGCGAACCGGCCACGGGAGGTGGAGACCTCCTTTTATAGCCGTGGCACCAA
Organism: Chloris gayana; assembly: GCA_031894775.1. Classification (NCBI taxonomy): domain Eukaryota; kingdom Viridiplantae; phylum Streptophyta; class Magnoliopsida; order Poales; family Poaceae; genus Chloris; species Chloris gayana. The sequence continues at coordinate 208,344 of JAUNZO010000661.1, read as the reverse complement.
AAAGACCCGTTGGGCTCGATCCGTGTCAAATTTTGTTCGAATTGATGGTTTTTGTTCTAGAGTCCAACTGGAACTTCTGCGGGGGTCGGATTTTTCTCACCTTGAAATGTCCGACCGAGTAGGATATTGTTTGAATCCACAGGCATCTGCATAGTCCGACTCAAATATCCGACCGAGTCGGATATTGTCCGGCTCCACGGAGTTTTGGACATTTGGCTTTGTCTCCGGAGTCCGATCGAAATGTTCGATTGACTCGGACATTGTCCAACTCCTAGGAAGTGGAAATTAGATTTATGACTTTGAGAAGGAATTTTGTGCACTTGATTTCTTACGCTTCATTCTTGTGTGTCCCTCCCGATAGTACGGTGATTCCTATACTCAAGCCATAAATAAAAACTTTAAATCTTGATCTTGAGCATGGATGATCCTTTTCCAAATTTTGCAACTTTAATAGCTCTTGACCACTTCCTTTTTGTGCTTCTTTGCTCTCATATGAAATTTAAATATAAACTGCGTACAAGCTCATTGCAAACACCTTTTAATTGTATTGATGTCAATCACTCAAAACCATAATTAGGGGCCCGGATGCACTTTCAATCTCCCCCTTTTTATTGATTGATGATAATACAACTAAAATTCATAAACATAGATAAAAAGAGCAAGAATGGAGAGAGGAAATAGATGGGAGCTCCCCCTAAATGTGTGCATGAACTGAATTCAAAATTTGGCCATTTAAAACCAAGTGCACATATTTGAGAAAATAAGAGAGCGCCCCTATTTCCTTGAATTTGATCCACATTGCATATACCAAAAAGAAAAGCAAGAAGAATGCATATGACATGTGATCCACACAAATGCAACTAAAAGCAAAGAAACTAACATTACACCATTCATCATATATAACCACATAGTTCATCACATAGAAATTAAAACGAGGTCTTACAAGCACACAAATTAAACACATCATCCAAAGAGTTCAAATAAAATAACTTAGCAACATGTTCATAAATAAAACAAGATACAAGAGCAATTCCCATGTGCGAAACTCCCCCTGGATGCTTGCTTCTTTTTCTCCTTGCTTCTCCCCCTTTGGCATCAAGACACCAAGGAGAAAAGGAAGCAAGCATCCAGGGGAGTTCCGCACACCGGAATTGCTCTCAGCACCATCCCACCCATCATCATCATCCTCATCATCATCGACAATGCTCTTGCCCTTAGGAAAGAGCCTCCTAGTGTAGTGAGGTGCACGGGCCGGCTCATCATCTTCCTTGGTTCCCTAATCCTCATCCTCATCTTCTTCTTCGTCATCCTCGGGCTCAACAATGGGCTCATCCTCCTCGTAGTCAAACCAAGTGTAAGTGGAGGTACTAGGACCCGCGGTGTCGGTAGGGAAAGTAGAGAAGGAAAAAATCCATAGTACTCGTGACTCATCCTTAGTGAAGTCACTCCAATGAAACTCAACTGCAGGAGGCAAAGGAGTAGGCTCGAAGAGGGAACACGGGGTGCCTCAATAGCCAAGTGATCATAGATTGCCTTCGGTCGCTCACTCAAGCACATTCTAACGATGCTCAATATTTTCTAGCCTTGTAGCAATCCTCCGACACATGCTAAAAATTCCTTTAAGCATCTTGAACAATCCACCCTTGCTCTTGGAGCTGGAACCATGGCCTTTGTGCCGGTCCGGACGAGGAGCTAGGGCTGCTAGGTGGAGCTACGCTGCTAGGACCAGCCGTGTCTCGTTGGAGGTGCACGAGTGGAAGAGCTTCTCCTAGGTGGAACTCTAGCTGCATTCGCGAGTATGTGTGGGTTGAGAGGCTTGTGCTCACAGATCCTTGTTGAAAGTTTTCTTAGATACCCTCTCAATCATGCACATGATGAAGGGTGCATAGACATAAGCACGCCTTGCATCGGTGGATCCGTGCCACATCTCACTCGTAGATGAAGTCCCACACATTGAACATTTGTTGCCTCGGTAGAATATGAAGAAGGTCCTTCTCATAGGAGGCCACATGATCTGCATTACCACATCGAGGGGACATGGTTAGGCGAAGCATATAGTGGAGGACCACATGAAGGAGCTTGAACCAAGCTACATAGGGAGGTTTGCAAAGTCCTTCATCCATATACATGTACCTAGCTCGGGGTTGAGAGAATCCCCATCATGAAGATGGCGACGTCCGTCGATAGTGTCCCTAATTCCAATGATGTTGGCAAACCTAGAGAATGTGCATGAGATCTTCTCTCCATCTATCATCCACCACATTCTCGCCACCCGACTTGTCAAAATGAACAAGTGGAAAAGAACCGACTAACAATCTCCCGATTCCAACTATACTTGAAACCCATGATACCCTTGATTCCATGATACTCACACATCTCGATGATTTCATTAAACATTGGTCTTTCCTTGCTAGACATGTAGTCCTAATGAATGAATTACATGGCAACAGTAGGATGTACCTTGCTCTTGTATGCACACATGTACCAATTTGCATGAAAGTGGGACCAAAAGTGATTGTCCAAAGTCTCTCTATCCATAGCATACCAGTTTGTCTCAAGATTCACTTGCCACGCTTTCGATCCCTTGGCATAATTGATTGGCACTTGTTGCAAAGATGGAACAGCCACCATATTCCTCATATCACGATGAATATCTCGTCGGTTTTTTAGGCTCACGGGGCTTAGAGAATGGAAGATGCTCGGATTGAGGCCTCCGTCGCTTCTTGTCTACCCGTTGCCCATCATCGATATACTTGGTTCGTTTTCCGGGTTGGTGGAGGTGCGTCCCATTCGATAGAGAGAGAACAAGAAGATATAATAGAATGATAGCTTAAAAAGACCCAAAGAGTCATATCGACACACAATAGAGAACTTGGTGAAGATTCTATGGGTGTCGGATAATATTCGACTAGGTCGGATAATATCTAACTCACTCGGACATTGTCCGACTCACACGATATATTCACAAAATTCTTGATTCCTCATAGATCGACCCTACATTCCTAGCCATAATTAGGGACCTAGATGCACTTTTGATGAGGACTTTGCCATGCTAGATGCACTCAAGCTAAAGTCTCCTCCAAGTTCCAAGTTGCCTCTAACTCAGCCATCGCATCCAATTCGGATTCAGCAAACCTCCTTTGATGATTTTGATGATTTCTCCTTCATACGACATCGGAATGAGGCATTGCCGGAGGCCTTGGAAAGAGGATGACGACGCAGATCATTTTGGTTCTAGTCCCAGCTCCAGGACCGTCGTGGATAATTCCGTGTGACCATGAAAATGTGTTGCATCATCTATATGGGCCGACTCGGCCTTGTATCGTGTCGGGCCTTAAGTCCATGTTGCGAGCGTCCCTTCCTGGTTCGTCCCTAACCCAAGCACGTCCCTAGACTATAAAACTCATTAGCCGCCGTCGTTTAGACTTGGGTTTTGTTTAGTTCGAGTTTTCCATTGAGAAACTACGATTGATTCATTATAACCGTGGTGACAAGTCCTTTTATCGTGATCCAGGGCCCCTGTTCTTGTTCTCCTCGGCCGTGGCGATTAGTCCTTTTGAACCGAGAGCTTAAACTCCACTTATATTCAAGTGTTCATTGATATTTGCAATTTCAAATTGCATGTTGATACATTCTTGCTCGTGTCTATGAGTCCTAAAATGTATTTCGGAACGACCCCGACGTGAAAAACCGAAACACATTTTGTTTATGTTCGAGTGGGCCCACTACGGACCCGCATTTATTGCACCGGGAGAAGTTGTGAAAACTGTCATTTCCTCACCCGATCTTGTCTAGGAGTCCAAAAATGTGTCCCGGGACGATCCGTGTGCGAAACACCAACGCACAATTTTGTTCATGTTCGGGTGGACCCACTAGTGACCCGCATTTATTGCGTCGGGGCAAGTTGTGAAAACTGTATTTTCCGCACCTACTAGTGTCTATGAGTCCTAAAATGCATTCCGGAAAGACCCGAGCGTGAAACACCGACGCAATATTTTGTTTATGTTCGTGTGGGCCCACTATAGACCCGCATTGATTGCATCGGGACATGTTGTGAAAACTGTGTTTTCCGCGATCGGTAGTGTCTAGGAGTTCAAAAATGTGTTCCGGAACGTTCGTGTGCGAAACACCGACGCACAATTTTGTTCATATTTGGGTAGCCCCACTAGTGACCCGCATTTATTGCGTCGGGACATGTTGTGAAAACTGTGTTTCACGCACCCGGTAGTGTCTAGGAGTTCAAAAATGTGTTCCGGAACGATCCTCGTGCGAAACACCGACGCACAATTTTATTCATGTTCGGGTGGCCCCACTAGTGACCCGTATTTATTGCGTTGGGAGAAGTTGGGAAAATTGTGTTTTCAGCACCCGCTATGGTCTCGTACGTCCTAAAATGTATTTCGGAACGATGCTAGAGTGAAACACCGTACCGACGCACACATTAGTTCATGTTCGGGTGGCCCCACTAGTAACCCGGATTTATTGTGTCGGGACAAGTTGTGAAAACTATGCTTTCCGCAGCCGATAGTGTCTAGGAGTCCTAAAATGTGTTCCACAACGATCGAGCGCGAAACAATGGAACACAATTTTTGTAATGTTCGGATAGCCCGCGAGTGACCTTCATTTATTGCATCGGGACGGGTTGTGAAAATCGTGTTTTCCGCACCCGCTAGGGTCTTCGAGTCCTAAAATGTATTTCGGAACGATGCCGGCGTGAAACACCGAAACAGATTTTGTTTGTGTTCGGGTGGGCCCACTACGGACCCGCATTTATTGCACCGGGACAAGTTGTGAAAACCGTGATTTCCGCACCCGATCGTGTCTAGGAGTCCAAAAATGTGTCCCGGGACGATCCGTGTGCGAAACACCGACGCACAATTTTGTTCATGTTCGGGTGGCCCCACTAGTGACCCGCATTTATTGCGTCGGGGCAAGTTGTGAAAACTGTGTTTTCCGCACCTACTAGTGTCTATGAGTCCTAAAATGTATTCCGGAACGACCCGAGCGTGAAACACCGACGCAATATTTTGTTTATTTTCAGGTGGGCCCACTACGGACCTGCATTTATTGCGTCCGGACATGTTGTGAAATCTGTGTTTTCCGCGATCGGTAGTGTCTAGGAGTCCAAAAATGTGTTCCGGAACAATCCGTGTGCGAAACACCGACGCACAATTTTGTTCATGTTCGGGTGGCCCCACTAGTGACCCGCATTTATTGCGTCGGGACAAGTTGTGAAAGCTGTGTTTTCGGCACCTAGTAGTGTCTATGAGTCCTAAAATGTATGTCGGAACGATGCCGGCGTGAAACACCACACACATTTTGTTTATGTTCGGGTGGGCCCACTACGGACCTACATTTATTGCACCGGGACAAGTTGTGTAAACTGTGATTTCCGCTCCGTACTCGTCTAGGTGTCCAAAAATCTGTCCCGTAACGATCCGTGTGTGAAACACCGACGCACAATTTTGTTCATGTTCGGGTGGCCCCGAAGTGACCCGCATTGATTGCGTCGGGACAAGTTGTGAAAACCGTGTTTTCCGCACCTACTAGTGTCTATGAGTCCTAAAATGTATTCCGTAACGACCCGAGCGTGAAACACCGAGGCAATATTTTGTTTATGTTCGGGTGTGCCCACTACGGACCCGCATTTATTGCGTCTAGACATGTTGTGAAATCTGTGTTTTCCACGATCGGTACTCGTCTAGGAGTCCAAAAATGTGTTCCGGAACGATCCGTGTGCGAAACACCGACGCACAATTTTGTTCATGTTCGGGTGGCCCCACTAGTGACCCGCATTTATTGCGTCGGGACAAGTTGTGAAAAGTGTCTTTTCGGCACCTAGTAGTGTCTATGAGTCCTAAAATGTATTCCGAACGATCCTAGCTTGAAACACCGACGCACATTTTTGTTTATGTTCGGGTGGGCCCACTACGGACCCGCATTTATTGCGTCGGGACAAGTTATAAAAAGTGTGTTTTCGGCACCTAGTAGTGTCTATGATTCCAGCGTGAAACACCACACACATTTTGTTTATGTCCGGGTGGGCCCACTACGAGACCCACATTTATTGCACCGGGACAAGTTGTGTAAACTGTGATTTCCGCTCCGGTAGTGTCTAGCTGTCCAAAAATGTGTCCCGTAACGATCCGTGTGCGAAACACCGACGCACTATTTTGTTCATGTTCGGGTGACCCCGAAGTGACCCGCATTTATTGCGTCGGGACAAGTTGTGAAAATTGTGTTTTCCGCACCTACTAGTGTCTATGAGTACTAAAATGTATTCCGGAACGACCCGAGCGTGAAACGCCGACACAATATTGTGTTTATGTTTTTGTGGGCCCACTATAGATCCGCATTTATTGCGTCGGGACATGTTGTGAAAACCGTGTTTCACGCACCCGGTAGTGTCTAGGAGTTCAAAAATGTGTTCGGAACGATCCTCGTGCAAAACACCGACACACAATTTTATTTATGTTCGGGTGGCCCCACTAGTGACCCGCATTTATTGCGTTGGGAGAAGTTGTGAAAACTGAGTTTTCCGCACCCGCTAGGGTCTCGTAAGTCCTAAAATCTATTTCGGAACAACGCTAGAGTGAAACACCGTACCGACAAACAATTTAGTTCCTGTTGGCCCCACCGGTAACCCGCATTTATTGTGTCGGGACAAGTTGTGAAAACTGTGTTTTCCGCACCCGGTAGTGTCTAGGAGTCCTAAAATGTGTTCCACAACGATCCGAGCGCGAAACATTGGCACACAATTTTTGTAATGTTCGGATAGCCCGTGAGTGACCTTCATTTATTGCATCGGGATAAGTTGTGAAAACCGTGTTTACCGCACCCGCTAGGGTCCTCGAGTCCTAAAGTGTATTTCGGAACGATGCCGGCGTGAAACACCGACGCACATTTTGTTTATGTTCAGGTTGGCCCACTACAAACCCGCATTTATTGCACCGGGACAAGTTGTGAAAACCGTGATTTCCGCACCCGGTAATGTCTAGGAGTCCAAAAATGTTTCCGGGACGATCCGTGTGCGACACACCGACGCACAATTTTGTTTATGTTCGGGTGGCCTCACTAGTGACCCACATTGATTGCGTCGGGGCAAGTTGTGAAAACTGTATTTTCCGCACCTACTAGTGTTTATGAGTCCTAAAATGTATTCCTGAACGACCCGAGCGTGAAACACCGACGCAATATTTTGTTTATGTTCGGGTGTGCCCACTACGGACCCGCATTTATTTCATCGGGGCATGTTGTGAAAACTGTGTTTTCCGCAGTCCGTACTTGTATAGGAGTCCAAAAATGTGTTCCGGAACGATCCGTGTGCGAAACACCGACGCACAATTTTGTTCATGTTCGGGTGGCCCCACTATCGACCCGCATTTTCTTGCGTCGGGACATGTTGTAAAAGCTGTGTTTCCCGCGATCGGTAGTGTCTAGGAGTCAATAAATGTGTTCCGGAATAATCCCTGTGCGAAACACCGACGCACAATTTTGTTCATGTTCGGGTGGCCCCACTAGTGAACTAGTGACCCGCATTTATTGCGTCGGGACAAGTTTTGCAAGCTGTGTTTTCCGCACCCTCTAGTGTCTAGGAGTCCAAAAATGTGTTTCGGAACGATCCACGTGCGAAACAGACGACGGAGAATTTTGTTCATGTTCGGGTGGGCCCACTAGTGACCCACATTTATTGTGTCGGGACAAGTTGTGAAAACTGTGTTTTCCGTACCTAGTAGCGTCCGTGAGTCCTAAAATGGATTTTGCAACGATCCCAGTACCAAATACCTACACACATTTTTGTTTATGTTCGGGTGGGCTCACTACCGACCCGCATTTATTGCTTCGAGACAAGTTGTGAAAACTGTATTTTCCACACCCGGTAGAGTCTAGGAATCCAAAAAGTGTTTTGTAACGACCCGTGTGCGAAACACCGACGCACATTTTGTGTATGTTCGGTTGGGCCCACTACGGACCCGCATTTATTGCACCGGGATAAGTTATGAAAATTGTGTTTTCCGCACATAGTAGTGTCTAGGAGTCCAAAAATGTGTTCGGAACGATCCGTGTGCGAAACACCGACGTTCGAGCGGCCCCGATAGTGACCCGCATTTATTGTCTCTAGACAAGTTGTGAAGATTGTGTTTTCTCGCACCGGTAGTGTCTAGGAGTCCAAAAATGTGTTCGGGAACGATCCGTGTGCGAAACACCGATGCACAATTTTGTTCATGTTCGGGTGGCCCCACTAGTGACCCGTATTTATCTCGCCGGGACATGTTGTGACAACTGGTTTCTCCACACCCTGTAGTGTCTAGGAGTCCAAAAATGTGTTCGGAACGATCCGTGTGCGAAATACGGACGCACAATTTTGTTCATGTTCGGTTGGCCCCACTAGTGACTCGTATTTATTGCGTCGGGACAAGTTGAAAGTCTGTGTTTTCCGCGCCAAGTAGCGTCTATGAGTCCTAAAATGTATTTCACAACGTTCCCGGCGTCAAACACCGGCACACAATTTTGTTTATGTTCGGGTGGGCCCACTAGAGACCCGCTTTTATTCCGCCGGGACAAGTTGCGAATATCGTGTTTTCCGCACCCGGTAGTGTCTAGGAGTCCAAAAATATGTTCGAAACGATCCGTGTATGAAACACCGACGCACAATTTTGTTCATGTTCGGGCGGCCCCACTAGTGACCCGCATTTATTATGTCGGGACAAGTTGTGAAAACTGTGTTTTCCACACCTACTAGTGTCTATGAGTCCTAAAATGTATTCTAGAACCATCCCAGTGGGAAACACCGACACACATTTTTGTTTATGTTCGGGTGGGCCCGATACGGACCCGCATTTATTGCTTCGAGACAAGTTGTGGAAACCGTGTTTTCCGCACCCGGTGGTGTCTAGGACTCCAAAAATGTATTCCGGAACGATCCATGTGCGAAACACCGACGCACCATTTTATTCATGTTCGGGTGGCCCGACTAGTCACCCGAATTTATTGCGTCGAGACAATTTGTGAAAATTGTGTTTTCCACACCTACTAGTGTCTATGAGTCCTAAAATGTGTTCCGGAACGACCCTTGATGGAAACACCGACACACATTTGTTCATGTTCGGGTGGCCCCACCGGTGACCCGCATTTATTTCGCCAGGACAAGTTGTGAAAACTGTGTTTTTCACACGCGGTAGTGTCTAGGAGTCCAAAAATGTGTTCCGGAACGATCCGTGTGAGAAACACCGACGCACAATTTTGTTCATGTTCGGGTGGCCCCACTAGTCACCTGAATTTATTGCGTCGGGACAAGTTGTGAAAACCGTGTTTTCGGCACCTACTAGAGTCTCGGAGTCCAAAAATGTGTTCGGAACGATCCGTGTGAGAAATACCGACGCACAATTTTGTTCATGTTCGGGTGGCCCCACTAGTCACCCGAATTTATTGCGTCGGGACAAGTTGTGAAAACTGTGTTTTCGGCACCTACTAGAGTCTCGGAGTCCAAAAATCTGTTCCGAAACGATCCGTGTGAGAAACACCGACGCACAATTTTGTTCATGTTCGGGTGGCCCCACTAGTCACCCGAATTTATTGCGTCGGGACAAGTTGTGAAAACTGTGTTTTCGGCACCTACTAGAGTCTCGGAGTCCAAAAATCTGTTCCGAAACGATCCATGTGAGAAACACCGACGCACAATTTGGTTCATGTTTGGGTGGCCCCACTAGTGACCCTAATTTATTGCGCCGGGACAAATGTATTCCGAACGATCCCAGCAGAAACACGGACGCACATTTTTGTTTATGTTCGGGTGGGCCCACTACGGACCCGCATTTATTGCTTCGGGACAAGTTGTGAAAACCGTGTTTTATGCACCTACTAGTGTCTATGAGTCCTAAAATGTATTACGGAATGATCCCGAGTGTGGAACACCGACACACATTTTTGTTTATGTTCGGGTGGGCCCACTACCGACCCGCATTTATTGCTTCGAGACAAGTTGTGAAAACCGTGTTTCCCGCACCCGGTAGTGTCTAGGAGTCCCAAAATGTGTTTCGGAACGATCCGTGTGCGAAACAACGACGCAGAATTTTGTTCATGTTTGGGTGGCCCGACTAGTCACCCGAATTTATTGCATCGGGACAAGCTGTGAAAACTATGTTTTCCACACCCGGTAGTGTCTATGAGTCCTAAAATGTATTCCGGAACGATCCCAGCGTGAAACGCCGACACACATTTTTGTTTATGTTCGGGTGGGCCCACTACACACCCGCATTTATTGCTTCCGGACAAGTTGTGACAACCGTGTTATCCGCACCCGGTAGTGTCTAGGAGTCCAAAAATGTGTCCCGGAACGATCCGTGTGCGAAACACCGACGCACAATTTTATTTATGTTCGAGTGGCCCGACTAGTCACCCAAAATTATTACGTCGGGACAAGTTGTGAAAACCGTGTTTTCCGCACCTACTAGTGTCTATGAGTCCTAAAATGTATTCCGAAACGATCCCAACGTGAAACGCCGACACACATTTTTGTTTAAGTTTGGGTGGGCCCACTACGGACCCGCATTTATTGCTTCCGGACAAGTTGTGAAACCGTGTTTTCCGCACCTACTAGTGTTTATGAGTCCTAAAATGTATTCCGAACGATGCTAGTGTGAAACACCGACACACATTTTGTTTATGTTCGGGTGGGACCACTACCGACCCGCATTTATTGCATCGGGACAAGTTGTGAAAACTGTGTTTTCCGCACCTACTAGTGTCTATGAGTCCTAAAATGTATTCCGGAACGATCCCAGCGTGAAACGCAAAAACGTGTTCCGACATAGAATTTTGTTCATGTTCGGGTGGCCCGACTAGTCACCCGAATTTATTGCGTCGGGACAAGTCGTGAAAACTGTTTTTTCCGCACCCGGTAGTATCTAGGACTCCAAAAATGTGTTCCGGAACGATCCGTGTGCGAAACACCGACGCACAATTTTCTTCATGTTCGGGTGGCCCGACTAGTCACCCGAATTTATTGCGTCGGGACAAGTTGTGAAAACCGTGTTTTCCGCACCTACTAGTGTCTATGAGTTCTAAAATGTATTCCGGAACAATCCCAGCGTGAAACACCGACGCACATTTTTGTTTATGTTCGGGTGGCCCACTACGGACTCTGCATTTGTTGCGTCCGGACTGTCCTACATAGTGCGTTTTCCGCACCCGGTAGTGTCTAGCAGTCCAAAAATGTGTTCCGGAATGATCCGTGTGCGAAACACCGACGCACAATTTTATTCATGTTCGGGTGGCCCCACTAGTCACCCGAATTTATTGCATCGAGAAAGTTGTGAAAACTGTGTTTTCCGCACCTACTAGTGTCTATGAGTCCTAAAATGTATTCGGAAGGATCCCAGCGTGAAATGCCGACGCACATTTTTGTTTATGTTCGGGTGGGCCCACAACGGACCCGCATTTATAGCTTCCGGACAAGTTGTGAAACCGTGTGTTCCGCACCGGGTAGTGCCTAGGAGTCCAAAAATGTGTTCCGGAAAGATCCGTGTGCGAAACACCGACACACGCTTTATTTATGTTCGGGTGGCCCCACTAGTCACCCGAAATTATTGCATCGGGACAAGTTGTGAAAACCGTAGTTTCCGCACCTACTAGTGTCTATGAGTCCTAAAATGTATTCCGGAACGATCCCGAGCGTGAAACACCGACGCACATTTTTGTTTATGTTTAGGTGGGCCCACTACGGACCCGCATTTATTGCGTCGGGACAAGTTCCGCATACTGTGTTTTCCGCACCCGGTAGTGTCTAGGAGTCCAAAAATGTGTTCGGAATAATCCGTATGCGAAACACCGACGCACAATTTTGTTAATGTTCGGGTGGCCCCACTAGTCACCCGAATAGTATCTAGGACTCCAAAAATGTGTTCGGAACGATCCGTGTGCGAAACACCGACGCACAATTTTCTTCATGTTCGGGTGGCCCGACTAGTCACCCAAATTTATTGCGTCGGGACAAGTTGTGAAAACTGTGTTTTCCGCACCTACTAGTGTCTATGAGTTCTAAAATGTATTCCGAACGATCCCGCGTGAAACACCGACGCACATTTTTGTTTACGTTCGGGTGGCCCACTACGGACTCTGTATTTGTTGCGTCGAGACTGTCCTACATAGTGCGTTTTCCGCACCCGGTAGTGTCTAGCAGTCCAAAAATGTGTTCCGGAATGATCCGTGTGCGAAACACCGACGCACAATTTTATTCATGTTCGGGTGGCCCCACTAGTCACCCGAATTTATTGCATCGAGAAAGTTGTGAAAACCGTGTTTTCCGCACCTACTAGTGTCTATGAGTCCTAAAATGTATTTCGGAAGGATCCCAGCGTGAAACGCCGACGCACATTTTTGTTTATGTTCGGGTGGGCCCACAACAGACCCGCATTTATCGCTTCCGGACAAGTTGTGAACCGTGTGTTCCGCACCGAGTAGTGCCTAGGAGTCCAAAAATGTGTTCCGGAAAGATCCGTGTGCGAAACACCGACACACAATTTTATTTATGTTCGGGTGGCCCCACTAGTCACCCGAAATTATTGCATCGGGACAAGTTGTGAAAACCGTAGTTTCCGCACCTACTAGTGTCTATGAGTCCTAAATGTATTCCGAACGATCCAGGCGTGAAACGCCGACACACATTTTTGTTTATTTTCGGGTGGGCCCACTACAAACCCGCATTTATTGCTTCCGGACAAGTTGTGAAAACCGTGTTTTCCGCACCGGTAGTGTCCGGAGTCCAAAAATGTGTTCCGGAATGATCCGTATGCGAAACACCGACGCACAATTTTGTTCATGTTCGGGTGGCCCCACTAGTCACCCGAATTTATTGCATCGGGACAAGTTGTGAAAACTGTGTTATCCGCACCTACTAGTGTCTATGAGTCCTAAATGTATTCCGAACGATCCCAGCGTGAAACGCCGACACACATTTTTGTTTATTTTCGGGTGGGCCCACTACAAACCCGCATTTATTGCTTCCGGACAAGTTGTGAAAACTGTGTTTTCCGCACCGGTAGTGTCCGGAGTCCAAAAATGTGTCCCGGAATGATCCGTGTGCGAAACACCGACGCACAATTTTATTTATGTTCGGGTGGCCCGACTAGTCACCGGAAATTATTACGTCGGGACAAGTTGTGAAAACTGTGTTTTCCGCACCTACTAGTGTCTTTGAGTCCTACAATGTATTCCGGAACGATCCCAGCTTGAAACACCGACGCACATTTTTGTTTATGTTCGGGTGGGCCCACTACGGACCCGCATTTATTGCTTCGGGACAAGTTTTGAAAACCGTGTTTTCCGCACCTACTAGTGTCTATGAGTCCTAAAATGTATTCCGGAACAATGCTAGTGTGAAACACCGACACACATTTTGTTTATGTTCGGGTGGGACCACTACCGACCCGCATTTATTGCATCGGGACAAGTTGTGAAAACTGTGTTTTCCGCACCTACTAGTGTCTCGTGAGTCCTAAAATGTATTCCGGAACGATCCCGGCGTGAAACGCCGACGCACATTTTTGTTTATGTTCGGGTGGGCCCACTACGCACCCGCATTTATTGCTTCCGGACAAGTTGTGAAACCGTGTTTTCCACACCGGGTAGTGCCTAGGAGTCCAAAAATGTGTTCGGAACGTTCCGTGTGCGAAACACCGACACACAATTTTATTTATGTTCGGGTGGCCCCACTAGTTACCTGAAATTATTGCATCGTGACAAGTCGTGAAAACTGTGTTTTGCGCACCTACTAGTGTCTTTGAGTCCTAAAATGTATTCCGAAACGATCCCAACGTGAAACGCCGACACACATTTTTGTTTATGTTCGGGTGGGCCCACTACAAACCCGCATTTATTGCTTCCGGACAAGTTATGAAAACCGTGTTTTCGCACCCGGTAGTGTCCGGAGTCCAAAAATGTGTCCCGGAACGATCCGTGTGTGAAACACCGACGCACAATTTTATTTATGTTCGGGTGGCCCGACTAGTCACCGGAAATTATTACGTCGGGACAAGTTGTGAAAACCGTGTTTTCCGCACCTACTAGTGTCTATGAGTCCTAAAATGTATTCCGAACGATGCAAGTGTGAAACACCGACACACATTTTGTTTATGTTCGAGTGGGCCCACTACCGACCCGCATTTATTGCTTCGAGACAAGTTGTGAAAATCGTGTTTCCCGCACCCGGTAGTGTCTAGGAGTCCAAAAATATGTTCCGGAACGACCCGTGTGCGAAACACCGACGTAGAATTTTGTTCAGGTTCGGGTGGCCCGACTAGTCACCCGAATTTATTGCGTCGGGACAAGTTGTGAAAACTGTGTTTTCCGCACCTACTAGTGTCTATGAGTTCTAAAATGTATTCGGAACGATCCCAACGTGAAACACCGACGCACATTTTTGTTTATGTTCGGGTGGCCCACTACGGACCTGCATTTGTTGCGTCGGGACTGTCCTACATAGTGTGTTTTCGACACCCGGTAGTGTCTAGCAGTCCAAAAATGTGTTCCGGAATGATCCGTGTGCGAAACACCGACGCACAATTTTGTTCATGTTCGGGTGGCCCCACTAGTCACCCGAATTTATTGCATCGGAAAAGTTGTGAAAACCGTGTTTTTCGCACCTACTAGTGTCTATGAGTCCTGAATGTATTCCGGAACGATTCCAGCGTGAAACGCCGACGCACATTTTTGTTTATGTTCGGGTGGGCCCATAACGAGACCCGCATTTATGTCTTTCGGACCAGTTGTGAAAACCGTGTTTTCCGCACCCGATAGTGTCTAGGAGTCCAAAAATGTGTTCCGGAATGATCCGTGTGCGAAACACCGACGCACAATTTTATTTATGTTCGAGTGGCCCGACTAGTCACCCGAAATTATTACGTCGGGACAAGTTGTGAAAACCGTGTTTTCCGCACCTACTAGTGTCTTTGAGTCCTAAAATGTATTCCGGAACGATCCCAGCGTGAAACGCCGACACACATTTTTGTTTATGTTCGGGTGGGCCCACTACAAACCCGCATTTATTGCTTCCGGACAAGTTGTGAAAACTGTGTTTTCCGCACCCGGTAGTGTCCGGAGTCCAAAAATGTGTCCCGGAACGATCCGTGTGCGAAACACCGACGCACAATTTTATTTATGTTCAGGTGGCCCGACTAGTCACCGGAAATTATTACGTCGGGACAAGTTGTGAAAACTGTGTTTTCCGCACCAACTAGTGTCTTTGAGTCCTAAAATGTATTCGAAACGATCCCAGCTTGAAACACCGACCCACATTTTGTTTATGTTCGGGTGGGCCCACTACCGACCCGCATTTATTGCTTCGAGACAAGTTGTGAAAACTGTGTTTCCCGCACCCGGTAGTGTCTAGGAGTCCAAAAATGTGTTCCGGAACGATCCGTGTGCTAAACACCGACGTAGAATTTTGTTCATGTTCGGTTGGCCCGACTAGTCACCGGAATTTATTGCGTCGGGACAAGCTGTGAAAACTGTGTTTTCCGCACCCGGTAGAGTCTAGGACTCGCAAAAATGTGTTCCGGAACGATCCGTGTGCGAAACACCGACGCACAATTTTATTCTTGTCCGGGTGGCCCGACTAGTCACCCGAATTTATTGCGTCGGGACAAGTTGTGAAAACTGTGTTTTCCGCGCCTACTAGTGTCTATGAGTCCTAAAATGTATTCGGAACGATCCCAGCGTGAAACATCGACGCACATTTTTGTTTATGTTCGGGTGGGCCTACTACGGACCCGTATTTATTGCGTCGGGACAAGTTCCGCATACTCGTGTTTTCCGCACCCGGTAGTGTCCAGGACTCCAAAAATGTGTTTCGGAATGATCCGTGTGCGAAACACCGATGCACAATGTTGTTCATGTTCGGGTGGCCCCACTAGTCACCCGAATTTATTGCATCGGGAAAGTTGTGAAACCGTGTTTTCCGCATCGGGTAGTGCCTATGAGTCCAAAAACGTGTTCCGGAACGATCCGTGTGCGAAACACCGACACACAATTTTATTTATGTTCGGATGGCCCCACTAGTCACCCGAAATTATTGCATCGGGACAAGTTGTGAAAACTGTGTTTTCCGCACCTACTAGTGTCTTTGAGTCCTAAAATGTATTCGAAACGATCCCAACGTGAAACGCCGACACACATTTTTGTTTATGTTCGGGTGGGCCCACTACAAACCCGCATTTATTGCTTCCGGACAAGTTGTGAAAACTGTGTTTTCCGCACCCGGTAGTGTCCGGAGTCCAAAAATGTGTCCCGGAACGATCCGTGTGCGAAACACCGACGCACAATTTTATTTATGTTCGGGTGGCCCGACTAGTCACCGGAAATTATTACGTCGGGACAAGTTGTGAAAACTGTGTTTTCCGCACCTACTAGTGTCTATGAGTCCTAAAATGTATTCCGAACGATGCAAGTGTGAAACACCGACACACATTTTGTTTATGTTCGGGTGGGCCCACTACCGACCCGCATTTATTGCTTCGAGACAAGTTGTGAAAACTGTGTTTCCCGCACCCGGTAGTGTCTAGGAGTCCAAAAATATGTTCCGGAACGACCCGTGTGCGAAACACCGACGTAGAATTTTGTTCAGGTTCGGGTGGCCCGACTAGTCACCCGAATTTATTGCGTCGGGACAAGTTGTGAAAACTGTGTTTTCCGCACCTACTAGTGTCTATGAGTTCTAAAATGTATTCCGGAACGATCCCAACGTGAAACACCGACGCACATTTTTGTTTATGTTCGGGTGGCCCACTACGGACCTGCATTTGTTGCGTCGGACTGTCCTACATAGTGTGTTTTCGACACCCGGTAGTGTCTAGCAGTCCAAAAATGTGTTCGGAATGATCCGTGTGCGAAACACCGACGCACAATTTTGTTCATGTTCGGGTGGCCCCACTAGTCACCCGAATTTATTGCATCGGAAAAGTTGTGAAAACCGTGTTTTTCGCACCTACTAGTGTCTATGAGTCCCGAATGTATTCCGAACGATCCCGGCGTGAAACGCCGACGCACATTTTTGTTTATGTTCGGGTGGGCCCATAACGTGACCCGCATTTATGTCTTCCGGACCAGTTGTGAAAACTGTGTTTTCCGCACCCGGTAGTGTCTAGGAGTCCAAAAATGTTTTCCGGAATGATCCGTGTGCGAAACACCGACGCACAATTTTATTTATGTTCGGGTGGCCCGACTAGTCACCCAAAATTATTACGTCGGGACAAGTTGTGAAAACTGTGTTTTCCGCACCTACTAGTGTCTTTGAGTCCTAAAATGTATTCCGGAACGATCCCAGCGTGAAACGCCGACACACATTTTTGTTTATGTTCGGGTGGGCCCACTACAAACCCGCATTTATTGCTTCCGGACAAGTTGTGAAAACTGTGTTTTCCGCACCCGGTAGTGTCCGGAGTCCAAAAATGTGTCCCGGAACGATCCGTGTGCGAAACACCGACGCACAATTTTATTTATGTTCGGGTGGCCCGACTAGTCACCGGAAATTATTACGTCGGGACAAGTTGTGAAAACTGTGTTTTCCGCACCAACTAGTGTCTTTGAGTCCTAAAATGTATTCCGAAACGATCCCAACGTGAAACGCCGACACACATTTTTGTTTATGTTCGGGTGGGCCCACTACAAACCCGCATTTATTGCTTCCGGACAAGTTATGAAAACTGTGTTTTCGCACCCGGTAGTGTCCGGAGTCCAAAAATGTGTCCCGGAACGATCCGTGTGTGAAACACCGACGCACAATTTTATTTATGTTCGGGTGGCCCGACTAGTCACCGGAAATTATTGCGTCGGGACAAGTTGTGAAAACTGTGTTTTCCGCACCTACTAGTGTCTATGAGTCCTAAAATGTATTCCGGAACGATGCAAGTGTGAAACACCGACACACATTTTGTTTATGTTCAGGTGGGCCCACTACCGACCCGCATTTATTGCTTCGAGACAAGTTGTGAAAACTGTGTTTCCCGCACCCGGTAGTGTCTAGGAGTCCAAAAATATGTTCCGGAACGACCCGTGTGCGAAACACCGACGTAGAATTTTGTTCGGGTTCGGGTGGCCCGACTAGTCACCCGAATTTATTGCGTCGGGACAAGTTGTGAAAACCGTGTTTTCCGCACCTACTAGTGTCTATGAGTTCTAAAATGTATTCGGAACGATCCCAACGTGAAACACCGACGCACATTTTTGTTTATGTTCGGGTGGCCCACTACGGACCTGCATTTGTTGCGTCGGGACTGTCCTACATAGTGTGTTTTCGACACCCGGTAGTGTCTAGCAGTCCAAAAATGTGTTCCGGAATGATCCGTGTGCGAAACACCGACGCACAATTTTGTTCATGTTCGGGTGGCCCCACTAGTCACCCGAATTTATTGCATCGGAAAAGTTGTGAAAACTGTGTTTTTCGCACCTACTAGTGTCTATGAGTCCTGAATGTATTCCGAACGATTCCAGCGTGAAACGCCGACGCACATTTTTGTTTATGTTCGGGTGGGCCCATAACGGACCCGCATTTATGTCTTTCGGACCAGTTGTGAAAACTGTGTTTTCCGCACCCGGTAGTGTCTAGGAGTCCAAAAATGTGTTCCGGAATGATCCGTGTGCGAAACACCGACGCACAATTTTATTTATGTTCGGGTGGCCCGACTAGTCACCCGAAATTATTACGTCGGGACAAGTTGTGAAAACTGTGTTTTCCGCACCTACTAGTGTCTTTGAGTCCTAAAATGTATTCCGGAACGATCCGAGCGTGAAACGCCGACACACATTTTTGTTTATGTTCGGGTGGGCCCACTACAAACCCGCATTTATTGCTTCGGACAAGTTGTGAAAACCGTGTTTTCCGCACCCGTAGTGTCCGGAGTCCAAAAATGTGTCCCGGAACGATCCGTGTGCGAAACACCGACGCACAATTTTATTTATGTTCGGGTGGCCCGACTAGTCACCGGAAATTATTACGTCGGGACAAGTTGTGAAAACTGTGTTTTCCGCACCAACTAGTGTCTTTGAGTCCTAAAATGTATTCGAAACGATCCCAACGTGAAACGCCGACACACATTTTTGTTTATGTTCGGGTGGGCCCACTACAAACCCGCATTTATTGCTTCCGGACAAGTTATGAAAACTGTGTTTTCGCACCCGGTAGTGTCCGGAGTCCAAAAATGTGTCCGGAACGATCCGTGTGTGAAACACCGACGCACAATTTTATTTATGTTCGGGTGGCCCGACTAGTCACCGGAAATTATTGCGTCGGGACAAGTTGTGAAAACCGTGTTTTCCGCACCTACTAGTGTCTATGAGTCCTAAAATGTATTCCGAACGATGCAAGTGTGAAACACCGACACACATTTTGTTTATGTTCGGGTGGGCCCACTACCGACCCGCATTTATTGCTTCGAGACAAGTTGTGAAAACTGTGTTTCCCGCACCCGGTAGTGTCTAGGAGTCCAAAAATATGTTCCGGAACGACCCGTGTGCGAAACACCGACGTAGAATTTTGTTCGAGTTCGGGTGGCCCGACTAGTCACCCGAATTTATTGCGTCGGGACAAGTTGTGAAAACTGTGTTTTCCGCACCTACTAGTGTCTATGAGTTCTAAAATGTATTCCGGAACGATCCCAACGTGAAACACCGACGCACATTTTTGTTTATGTTCGGGTGGCCCACTACGGACCTGCATTTGTTGCGTCGGGACTGTCCTACATAGTGTGTTTTCGACACCCGGTAGTGTCTAGCAGTCCAAAAATGTGTTCCGGAATGATCCGTGTGCGAAACACCGACGCACAATTTTGTTCATGTTCGGGTGGCCCCACTAGTCACCCGAATTTATTGCATCGGAAAAGTTGTGAAAACTGTGTTTTTCGCACCTACTAGTGTCTATGAGTCCTGAATGTATTCCGGAACGATTCCAGCGTGAAACGCCGACGCACATTTTTGTTTATGTTCGGGTGGGCCCATAACGGACCCGCATTTATGTCTTTCGGACCAGTTGTGAAAACTGTGTTTTCCGCACCCGGTAGTGTCTAGGAGTCCAAAAATGTGTTCCGGAATGATCCGTGTGCGAAACACCGACGCACAATTTTATTTATGTTCGGGTGGCCCGACTAGTCACCCGAAATTATTACGTCGGGACAAGTTGTGAAAACTGTGTTTTCCGCACCTACTAGTGTCTTTGAGTCCTAAAATGTATTCCGGAACGATCCAGGCGTGAAACGCCGACACACATTTTTGTTTATGTTCGGGTGGGCCCACTACAAACCCGCATTTATTGCTTCCGGACAAGTTGTGAAAACCGTGTTTTCCGCACCCGGTAGTGTCCGGAGTCCAAAAATGTGTCCCGGAACGATCCGTGTGCGAAACACCGACGCACAATTTTATTTATGTTCGGGTGGCCCGACTAGTCACCGGAAATTATTACGTCGGGACAAGTTGTGAAAACTGTGTTTTCCGCACCAACTAGTGTCTTTGAGTCCTAAAATGTATTCCGAAACGATCCCGACTTGAAACACCGACCCACATTTTGTTTATGTTCAGGTGGGCCCACTACCGACCCGCATTTATTGCTTCGAGACAAGTTGTGAAAACTGTGTTTCCCGCACCCGGTAGTGTCTAGGAGTCCAAAAATGTGTTCCGGAACGATCCGTGTGCTAAACACCGACGTAGAATTTTGTTCATGTTCGGTTGGCCCGACTAGTCACCGGAATTTATTGCGTCGGGACAAGCTGTGAAAACTGTGTTTTCCGCACCCGGTAGAGTCTAGGACTGCAAAAATGTGTTCCGGAACGATCCGTGTGCGAAACACCGACGCACAATTTTATTCATGTCCGGGTGGCCCGACTAGTCACCCGAATTTATTGCGTCGGGACAAGTTGTGAAAACTGTGTTTTCCGCGCCTACTAGTGTCTATGAGTCCTAAAATGTATTCGGAACGATCCCGGCGTGAAACATCGACGCACATTTTTGTTTATGTTCGGGTGGGCCTACTACGGACCCGTATTTATTGCGTCGGGACAAGTTACGCATACTCGTGTTTTCCGCACCCGTAGTGTCCAGGACTCCAAAAATGTGTTCGGAATGATCCGTGCGCGAAACACCGATGCACAATGTTGTTCATGTTCGGGTGGCCCCACTAGTCACCCGAATTTATTGCATCGGGAAAGTTGTGAAACTGTGTTTTCCGCATCGGGTAGTGCCTAGGTGTCCAAAAACGTGTTCGGAACGATCCGTGTGCGAAACACCGACACACAATTTTATTTATGTTCGGATGGCCCCACTAGTCACCCGAAATTATTGCATCGGGACAAGTTGTGAAAACTGTGTTTTCCGCACCTACTAGTGTCTTTGAGTCCTAAAATGTATTCCGAAACGATCCCAACGTGAAACGCTGACACACATTTTTGTTTATGTTCGGGTGGGCCCACTACAAACCCGCATTTATTGCTTTCGGACAAGTTGTGAAAACCGTGTTTTCCGCACCCGGTAGTGTCCGGAGTCCAAAAATGTGTCCCGGAACGATCCGTGTGCGAAACACCGACGCACAATTTTATTTATGTTCGGGTGGCCCGACTAGTCACCGGAAATTATTACGTCGGGACAAGTTGTGAAAACCGTGTTTTCCGCACCTACTAGTATCTATGAGTCCTAAAATGTATTCGGAACGATGCAAGTGTGAAACACCGACACACATTTTGTTTATGTTCAGGTGGGCCCACTACCGACCCGCATTTATTGCTTCGAGACAAGTTGTGAAAACTGTGTTTCCCGCACCCGTAGTGTCTAGGAGTCCAAAAATATGTTCCGGAACGACCCGTGTGCGAAACACCGACGTAGAATTTTGTTCGAGTTCGGGTGGCCCGACTAGTCACCCGAATTTATTGCGTCGGGACAAGTTGTGAAAACTGTGTTTTCCGCACCTACTAGTGTCTATGAGTTCTAAAATGTATTCGGAACGATCCCAACGTGAAACACCGACGCACATTTTTGTTTATGTTCGGGTGGCCCACTACGGACCTGCATTTGTTGCGTCGGGACTGTCCTACATAGTGTGTTTTCGACACCCGGTAGTGTCTAGCAGTCCAAAAATGTGTTCCGGAATGATCCGTGTGCGAAACACCGACGCACAATTTTGTTCATGTTCGGGTGGCCCCACTAGTCACCCGAATTTATTGCATCGGAAAAGTTGTGAAAACTGTGTTTTTCGCACCTACTAGTGTCTATGAGTCCTGAATGTATTCCGGAACGATCCCAGCGTGAAACGCCGACGCACATTTTTGTTTATGTTCGGGTGGGCCCATAACGGACCCGCATTTATGTCTTCGGACCGGTTGTGAAAACCGTGTTTTCCGCACCCGGTAGTGTCTAGGAGTCCAAAAATGTGTTCCGGAATGATCCGTGTGCGAAACACCGACGCACAATTTTATTTATGTTCAGGTGGCCCGACTAGTCACCCGAAATTATTACGTCGGGACAAGTTGTGAAAACTGTGTTTTCCGCACCTACTAGTGTCTTTGAGTCCTAAAATGTATTCGGAACGATCCCAGCGTGAAACGCCGACACACATT
Source organism: Chloris gayana (assembly GCA_031894775.1). NCBI lineage: Eukaryota > Viridiplantae > Streptophyta > Magnoliopsida > Poales > Poaceae > Chloris > Chloris gayana. Next base: position 185,752 of record JAUNZO010000661.1, on the reverse strand, counting down.
TTTGTTTATGTTCGGGTGGGCCCACTACAAACCCGCATTTATTGCTTCCGGACAAGTTGTGAAAGCTGTGTTTTCCGCACCCGGTAGTGTCCGGAGTCCAAAAATGTGTCCCGGAACGATCCGTGTGCGAAACACCGACGCACAATTTTATTTATGTTCGGGTGGCCCGACTAGTCACCGGAAATTATTACGTCGGGACAAGTTGTGAAAACTGTGTTTTCCGCACCAACTAGTGTCTTTGAGTCCTAAAATGTATTCGAAACGATCCCGACTTGAAACACCGACCCACATTTTGTTTATGTTCAGGTGGGCCCACTACCGACCCGCATTTATTGCTTCGAGACAAGTTGTGAAAACTGTGTTTCCCGCACCCGGTAGTGTCTAGGAGTCCAAAAATGTGTTCCGGAACGATCCGTGTGCTAAACACCGACGTAGAATTTTGTTCATGTTCGGTTGGCCCGACTAGTCACCGGAATTTATTGCGTCGGGACAAGCTGTGAAAACTGTGTTTTCCGCACCCGGTAGAGTCTAGGACTGCAAAAATGTGTTCCGGAACGATCCGTGTGCGAAACACCGACGCACAATTTTATTCATGTCCGGGTGGCCCGACTAGTCACCCGAATTTATTGCGTCGGGACAAGTTGTGAAAACTGTGTTTTCCGCGCCTACTAGTGTCTATGAGTCCTAAAATGTATTCCGGAACGATCCCAGCGTGAAACATCGACGCACATTTTTGTTTATGTTCGAGTGGGCCTACTACGGACCCGTATTTATTGCGTCGGGACAAGTTACGCATACTTGTGTTTTCCGCACCCGGTAGTGTCCAGGACTCCAAAAATGTGTTCCGGAATGGTCCGTGTGCGAAACACCGATGCACAATGTTGTTCATGTTCGGGTGGCCCCACTAGTCACCCGAATTTATTGCATCGGGAAAGTTGTGAAACCGTGTTTTCTGCATCGGGTAGTGCCTAGGTGTCCAAAAACGTGTTCGGAACGATCCGTGTGCGAAACACCGACACACAATTTTATTTATGTTCGGATGGCCCCACTAGTCACCCGAAATTATTGCATCGGGACAAGTTGTGAAAACTGTGTTTTCCGCACCTACTAGTGTCTTTGAGTCCTAAAATGTATTCGAAACGATCCCAACGTGAAACGCCGACACACATTTTTGTTTATGTTCGGGTGGGCCCACTACAAACCCGCATTTATTGCTTTCGGACAAGTTGTGAAAACTGTGTTTTCCGCACCCGGTAGTGTCCGGAGTCCAAAAATGTGTCCCGGAACGATCCGTGTGCGAAACACCGACGCACAATTTTATTTATGTTCGGGTGGCCCGACTAGTCACCGGAAATTATTACGTCGGGACAAGTTGTGAAAACTGTGTTTTCCGCACCTACTAGTATCTATGAGTCCTAAAATGTATTCCGGAACGATGCAAGTGTGAAACACCGACACACATTTTGTTTATGTTCAGGTGGGCCCACTACCGACCCGCATTTATTGCTTCGAGACAAGTTGTGAAAGCTGTGTTTCCCGCACCCGTAGTGTCTAGGAGTCCAAAAATATGTTCCGGAACGACCCGTGTGCGAAACACCGACGTAGAATTTTGTTCGAGTTCGGGTGGCCCGACTAGTCACCCGAATTTATTGCGTCGGGACAAGTTGTGAAAACTGTGTTTTCCGCACCTACTAGTGTCTATGAGTTCTAAAATGTATTCCGGAACGATCCCAACGTGAAACACCGACGCACATTTTTGTTTATGTTCGGGTGGCCCACTACGGACCTGCATTTGTTGCGTCGGGACTGTCCTACATAGTGTGTTTTCGACACCCGGTAGTGTCTAGCAGTCCAAAAATGTGTTCCGGAATGATCCGTGTGCGAAACACCGATGCACAATTTTGTTCATGTTCGGGTGGCCCCACTAGTCACCCGAATTTATTGCATCGGAAAAGTTGTGAAAACTGTGTTTTTCGCACCTACTAGTGTCTATGAGTCCTGAATGTATTCCGGAACGATCCCGGCGTGAAACGCCGACGCACATTTTTGTTTTTGTTCGGGTGGGCCCATAACGAGACCCGCATTTATGTCTTCCGGACCAGTTGTGAAAACTGTGTTTTCCGCACCCGGTAGTGTCTAGGAGTCCAAAAATGTGTTCCGGAATGATCCGTGTGCGAAACACCGACGCACAATTTTATTTATGTTCGGGTGGCCCGACTAGTCACCCGAAATTATTACGTCGGGACAAGTTGTGAAAACTGTGTTTTCCGCACCTACTAGTGTCTTTGAGTCCTAAAATGTATTCCGGAACGATCCCGGCGTGAAACGCCGACACACATTTTTGTTTATGTTCGGGTGGGCCCACTACAAACCCGCATTTATTGCTTCCGGACAAGTTGTGAAAACTGTGTTTTCCGCACCGGTAGTGTCCGGAGTCCAAAAATGTGTCCCGGAACGATCCGTGTGCGAAACACCGACGCACAATTTTATTTATGTTCGGTGGCCCGACTAGTCACCGGAAATTATTACGTCGGGACAAGTTGTGAAAACTCGTGTTTTCCGCACCAACTAGTGTCTTTGAGTCCTAAAATGTATTCCGAAACGATCCCAGCTTGAAACACCGACCCACATTTTGTTTATGTTCGGGTGGGCCCACTACCGACCCGCATTTATTGCTTCGAGACAAGTTGTGAAAACTGTGTTTCCCGCACCCGGTAGTGTCTAGGAGTCCAAAAATGTGTTCCGGAACGATCCGTGTGCTAAACACCGACGTAGAATTTTGTTCATGTTCGGTTGGCCCGACTAGTCACCGGAATTTATTGCGTCGGGACAAGCTGTGAAAACTGTGTTTTCCGCACCCGGTAGAGTCTAGGACTGCAAAAATGTGTTCCGGAACGATCCGTGTGCGAAACACCGACGCACAATTTTATTCATGTCCGGGTGGCCCGACTAGTCACCCGAATTTATTGCGTCGGGACAAGTTGTGAAAACTGTGTTTTCCGCGCCTACTAGTGTCTATGAGTCCTAAAATGTATTCGGAACGATCCCAGCGTGAAACATCGACGCACATTTTTGTTTATGTTCGGGTGGGCCTACTACGGACCCGTATTTATTGCGTCGGGACAAGTTACGCATACTCGTGTTTTCCGCACCCGTAGTGTCCAGGACTCCAAAAATGTGTTCGGAATGATCCGTGTGCGAAACACCGATGCACAATGTTGTTCATGTTCGGGTGGCCCCACTAGCCACCCGAATTTATTGCATCGGGAAAGTTGTGAAACCGTGTTTTCTGCATCGGGTAGTGCCTAGGAGTCCAAAAACGTGTTCCGAACGATCCGTGTGCGAAACACCGACACACAATTTTATTTATGTTCGGATGGCCCCACTAGTCACCCGAAATTATTGCATCGGGACAAGTTGTGAAAACTGTGTTTTCCGCACCTACTAGTGTCTTTGAGTCCCAAAATGTATTCCGAAATGATCCCAACGTGAAACACCGACGCACATTTTTGTTTACGTTCGGGTTGGCCCACTACGGACCCGCATTTATTGCGTCGAGAGAAGTTGTGAAAAGTGTGTTTTCCTCACCCGGTAGTGTCTAGGAGTCCTAAAATGTATTCCGGAACAATCCCGAGTGTGCAACACCGACGCACATTTTTGTTTATGTTTGGGTGGGCCCACTACGGACCCGCATTTATTGCGTCGGGGCCGGTTGTGAAAACCGTGTTTTCCTCACCCGATAGTGTCTAGGAGTCCAAAAATGTGTTCCGGAATGATCCGTGTGCGAAATACGGACGCACAATTTTCTTTATGTTCAGGTGGCCCGACTAGTCACCCGAAATTATTACGTCGGGACAAGTTGTGAAAACTGTGTTTTCCGCACCTACTAGTGTCTTTGAGTCCTAAAATGTATTCCGGAACGATCCAGGCGTGAAACGCCGACACACATTTTTGTTTATGTTCGGGTGGACCCACTACAAACCCGCATTTGTTGCTTCCGGTCAAGTTGTCCAAACTGTGTTTTCCGCACCCGATAGTGTCTATGAGTCCAAAAATGTGTCCCGGAACGATCCGTGTGCGAAACACCGACGCACAATTTTATTTATGTTCGAGTGGCCCGACTAGTCACCCGAAATTATTACGTCGGGACAAGTTGTGAAAACTGTGTTTTCCGACCTACTAGTGTCTTTGAGTCCTAAAATGTATTCCGGAACGATCCAGCTTGAAACACCGACGCACATTTTTGTTTATGTTCGGGTGGGCCCACTACGGACCCGCATTTATTGCTTCGGGACAAGTTTTGAAAACTGTGTTTTCCGCACCTACTAGTGTCTATGAGTCCTAAAATGTATTCCGGAACGATCCCGGCGTGAAACACCGACGCACATTTTTGTTTATGTTCGAGTGGGCCCACTACGGACCCGCATTTATTGCGTCGGGACAAGTTCTACATACTCGTGTTTTCCGCACCCGGTAGTGTCTAGGAGTCCAAAAATATGTTCCGGAATGATCCGTGTGTGAAACACCGACGCACGGTTTAGTTCATGTTCGGGTGGCCCCACTAGTCACCCGAATTTATTGCATCGGGAAAGTTGTGAACACTCGTGTTTCCGCTCCTACTAGTGTGTGTGAGTCCTAAAATGTATTCCGAAACGATCCCAGCGTGAAACGCCGACGCACATTTTTGTTTATGTTCGGGTGGGCCCACTACGGACCCGCATTTATTGCTTCCGGACAAGTTGTGAAACTGTGTTTTCCGCACTGGGTAGTGTCTAGGAGTCCAAAAATGTGTTCCGGAACGATCCGTGTGCGAAACACCGACACACAATTTTATTTATGTTCGGGTGGCCCCACTAGTCACCCGAAATTATTGCATCGGGACAAGTTGTGAAAACTATGTTTTCCGCACCTACTAGTGTCTTTGAGTCCTAAAATGTATTCCGAAATGATCCCAACGTGAAACACCGAAGCACATTTTTGTTTATGTTTGGGTGGGGCCACTACGGACCCGCATTTATTGCGTCGAGAGAAGTTGTGTAAAGTGTGTATTCCGCACCCGGTAGTGTCTAGGAGTCCTAAAATGTATTCGGAACAATCCCGAGTGTGCAACACCGACGCACATTTTTGTTTATGTTTGGGTGGGCCCACTACGGACCCGCATTTATTGCGTCGGGGCCGATTGTGAAAACCGTGTTTTCCTCACCCGATAGTGTCTAGGAGTCCAAAAATGTGTTCCGGAATGATCCGTGTGCGAAACACCGACGCACAATTTTATTTATGTTCGGGTGGCCCGACTAGTCACCCGAAATTATTACGTCGGGACAAGTTGTGAAAACTGTGTTTTCCGCACCTACTAGTGTCTTTGAGTCCTAAAATGTATTCCGGAACGATCCCAGCGTGAAACGCCGACACACATTTTTGTTTATCTTCGGGTGGGCCCACTATGGACCCGCATTTATTGCTTCGGGACAAGTTTTGAAAACTGTGTTTTCCGCACCTACTAGTGTCTATGAGTCCTAAAATGTATTCCGAACGATGCCGGTGTGAAACACCGACACACATTTTGTTTATGTTCGGTGGGCCCACTATCGACCCGCATTTATTGCTTCGAGACAAGTTGTGAAAACTGTGTTTCCCGCACCCGGTAGTGTCTAGGAGTCCAAAAATGTGTTCGGAACGATCCGTGTGCGAAACACCGACGTAGAATTTTGTTCATGTTCGGGTGGCCCGACTAGTCACCCGAATTTATTGCGTCGGGACAAGCTGTGAAAACTGTGTTTTCCGCACCCGGTAGTGTCTAGGACTCCAAAAATGTGTTCGGAACGATCCGTGTGCGGAACACCGACGCACAATTTTATTCATGTTCGGGTGGCCCGACTAGTCATCCGAATTTATTGCGTCGGGACAAGTTGTGAAAACTGTGATTTCCGCACCTACTAGTGTCTATGAGTCCTAAAATGTATTCCGGAACAATCCCAGCGTGAAACACCGACGCACATTTTTGTTTATGTTCACGTGGGCCCACTATAGACCCGCATTTATTGCGTCGGGACAAGTTCCGCATACTTGTGTTTTCCGCACCCGGTAGTGTCTAGGAGTCCAAAAATGTGTTCCGGAATGATCCGTGTGCAAAACACCTACGCACAATTTATTGCGTCGGGACAAGTTGTGAAAAGTGTGTTTTCCGAGGCCGCCGGTGCCATTAGAGCCACACCGGTGAGCTTCGACCTTGCACCTCCCTCAAACTCATGATCAAGTACCTTGACCTCCCTCCCGTTGCACCAATTGAGTGGCCAACACAGGACATCGCCGAAATTTTGAACAGAGAACCGCCGCCCGCCGAGCCGCCACACCTCCACGACAAACACCCACTTTTAGGCCTCCGCCAAGCCATCTAACTCGACGTCGGTGATCCTCGGGGCACGGTGAAGCTCCACGGCTTTCTTCCCCTCCTTCTCTTGCACCGTACGCGTCGCCCCGCGCCGCCGAAGCCCCCGTGCGCCCTCCGTATCGAGAAAATCGTGATAATGGCAATTCCGTAATTCTCGCGAAGTCAAATTCCCCGATGGCAGCTTCGTAATTTCAGTCAAACTTTAATAAATATTCCAAAAGGGCAAACCAAATTTTGTTGGATTCAGAAAAATGCCCTCGTTGCAAAAAGTATGATGAGCACCTGTAGTTTTAATGTTTTGATATTTATAAAAATTCCCTAATGTTGAACCCTTTTAAGAGTTATAAAATCATAAATAAATCTATAAAAGTCCTATGAACATGAAACTTGGACATTAAATCACTCATTGCATATATGAAGCCTCTGCACAAGCATATCTTCATTTGTTTCATATTTTTAAAGTTATTGCATCATCCCTTATTTTTAGTAAATAAATTCTTATCATTTTTATATTAGGAATTTATTCAGTAAACTTTGCAATACTATTGTTTATGACATAATACATGCCAATAAATTCTCATATTAAATTTTGAGCTCCGGAGGTAGGAAATTTATTGTCGATTTGTATGAATTATGAATAGACTAGGAATTTCTTATGCATATAGATAATTATTATTGTTGATTTTTTTCCTCTCTGGTACTGTTCATACAGAATGTTAGGCCCTTAGATTCAGTAAGCACAAATTATCATCTCATGTTCTCATATGTAGTTTGTAGCTATATTATATTTCCACGTACGGTTTACATGCGATAATTGACACAGATCTAATTCTACTCAAGATTAAAAATGAAATAGCTTACCTCATTAAACATTATCTCTCGTATTAATGTAAATGTTACCACATTATACATGTGAGGTCTGTCGTGTCAAATATTTATCGATATATATGTTCACATAGCATCGTTGCTAAGTTTTTATAGGGAAAAGGAAACCATGCTCGTTTATGCATAAGTTATCATTTCCATAAGAATGAGTATTTTAATTCATCCATGAGCATGACATGATCACGAGCATCGAATAATCATTCATGATAGTGAATAAGGTTTTGTGCATCTTCCTTGTATGCATTTTTGCTTACGCAATGCATTTTATTCAATTAGGCAACGAAGGCGAAGTGAACATTTCGGTGGAGCCCAGTGTTAATCTTAATTTTAGTGAAGCTACTAACTACGATCAAGCTCAAGGCAAGCCCCAATGCACTTCTATGTTTTTCAAAGTCTTCTCTTTTAATTAGCATAAAAAGGATATTGTATTGTGCATTAAGTATAGGAGTTGACGTGAAACCCACTTGCATAAATCCCTATATCACCTATGTAGTCTATGTGAGTCACCCTCGATAGAAATGCTATGCTTAGAATTATGTTAGAGTCGACGATAGGATCTGGACCACTAGATAAGTTTATGCTATACTTGTGGTTGAAAATGGCTAAAATTGAGAACCTATCGTTGTGACTCCGCGAACAAGTATTGAGTTGTGTACCAAGTGCATACCTTTCTATGGGGATTGGTAAACCTATGTAACTTGTGAAGTCATAGTGGGGGACAGATACCTTACCGATCCACGGGTGATGTGTAAGTAGGGCGGAGGTTGGGTTAGAGGACCGCTGGAGGGTGCATGGGTTAAGCCTTGGACATGTTGTTAAATGTGTCGCAAGGGGGACGTGAACTTGGGATCGGTAGCCCCGCGCCACACTCTATGAATGATCTTCCGAACGGTGGCCATACGTGTTCTTAAATGATGCGTATGTCGTGTACTTGGGTTCTCTCCTACGGGATGTAAATCGATATATATTGCCGCCCACCTCGCGGTTAATGAGGCCCACTTGATTCGAGTAGATTACAATGATTAGTAATGTGAGGATGATAATGATACTTGCTGTTATTTATGGATTCACATTTGAATTGCAAATTCTTGTTGTTAGCAAGGCTCACTAAAGTTGTGTTTATGCAACAACCCTATTAATTTGGCAATGGATAAAATGTTGCATAGAATATAATAGGTGTTGTTTTATTATTTATGCCAAGTAAACCCGGTTAGCCCCATGCATGTTAGGTGTCGGTTTTAGATAACCTTTTGATGGGTAAGACTTGCGGAGTATGTTAGATACTCGGGCTTTGCATAATTGCTGTTTTCAGGTTTTCCTCAAGCAAATTATTGTGATTGTTGTGGCAAGGTTGTGTGGGAAGGTGAGGAGCCCAAAGAATGGTCTATTGAATGGGTTCCTAGCTCACCGACTCACGAAGAGTGAGCCATGTTCTTGGCCGACATGATTTACTTAGCTATCTATTTATCAACGAGTTTATTTTATCGCTTTCGAACTTTACTTCGAATTCAGAACATGTTATGTAACTTAGATTTCAGAACCTATGTACTCTCTTTAGTTCGAACTTAAGTTGTAATAATGTACTCTTCTATGTAAATTTGTAACTCGTGTATGTTCGTGTGTGTGATGCTATGCATGGTTGCTTCATCAACCATCTCCCAATGAGATCCTGAGGGACATCACCCTATTTCTCGAGAATAGGGGTGTCACAATTCCGGGACGAAACTTCGTCAATCACGGAACTTCCTTCGTTGATAGAACTTTCGTCACATAGATAATAAGTCTCGATGGGATGCGGAAAATAAGAGGGAACTCACAAATCTACTTGAATGGAAATGTAGATCCAAGGTCTAGGAACCTTTTCCCTGCAAGGCTTAGCTAGCAAAGCAACAATCAAGTAGATCGGACACAATATCCGATAAGCAAGAACAAGAACAAGAACAATAACAAGCGCACAAGGATTTATTTCTCGGAGTTCAACAACCAAGTTGTCTATGTCTCCGTTGAGGGATCGACGAAGGACCGAGTCTCTTTCCACTCATAACCTCACCAAGTAATAACCAAGATCAAGCTTGGACCACCAAGCAATCACCAAGATCGAGCCGGGGCTTCACTATGTTTGCTTCTTCCCTTTCGGAGAGGCGAAGCCGATCTGCACAAACTTTCCCAATGGCTCACCACAAGATTGGGAGCTCTAGGGTGACGCCTAGCCACATAGGGGAAAAATCCCCAAGAGTAATAAGTGAATCAAAACTTGTGAGTGAGGGAATCAAGATGCTCAAGTTTGGGAATGGAGTTTGGATGCTCGTATGCTTTGGTTTTCCTCTCCTTTTTGATTTGGATCTCAAGTATGAGTGGAGGGGGAGAGCAAGGAGTTGAAGAACAAAACCTAGGGTTTCAAATGAAGTCACTCTCTTGTTTCACGGAATAGGAGAGAGATATTTATAGATAGGGTCCAAAAAGAGTCGTTGCTAGGTCAAGATGGGGATTGACGGAACTTCCATCATCCCCTTCGAAATAGGTATAACAACGGTCGGGACGGAAGTTCGGTTTGGAACAGAACTTCGTAAAAACACTCTCGAATTGACGGAACTTCCATCGGATCGAAATGGACTGGCCTCGGACGTCAAGACGGAAGTACTGTTACGGACGAAAATTCTGCGCGAAACTCTCTGGAATTTACGGAACTTCCTTCTTTGATAGAACTTTTGTCCAAATGTCTCTTGTTTTGATGGAACTTCCTTCATTGACAGAACTTCCTTCGTGATTGGCTCACTAGTTTAACTTGACCCCTTTTTGGTTTCTTTGTGGTTGGAAAGTCATCCAAGACTTTTTGGTACTTGAGCATAAGGATTCCCGTCAAAAACAAGATTAGTTCACCCCTCTTAATAGTGCGGCTTGCCTAGACTCAAAGAAAGGATGGGAATAGCGAACAACCACTTTGAGCTTGCATAGGGTTGATTTGTTGCCGCTTTTCTTCACTTAATTTGATATTGGGGCTGCCACTTGTTTTCTTATTTCTTGAGCGTCGTCACCTAGAGTTTGACTTGGAATTTCTCATCTTTGAACATCATCTTCCTTATTATATTCACAAGTCACTTGAGATCTTCGATATACTTGATACTTAGAAATATATAACTCTTGTTGCTTGGTACATCGACGTTGACCTTCACCTTCCCTTCTCCTATGATCTAGTTCCTTGGCGCTAAGATACACTTGCCCTTCACTTTCACATGGTTCAAGGGAATAGGTCATGCACAATTCTTCACCATCGAGCTAACTCAAGTCATACATAACTTGTATTCAATGTTGTGCTTCTTATCGAAGATCTTCAATATTTATTTGATTAGGTTGCTTGAATCTTGAAATAGGTCTTGTCATAAAACTTCAATTGATCACTCCATGTCTTATTGATGCATAAGCTTGTGTTTATGGAACCAATATATTTCAACCATTGTCTTTGTCACATATCTTGAATTAGTGCACATCTATGGACTTTTCAATATGTTCTTCATTCACGTACATTCATAAATATCTCACTGATCTTCACCGTGTACATCCACAAATATAGTCCATACGAAATGCACCCACACTCTTCATTCATGCTTAAGAATTCTCATAAGAGCATTAGTCATTTAATCATGTTGTCATTCAATACACCAACCCAAACCCACAAGGAATCTTGATGCACTTTCAATCTCCCCTTTTTGGTGATTGATGACAAACTTGATTAAAGCTTACATAAGATATTCAATAAGAATTTTAAATGCAAACATATAGATTGATCTTCCCTTGAATATGTGCATTGTGAATTAAATTAAGAAAATTGGCATCAAATGCCATTTGCACATTTTTCAACAACGAACATAGGAGCTCCCCTATATGTATGCATTCGTGGGGTGCAACAAGTGTGTGTGAACATATAGTACGTGATGTATATGACAAGAAAACAAAAAACAAGTAAAAGAAGAGAAATCTAAAAAACATTTCATCAAATCAATATGCATCACAGAGTTATCACAAGAGAAGAGACTTAAAACATTTCACACACATAGCACTCAATACAAATTGTTCTCAAGCCCACAAAACTTGAGCTTTAATCTTCTCTCCCCTTTGGCATCTAGCACAAAAAAGGACGATCATTAAATTCCATAGCTTGCGTAGGATATCCAATACTTTTCTCCCAATTTCATTGTGCTTAAATTTTGAGGAGGGTCAAAGGGACGTGGCTGTAGTCAAACTAGGTTGGCATGAGATAGAACATCAGGTACCTTCAAATCCATAATTGCAGTCATAGCCACCAAAATCATAGCACCATAAATCCGAGAAGCATAACCACTAGGGGGAATACAAACGACCCGAGTCTCAACCATAGGATTGGGAGCTCTCCGGGTGACGCCTAATCGTCTAGGGGATGAATCCCCAAGAGTAACAAACACAATAAACGTCGTTGATGAGGTTGAACCAAGTGCTCTTTAAATGGAGATGAAGCTAAATCAATCCTTCTCAATCCTCTCACAAATCCGCCAAGGATTGGAGTGGGGAATCAAATTGGGAGAGAAGGAGTGCTCAAGTGAGTTTGGGGGTGTTTTTGAGTGTGTTGGAGTTGCGAACCGGCCACGGGAGGTGGAGACCTCCTTTTATAGCCGTGGCACCAAAAAGAGCCGTTGGGCTCGATCTCGTGTCAAATTTTGTTCGAATTGATGGTTTTTGTTCTAGAGTCCAACTGGAACTTCTGCGGGGGTCGGATTTTTCTCACCTTGAAATGTCCGATCGAGTAGGATATTGTTTGAATCCACAGGCATCCGCATAGTCCGACTCAAATATCCGACTGAGTCGGATATTGTCCGGCTCCACGGAGTTTTGGACATTTGGCTTTGTCTCTCGGAGTCCGACTGAAATGTTCGATTGACTCGGACATTGTCCAACTCCTAGGAAGTGGAAATTAGATTTATGACTTTGAGAAGGAATTTTGTGCACTTGATTTCTTACGCTTCATTCTTGTGTGTCCCTCCCGATAGTACGGTTATTCCTATACTCAAGCCATAAATAAAAACTTTAAATCTTGATCTTGAGCATGGATGATCCTTTTCCAAATTTTGCAACTTTAATAGCTCTTGACCACTTCCTTTTTGTGCTTCTTTGCTCTCATATGAAATTTAAATATAAACTGCGTACAAGCTCATTGCAAACACCTTTTTAATTGTATTGATGTCAATCACTCAAAACCATAATTAGGGGCCCAGATGCACTTTCAATCTTCCCCTTTTTATTGATTGATGATAATACAACTAAAATTCATAAACATAGATAAAAAGAGCAAGAATGGAGAGAGGAAATAGATGGGAGCTCCCCTAAATGTGTGCATGAACTGAATTCAAAATTTGGCCATTTAAAACCAAGTGCACATGTTTGAGAAAATAAGAGAGCGCCCCTATTTCCTTGGATTTGATCCACATTGCATATACCAAAAAGAAAAGCAAGAAGAATGCATATGACATGTGATCCACACAAATGCAACTAAAAGCGAAGAAACTAGCATTACACCATTCATCATATATAACCACATAGTTCATCACATAAAAATTAAAATGAGGTCTTACAAGCACACAAATTAAACACATCATCCCAAGAGTTCAAATAAAATAACTTAGCAACATGTTCATAAATAAAACAAGATACAAGAGCAATTCCCATGTGCGAAACTCCCCTGGATGCTTGCTTCTTTTTCTCCTTGCTTCTCCCCCTTTGGCATCAAGACACCAAGGAGAAAAGGAAGCAAGCATCTAGGGGAGTTCCGCACACGAGAATTGCTCTCGACACCATCCCACCCATCATCATCATCCTCATCATCATCGACAATGCTCTTGCCCTTAGGAAAGAGCCTCCTAGTGTAGTGAGGTGCACGGGCCAGCTCATCATCTTCCTTGGTTCCCTAATCCTCATCCTCATCTTCTTCTTCGTCATCCTCGGGCTCAACAATGGGCTCATCCTCCTCGTAGTCAAACCAAGTTTAAGTGGAGGTACTAGGACCCGCGGTTTCGGTAGGGAAAGTAGAGAAGGAAAAAATCCATAGTACTTGTGACTCATCCTTAGTGAAGTCACTCCAATGAAACTCAACTGCAGGAGGCAAAGGAGTAGGCTCTGAAGAGGGAACACGGGGTGCCTCAATAGCCAAGTGATCATAGATTGCCTTCGGTCGCTCACTCAGCACATTCTAACGATGCTCAATATTTTCTAGCCTTGTAGCAATCCTCCGACACATGCTAAAAATTCCTTTAAGCATCTTGAACAATCCATCCTTGCTCTTGGAGCCGGAACCATGGCCTCTGTGCCGGTCCGGACGAGGAGCTAGGGCTGCTAGGTGGAGCTGCGCTGCTAGGACCAGCGTGTGTCTGTTGGAGGTGCACGAGTGGAAGAGCTTCTCCTAGGTGGAACTCTAGTTGCATTCGCGAGTATGTGTGGGTTGAGAGGCTTGTGCTCACGAGTCCTTGTTGAAAGTTTTCTTAGATACCCTCTCAATCATGCACATGATGAAGGGTGCATAGACATAAGCACACCTTGCATCAATGGATCCGTGCCACATCTCACTTGTAGATGAAGTCCCACACATTGAACATTTGTTGCCTCGGTAGAATATGAAGAAGGTCCTTCTCATAGGAGGCCACATGATCTGCATTACCACATCGAGGGGACATGGTTAGGCGAAGCATACGGTGGAGGACCACATGAAGGAGCTTGAACCAAGCTACATAGGGAGGTTGGCAAAGTCCTTCATCCATATACATGTACCTAGCTCGGGGTTGAGAGAATCCCCATCATGAAGATGGCGACGTCCGTCGATAGTGTCCCTAATTCCAATGATGTTGGCAAACCTAGAGAATGTGCATGAGATCTTCTCTCCATCTATCATCCACCACATTCTGCCACCTGACTTGTCAAAATGAACAGTGGAAAAGAACTAACTAACAATCTCCTGATTCCAACTATACTTGAAACCCATGATACCCTTGGTTCCATGATACTCACACATCTCGATGATTTCATTAAACATTGGTCTTTCCTTGCTAGACATGTAGTCCCAATCAATGAATTACATGGCAACAGATAGGATGTACCTTGCTCTTGTATGCACACATGTACCAATTTGCATGAAAGTGGGACCAAAAGTGATTGTCCAAAGTCTCTCTATCCATAGCATACCGGTTTGTCTCAAGATTCACTTGCCACGAGTTTCGATCCCTTGGCATAATTGATTGGAACTTGTTGCAAAGATGGAACAACCACCATATTCCTCATCTCACGATGAATATCTATCGGTTTTTTAGGCTCACGGGGCTTAGAGAATGGAAGATGCTCGGATTGAGGCCTCCGTCGCTTCTTGTCTACCTGTTGCCCATCATCGATATACTTGGTTCGTTTTCCGGGTTGGTGGAGGTGCGTCCCATTCGATAGAGAGAGAACAAGAAGATATAATAGAATGATAGCTTAAAAAGACACAAAGAGTCATATCGACACACAATAGAGAACTTGGTGAAGATTCTATGGGTGTCGGATAATATTCGACTAGGTCGGATAATATCTAACTCACTCGGACATTGTCCGACTCACACTGATATATTCACAAAATTCTCGATTCCTCATAGATCGACCCTACATTCCTAGCCATAATTAGGGACCTAGATGCACTTTTGATGAGGACTTTGCCATGCTAGATGCACTCAAGCTAAAGTCTCCTCCAAGTTCCAACTTGCCTCTAACTCAGCCACCGCATCCAATTCGGATTCAGCAAACCTCCTTTGATGATTTTGATGATTTCTCCTTCATACGACATCGGAATGAGGCATTGCCGAGGCGTTGGAAAGAGGATGACGACACGATCATTTTGGTTCTAGTCCCAGCTCCAGGACCATCGTGGATAATTCCGTGTGACCATGAAAATGTGTTGGATCATCTATATGGGCCGACTCGGTCTTGTATCGTGTCGGGCCTTAAGTCCATGTTGCGAGCGTCCCTTCCTGGTTCGTCCCTAACCCAAGCACGTCCCTAGACTATAAAACTCATTAGCCGCCGTCGTTTAGACTTGGGTTTTGTTTAGTTTGAGTTTTCCATTGAGAAACTACGATTGATTCAATATAACCGTGGCGACAAGTCCTTTTCTTGTGATCCAAGGCCCCTGTTCTTGTTCTCCTCAGCAGTGGCGATTAGTCCTTTTGAACCGAGAGCTTAAACTCCACTTATATTCAAGTGTTCATTGATATTTGCAATTTCAGATTGCATGTTGATACATTCTTGCTTGTGTCTATGAGTCCTAAAATGTATTGCGGAACGACCCCGACGTGAAACACCGAAACACATTTTGTTTATGTTTAGGTGGGCCCACTACGGACCCGCATTTATTGCACGGGACAAGTTGTGAAAACTGTTATTTCCTCACCGGTGCTTGTCTAGGAGTCCAAAAATGTGTCCGGGACGATCCGTGTGCGAAACACCGACGCACAATTTTGTTCATGTTCGGTTGGACCCACTAGTGACCCGCATTTATTGCGTCGGGGCAAGTTGTGAAAACTGTATTTTCCGCACCTACTAGTGTCTATGAGTCCTAAAATGCATTCCGGAACGACCCGAGCGTGAAACACCGACGCAATATTTTGTTTATGTTCGGGTGGGCCCACTATAGACCCACATTGATTGCATCGGGACATGTTGTGAAAGCTGTGTTCTCCGCGATCGGTAGTGTCCAGGAGTCCAAAAATGTGTTCCGGAACGATCCGTGTGCGAAACACCGACGCACAATTTTGTTCATGTTCGGGTGGCCCCACTAGTGACCCGCATTTATTGCGTCGGGACAAGTTGTGAAAACTGTGTTTTCGGCACCTAGTAGTGTCTATGAGTCATAAAATGTATTCCGGAACGACCCGAGCGTGAAACACCGACACAATATTGTGTTTATGTTCGGGTGGGCCCACTACGGACCCGCATTTATTGCATCGGGACATGTTGTGAAAAGCTGTGTTTCACGCACCCGATAGTGTCTAGGAGTTCAAAAATGTGTTCGGAACGATCCGTGTGCGAAACACCGACGCACAATTTTATTCATGTTCGGGTGGCCCCACTAGTGACCCGCATTTATTGCGTTGGGAGAAGTTGTGAAAGCTGTGTTTTCCGCACCCGCTAAGTCTGTAGAGTCCTAAAATGTATTTCGGAACGATGCTAGAGTGAAACACCGTACCGACGCACACATTAGTTCATGTTCGGGTGGCCCCACTAGTAACCCGCATTTATTGTGTCGGGACAAGTTGTGAAAACTGTGCTTTCCGCACCCGATAGTGTCTAGGAGTCCTAAAATGTGTTCCACAATTTTTGTAATGTTCGGATAGCCCGCGAGTGACCTTCATTTATTGCATCGGGACAAGTTGTGAAAGCTGTGTTTTCCGCACCCGCTAGGGTCTTCGAGTCCTAAAATGTATTTCGGAACGATGCCGGCGTGAAACACCGAAACACATTTTGTTTGTGTTCGGGTGGGCCCTACGACGGACCCGCATTTATTGCACGGGACAAGTTGTGAATACTGTGATTTCCGCACCGATCGTGTCTAGGAGTCCAAAAATGTGTCCCGCGACGATCCGTGAGCGAAACACCGACGCACAATTTTGTTCATGTTCGGGTGGCCCCACTAGTGACCCGCATTTATTGCGTTGGGAGAAGTTGTGAAAATTGTGTTTTCCGCACCCGCTAGTGTCTGTAGAGTCCTAAAATGTATTTCGGAACGATGCTAGAGTGAAACACCGTACCGACGCACACATTAGTTCATGTTCGGGTGGCCCCACTAGTAACCCGGATTTATTGTGTCGGGACAAGTTGTGAAAACTGTGCTTTCCGCACCCGATAGTGTCTAGGAGTCCTAAAATGTGTTCCACAACGACCGAGCGCGAAACATTGGCACACAATTTTTGTAATGTTCGGATAGCCCGCGAGTGACCTTCATTTATTGCATCGGGACAAGTTTTGAAAGCTGTGTTTTCCGCACCCGCTAGGGTCTTCGAGTCCTAAAATGTATTTCGGAACGATGCCGGCGTGAAACACCGAAACACATTTTGTTTGTGTTCGGGTGGGCCCACTACGGACCCGCATTTATTGCACGGGACAAGTTGTGAATACTGTGATTTCCGCACCCGTACTCGTGTAGGTGTCCAAAAATGTGTCCCGCGACGATCCGTGTGCGAAACACCGACGCACAATTTTGTTCATGTTCGGGTGGCCCCACTAGTGACCCGCATTTATTGCGTCGGGGCAAGTTGTGAAAGCTGTGTTTTCCGCACCTACTAGTGTCTATGAGTCCTAAATTGTATTCGGAACGACCCGAGCGTGAAACACCGACACAATATTGTGTTTATGTTAGGGTGGGCCCACTACGGATCCGCATTTATTGCGTCGGGACATGTTGTGAAAACTGTTTTTCACGCACTCGGTAGTGTCTAGGAGTTCAAAAATGTGTTCGGAACGATCCTGTGCGAGACACCGACGCACAATTTTATTCATGTTCGGGTGGCCACACTAGTGACCCGCATTTATTGCGTTGGGAGAAGTTGTGAAAGCTGTGTTTTCCGCACCCGCTAAGGTCTGTAAGTCCTAAAATGTATTTCGGAACGATGCTAGAGTGAAACACCGTACCGACGCACACATTAGTTCATGTTCGGGTGGCCCCACTAGTAACCCGCATTTATTGTGTCGGGACAAGTTGTGAAAGCTGTACTTTCCGCACCCGATAGTGTCTAGGAGTCCTAAAATGTGTTCCACAACGATCGAGCGCGAAACATTGGCACACAAATTTTGTAATGTTCGGATAGCCCGCGAGTGACCTTCATTTATTGCATCCGGACAAGTTGTGAAAGCTGTGTTTTCCGCACCCGCTAGGGTCTTCGAGTCCTAAAATGTATTTCGAACGATGCCGGCGTGAAACACCGAAACACATTTTGTTTGTGTTCGAGTGGGCCCACTACGGACCCGCATTTATTGCACGGGACAAGTTGTGAATACTGTGATTTCCGCACCCGATGCTTGTCTAGGAGTCCAAAAATGTGTCCCGCGACGATCCGTGTGCGAAACACCGACGTACAATTTTGTTCATGTTCGGGTGGCCCCACTAGTGACCCGCATTTATTGCGTCGGGGCAAGTTGTGAAAACTGTGTTTTCCGCACCTACTAGTGTCTATGAGTCCTAAAATGTATTCGGAACGACCCGAGCGTGAAACACCGACACAATATTGTGTTTATGTTCGGGTGGGCCCACTACTGAGACCCGCATTTATTGCGTCGGGACATGTTGTGAAAACTGTTTTTCACGCACCCGGTAGTGTCTAGGAGTTCAAAAATGTGTTCCGGAACAATCCCTATGCGAAACACCGACGCACAATTTTATTCATGTTCGGGTGGCCCCACTAGTGACCCGCATTTATTGCGTTGGGAGAAGTTGTGAAAGCTGTGTTTTCCGCACCCGCTAAGTCTGTAACTCCTATAATGTATTTCGGAACGATGTTAGAGTGAAACACCGTACCGACGCACACATTAGTTCATGTTCGGGTGGCCCCACTAGTAACCCGCATTTATTGTGTCGGGACAAGTTGTGAAAGCTGTGCTTTCCGCACCCGATAGTGTCTAGGAGTCCTAAAATGTGTTCCACAACGATCGAGCGCGAGACATTGGCACACAAATTTTGTAATGTTCGGATAGCCCGCGAGTGACCTTCATTTATTGCATCTGGTCAAGTTGTGAAAAGCTGTGTTTTCTGCACTGCTAGGGTCTTCGAGTCCTAAAATGTATTTCGGAACGATGCCGGCGTGAAACACCGAAACACATTTTGTTTGTGTTCGAGTGGGCCCACTACGGACCCCCATTTATTGCACGGGACAAGTTGTGAATACTTGTGATTTCCGCACCCGATGCTTGTCTCGGAGTCCGAAAATGTGTCCGGGACAATGCGTGTGCGAAACACCGACGCACAATTTTGTTCATGTTCGGGTGGCCTCACTAGTGACCCACATTTATTGCGTCGGGGCAAGTTGTGAAAACTGTATTTTCCGCACCTACTAGTGTCTATGAGTCCTAAAATGTATTCCGGAACGACCCGAGCGTGAAACACCGAGGCAATATTTTGTTTATGTTCGGGTGTGCCGACTACGAGACCCGCATTTATTGCGTCTAGACATGTTGTGAAACCTGTGTTTTCCACATTCGGTGCTTGTCTAGGAGTCCAAAAATGTGTTCGGAACGATCCGTGTGCGAAACACCGACGCACAATTTTGTTCATGTTCGGGTGGCCCCACTAGTGACCCGCATTTATTGCGTCGGGACAAGTTGTGAAACGTGTGTTTTCGGCACCTAGTAGTGTCTATGAGTCCTAAAACGTATTTCGGAACGATGCCGGCGTGAAACACCGACGCACATTTTGTTTATGTTCGGGTGGGCCGACTACGGACCCACATTTATTGCACGGGACAAGTTGTGTAAGCTGTGACTTCGGCCCCGTGCTGTCTAGGTGTCCACAAATGTGTCCCAGAACGATCCGTGTGCGAAACATCGACGCACATTTTGGTTCATGTTCGGGTGGCCCCGAAGTGACCCGCATTTATTGCGTCGGGACAAGTTACGAAAGCTGTGTTTTCCTCACCTACTAGTGTCTATGAGTCCTAAAAAGTATTCCGTAACGACCCGAGCGTGAAACGCTGACACAATATTGTGTTTATGTTCGGGTGGGCCCACTACGAGACCCATATTTATTGCGTCGGGACATGTTGTGAAAGCTGTGTTTCACGCACCGGTATTGTCTAGGAGTTCAAAAATGTGTTCGGAACGATCCTCGTGCGAAACACCGACGCACAATTTTATTCATGTTCGGGTGGCCCCACTAGTGACCCGCATTTATTGCGTTGGGAGAAGTTGTGAAAATTGTGTTTTCCGCACCCGCTAGGGTCTATAAGTCCTAAAATGTATTTCGGAACAATGCTAGAGTGAAACACCGTACCAACGCACAATTTAGTTCATGTTCGAGTGGCCCCACTAGTAACCCGCATTTATTGTGTCGGGACAAGTTGTTAAAGCTGTGTTTTCCGCACCCGGTAATGTTTAGGAGTCCTAAAATGTGTTCCACAACGATCCGAGCGCGAAACATTGGCACACAATTTTTGTGATGTTCGGATAGCCCGTGAGTGACCTTCATTTATTGCATCGGGACAATTTGTGAAAAGTGTGTTTACCGCACCCGCTAGGGTCTTCGAGTCCTAAAGTGTATTTCGGAACGATGCCGGCGTGAAACGAAAGTCGCCTAGAGGGGGGAGGGGTGAATAGGCGAACCTAGAATTTTCTGCGAAATAACACTAAGACGAAAACGTCAAATACGGAACTTCGGTAGAGTGCGGAACTTCCGTGCGGGGTGATAAATGCGGAATTAAACCCTACACAATTCTAGTGTTTGCAAGAAAGAAAGGAACAACCCTAAGCAATTCTAGGAATTTAACGAGACAACGGAAAACTAACAAGTAACCTAGTAAATTAAACAACAACGCGCAAGTAAAAGAGGGAGCACAAGAGACTTGGATTTTTCACCGAAGTTCAAGCCCACCAAGGAATCTACGTCTCCGTTGAGAAAGTCCACCAAGGACCGGGTTTCTCTCAACCCTATTTCTCCCTCAAGTCACCACCAAGGTTGAGCTTGAGTTTTCCACTATCAAGGTCCCTTCCGGGACGGGCAATACAAACTTCTCGGGCGTCACCACACAAGTTGGGAGCTCACGAGCACGCCTAACCGTCTAGGAGCTCAAAGCTCCAAGAGTAACAAATCCAAATCACAAGCTTGATGGGAGTGAAGATGCTCAAGAATGGAATCAAGTCTCTCAAACACTTGCTTGAAACTCTCTCACTCAAATCCTAGCTAAAAGGATGGAATTTTTGCTTTTGGAGAGGATTTGGAGTAAGTGGAGTGAAGCTCAAGTGTGTGTTGGTTCGGAGTTTTGCAAGAGAGGTGAATGGAGTGGGGGGTGTGGCTTATATACCACAGCCCAAAAAGAGCCGTTGGCTCTGTCCGAAAACCCGCACCGAAACTTCCGATAGCATATCGAAACTTCCGGTATGGTTCGAATTAGGGTTAGATCTGGATTTTTGGCCCGCACCGGAACTTCCGGTGGAGTGCTTGGAGCATCCGGTACTTAGGTTTAGGGTTGGAGAACTGAACCGCACCGGAGCTTCCGGTGCCGTATCGGAACTTCCGGTATGGCATTCCGGAGAGCTCAAAGCTCTCTGTTAGCCTACCGAAACTTCCGGTACCGGAGGACCCGGAATGGCTTCTCCCGAGAGCAAAACTCTCTGTAAGCCTACCGGAACATCCGGTACCGAGGACCGGAACTTCCGGTATGGCTTTTCCCGAGAGCAAAACTCTCCGTAAGCCTACCGGAACTTCCGGTACCACACCGAAGCTTCCGATGGGTTCGGAAAGAATGGGTTTGGAGGGGATTTTTTGAGTTTGTGAGCATCTCCATTCTTTGCCAAATTTGTGATTTGCATCCCTCTTTATAGTACGGCATCCCTATGACTCAAAGCAAAGAAATAAAGCGAGGCACAAGCTTGAGAGGGGCCTTTTCCAAATTCTCCTTTTATTGCATTTCACATTTCTTTTCTTCTTTTTGATTGTGCTTGCTACATTTTCATGTGCTTTGGATATTCACTACACACATTCTCATGAAAGCATTAGTCCAAATTTAATTGTATTGATATCAATCATCCAAAATAAAATGAGGGGCCTAGATGCACTTTCAATCTCCCCCTTTTTGGTGATTGATGCCAATACAATCAAATTTCTAAAAAGATGAATCAAAAAGCACAACTTGCAAAGATAAAAGATGAGCTCCCCCTTAATATGTGCATGAAATTGAATTTCAAAAGTTGGTCTATACAATACCAAATGCACATTAGAGATATAAGTCATGAGGAGCTCCCCCTTTATCTATGCATCCATAATAAGAAAACCACAAACAATGCAATAAGGCATTTTATCATCACACAAATGCATCTAAAAGAGAGAAACAACAAATCATCAAGCATACGAGAAACCACATAGATAGATAATTAAAACAAGTCTAAACTTATTACAATCATCCATAGTTCCAACCAAACCATTTGTCCATCTCGCACACATAGTTCATTACATCATAATTACGAGATAAAGATAAATAGAAATTTCTTCTCCCCCTTTGGCAACATATCACCAAAAAGGAGAAAAGAACTAGAACGCCCAAGAGAGGATCACTCGTCGTCATCGTCGTCGTCGTCGTCACCGTCCTCTTCATCTCTCTCCTCTTCATCCTCGGGCGTGCCACTCCCTTGCCCTTCTCATGGAGCGGGATCCGAGTGCTAGAGCGAGGAGCGGAGGCGGTCGGGACATCCTCTGCGCTGTCATCCTCTCCACTCTCGGTGCCACTGCCCTCCACATCCTGAGCTGCTGCCTGTGCTGCTCGTGCCGCCACTCCCGCGGCCTGCCGATATGGAGCCCAAGGGTCCTCCCACTGCCGAGGTACTATCGGTGCAAGATCCAAGGGAGGAGGTGGTGGCTGCTGCTGCTGCTCGAGCTAGGTGAGAGAGATACCGGTGATGTCCTTTATTTATGCGTCGCTGCTCCATCCTCATCTCATAGATGTCCTCACTATTAGCTTTGCACATGCAAAATATGGACTTGAGGACCGAGCTAATGAATCCGGACTTGCTGCTAGTCCGGCGAGAGGAAGTGGGTGGAGCATCTCTAGTTGGCTGAGCTGGTGGTGGAGGAGCTGCTCGTCGCACTGGTGAACCTGGAGGAGTAGGCAAGAGAGGGAACCTCTTGGGACGAAGTCCGGGATGGTCCCTATCATGAACAAAATGCATACCGAGTGACAGTTTCAATCATCTTCATAATAAAGGGAGCGAAAGGAAGGCTCGCCTTGTGAGTGTATGAGTGGTTGATGATGGATGTCCAAATGTGCTCAAAGACACAAAACGGCTCGGCTCCTGGACGCATGGCACAAAGTAGAGTCTTGGAGTCCGCCAGCAAAGAAGATGCATCCCCTATCTTAGGATCCAAAGTCCATCCGAACATATTGTTCGGAACACGGTAGTAGGGGTGCAGCCCAAAGTGTGTCCCAATGATCATCGTCTTGGGGTGAGCGTAGCGACTGTCATACATGAACTCCAAAGCTGCATCATCCGGAGGGTCAAACACATTCACATTGTTCTTCATAGCGTCGGCATGACCAAACCCGAGAATCTGTGCAAACTCGAGCATATGTGACCTGGAACCTGTTTCCATCAAGCGTCCGAGTGCATGATGGAGTCCTCCTGGGAGTCATCATTGAACTCAAGCCAAAGAGTGGCATAGAACCGAACCACCGGTTCCGTGTTCCACCCATGCTCAAGTCCCATAAGCTCCACCAAATCCCTCCTAGCACACTCGGCCTTGATTTGAGTGAAGACCGGATCATTCCGACGATCCATCCAGTCCCACTTGATCCACTTCATCTCATGAGTCTTATTCTTCAACTTGAGCACCTCCTTGTACCACTCGGCTTGGGTGTGGTCCCAAAAGCAAATGTCATCCACACCCCTTTCCTTAGCCTTGATCCACGGGCACTTGCTCCTATATTTCTGCACCTCATCTCCGTAGAAAGGCACATTGTAGCCTGCACCGCCACTCACGACCGGTGACCGCAGCTCATACTTGTAGTGCTCCCGCAAGTTGCGGGCGATGGGTTGAAACCACTCATCCCCGCCCACATTTCCAGCCTCCTCCTCACTTTCTTCTTCATCACTCGACACGGGAGCGGGAGGAGGTCTCCTAGCTGTGCTCTTCCCTTTGCCTCTTCCAAGACCTTTGCCCTTGCCGGGGCCAAGACCACGGGAGGAAGACCGGTGACCGGTTCCCGTGGCCTGCCTCTTGACAAGGCGCGGATTCGGCACGTCGAAGTCCGAGTCCGAGTCCGAGTCATCATGACTTTGGGGGTGCTTGGACGCTTGGACACGGTCCGCTTCCCGCCACGAGTCATCTAACAGAGAGAAAAACATGTGTAAGGAGCAACATACACAATGTGGGAATTTTGAGATGCTAAGAAGATGCTAACGAGGATAGGCTCCTATCGGAACTTCCGGTACCGGATACCGAAACTTCCGGTAAAGGTACCGGAACTTCCGGTACCCCGGTACCGGAACCTCCGACGGGTTCCTGAACTGTTAGAAAGCGACCCATACCGGAACTTTCGGTAGCCTACCGAAACTTCCGGTAGGGGTCAACCCTAACCCTAGCAGTGCGAAGAAATCACATCTAGCCAACAAATCTTCTTCCTAGAAGCATGCTAGTGTTCTAGAACTGCTAGAGAACCATCTAAGCATCAAATATTCCTAGGGATTCAAGGATTTAAGCCTAGATCTAGAAGTGAAGGCAATGAAGGTATACCTTCTCCTCTAGCTAGGAGCTTGGAGAGGACCGGAGGGAAGAACTTGAAGAATCTTGCCGTAGACCGTCGCCGGAAGTTGAGGGGAGCTTCCGGTTAATGAGGATCCGAAGAGAAAAGATGAAAAAGTGGAGTCTTTTTCAAATGGGAGCCGTCCCTTTCAAGGGGACGGGCTCCCCTATTTATACTTGCCGCCCCGCACCGGAACTTCCGGTAGCCTACCGGAACTTCCGGTGCAGGGCTCAAACCCTAGGTCAACATCCCTCACCGGAACTTCCGTAGCATACGGAACTTCGGTGTGGGCATGACACCCGAGGGTGAGCTCCCGATCGGAGCTTCCGGGACCAGGTACCGGAACTTCCGACCGAGAGGAAAATGTCCTCTGTTCGACCTCCGGTCGGAACCTCCGTGCACCCTACCGGAACTTCCGACCGGGAAACAAACGCCGAGCCCCGGTCCCCATACCGGAACTTCCGGTGGGGGAAAACAGAGAGGGAAGAGATGAAGTTTTGGGGAGAGGTTTCAAAATTAATTTTGATGGACAAGTGGGATATCTTGACATCATGTGATTAGTATACAATCAACAAACAAAGCTATGATCACGTTTTGACAAGGTTTGACCTATTGGTCAAGAACCAAGAAAAACCTTCAAAATAGCTTAGTTAATTTTCGAAAGCATGCATTTCATCTTAAGATCCAAAACGATTAAAGCAACAAGCAAATGTGCACGCTTCTACACCACGTTACTAGAGTCAAGAATATTTAGCTCACTTCTTAGATAGCAAAACCGGCTTTCATCTAGTGGCCTGGTGAAAATATCGGCCAATTGATTTTCGGTTTTCACATGGCTTACCTCAATATCCCCTTTGATAGAATGATCTCTCAAGAAATGATGGCGGATATCTATATGCTTTGTGCGCGAATGCTCAACGGGGTTATATGCTAGCTTTATGGCACTCTCATTGTCACATAGGAGAGGAACACGGTTCAACTTATAACCGTAGTCCCTTAGAGTTTGTCGCATCCACAATAGTTGTGCACAACAACTACCGGCTGCCACATACTCCGCTTCGGCCGTGGATAGGGCAACGGAATTTTGTTTCTTGGAGGACCATGACACTAGGGACCTACCCAAGAATTGGCAAGTCCGGAGGTACTCTTCCTATCCACTTTGTCCCCGGCATAATCCGCATCGGAATAGCCTATTTGGTTGAACTTTGAACCCTTGGGGTACCAAAGCCCTAGGTTGGGTGTGTGCACTAAATATCTCAAGATTCTTTTAACGGCCACCATGTGACACTCCATAGGAGCGGCTTGGAAACGTGCACACATACACACACTAAGCATGATATCGGGCCTAGATGCACAAAGGTAAAGCAAAGAGCCGATCATGGAGCGAAAAACCTTTTGCTCAACCGGCTTGTCTTTCTTGGTGAGGTCGAGATGACCATTTGTTGCCATGGGGATCTTGGCGGGCTTTGCCTTGTCCATGTCAAACTTCTTCAATATGTCTTGAGTGTACTTGGCTTGACATAGGAAGGTGCCTTCCTTGAGTTGCTTGACTTGAAATCCTAAAAAGAATGTCAACTCTCCCATCATAGACATCTCGAACCTCTTTGTCATTATCTTGCTAAAATCATCACAAAACATTTGATTAGTAGAACCAAATATTATGTCATCGACATAATTTGGCACACAAATATATCATGATCAAGACGCTTTGTGAAGAGGGTTGCATCGGCCTTGCCCATTTCAAAACCATTTTTCAAAAGAAAATCCCTAAGGCATTCATACCATGCTCTTGGTGCTTGCTTAAGCCCATAGAGCGCCTTATGGAGTTTGTACACGTGGTTAGGATACTTGGGGTCTTCAAAGCCCGGTGGTTGCTCCACATACACTTCTTCCTTGATTGGTCCGTTTAGGAATGCACTCTTCACGTCCATTTGGTACAACTTGAAGTTGTGGTGAGTGGCAAAGGCAAGTAGTATTCTTATTGATTCAAGCCTTGCCACGGGGGCATAGGTTTCATCAAAATCCAATCCTTCTACTTGTGAATATCCTTTTGCCACCAATCTTGCTTTGTTCCTTGTTACAACACCGTCTTCATTTTGCTTATTGCGGAACACCCACTTGGTGCCCACAACATTCTTGCCTCTTGGTCTTTCTTCTAGTGTCCAAACTTCATTTCTTGTGAAGTTGTTCAATTCCTCTTGCATGGCCATCACCCAATCCGATTCCTCGAGTGCTTCTTCTACTCTAAATGGCTCCAAAGAAGAGACAAAAGAGTAATGTTCACAAAAATTGCAAACACGAGAACGAGTGATTACCCCCTTTTCTATGTCACGAAGAATTTGTTCCACGAGGTGATCACGTTGCACACTTTGGTGCACTCTTGGGTGTGGTGGATGTGAGCTTGTTTGACCGCTATCTTGTTCAACCTCTTGATCATGCGATGTGGGTTCATCATTTTGTGCTTGAGCATGATTTTCATTACCAACTTCTTGGTCTTGATCAACTTGATCATGATTTGTGCATGGTTGGTCTTGATTTGAGGGAGAAGGTTGATCTTGATCATTTTGTGGTTGCGGTCTCACATCACCAAGTGCCATTCTCTTGATTGCTTGCCTAGGAGCCTCAACATCTGCATTGTTAATAACAACTTGCTCCCCTTGAGAGCCGTTAGATTCATCAAACGTCACGTCCCGTGAAACTTCAACACAACCGGTGGTTTTATTAAAGACACGATAGGTGTGACAATTTGAACCATACCCAAGCAAGAAACCTTCATCAACCTTAGGGGAGAACTTTGAAGTCTTGGGTTTCTTGTTGAGCATGAAGCATTTGCTCCCAAAAACTCGAAAATACGAGATGTTAGGCTTTTTACCGGTTAGTAGCTCGTATGGTGTTTTCCTTAGGAGTCGATGAAGATACACCCGGTTTGAGGCATGACATGCGGTGTTGATTGCTTCGGCCCAAAAGCGGTTGGAGGTCTTGTATTCATCAAGCATGGTTCTTGCCATCTCTATGAGAGTGCGGTTCTTTCTTTCGGCCACCCCATTTTGTTGAGGTGTGTAGGGTGCCGAAAACTCATGCTTGATGCCCTCCTCATCAAGGTACTCTTCAACTTGAGTGTTCTTGAACTCGGTACCATTGTCACTTCTTATTGCCTTGATCTTCACTTCAACTTCATTTTGTGCTCTTTTCAAGAAGGTCTTGAGTACATCCTTCACTTCACCTTTATCACACAAAAAGAATACCCACGTGAAGCGAGAATAATCATCAACAATAACAAGTCCATATTTGTTACCGCCAATGCTAATGTAGGCAATGGGACTGAAGATGTCCATGTGAAGCATCTCCAACGGTCTTGTGGTTGTCACAATGTTCTTGGATGGATGTGGTGCTCGAACTTGTTTTCCGGCTTGACATGCACTACAAATTTTATTTTTCTCAAGGCAAACATCCGTTAGTCCAAGGATGTGACCGCCCTTTTGGAGTTTGTGAAGATTTCTCATACCGACATGGGCTAGTCGTCTATGCCACAACCATCCCATGTCGGACTTTGCAACTAAGCATGTGTCAAGTTTTGCTTTATCCGCGGTGAAATCCACAACATAAAGCTTTCCTTTGAGCATACCCTCAAAAGCAATCGAGCCATCACTTCTCCTTGAGACAATCACACCCTTGTCGTTGAACAAGCAATTGTAGCCCATTCCACAAAGTTGTGAGATAGACAACAAATTGAAGTCAACGTTATCCACAAGCATAACCTTTGAAAGTGAATGGGGAAAAGTTAAAGGAATGTTACCATAACCCAACACATAGCCTTTTCCGTTGTCTCCAAAGGTGATATATTCATTTCTTTCTTTGCTTGGCTCGAATGACTCGAACATTTTCTTGTCTCCGGTCATATGATTGGTGCATCCACTATCCCCCACCCATGATGAGCCACCGGAGGAGTATTCCTACAAAACAATTTATGCTTTGTTTTTAGGTACCCAAATTTGCTTGGGTCCTCTCACATTAGTAACAAGTGTCTTGGGCACCCACACACAAGATTTGTGAGTCTTGTTGCGTGGCCCAACATATTTTGCATAGACACGACCATGCTTGTTTCTCATTAGCACATAGGTCGCATTAAAATCATACAAGAGAGCACAAGAGGGGTTAGGCACATTAGCACGCGAATCATAAATAAGAGAAGATTTGTTAGTGTTCTTGACTTGCTTCTCCGTCTTGACTTGCTTCTTTTGGTGTCCACTCTCCTTGGTGAACTTGATGAATTCGGTGCCGTTCTTGTTGATTCTTGCATTGTGCTTGTCACCTTGCTTGTATCCAATGCCATCCTTCACATGTGATCGTCTCACATTGGTGTATGCGCCCCTTGCATACTCGGCCTTGGCATCATCAATGGCCTTCACCTTCTTTTGTGCTTGTTGTTGAAGCTCTTGCACTTGCTTCTTCAAGTCACCAATGGTCTTGATGTTTCTTGTACAAGCTTCAACATCAATCTTGTTGCACCTAGTAATTCATTGCTAGATGGGTGGTAAGACGAAGATTGAGAGGAAGTAGTGTTTAATTTCCTCAAATTGCACTTTGAGAGAATTGTGATCCTTTTGCAAGTCATCACACTTCTCTTGAAGTGACACATTTGTGACTTTAAGTGTCTCACTATTTTCTTCAACCACTTTGAGGGACTTTACCAAGTCCTCATTCTTCTTCCTCTCAACTTCTAGGAGCTTCTCAAGTTCAAGCACCCTTTGCTTCTCTTGAACAAGCATTTCCTCTTGTTTCTCAAGAAGCTCCTCTTGCCTCTCATTGGTCTCCTTTTCCTGCTCAATGGTGTCCAACAAATCAAACATGTTAGGAATTTGAGAACTTCCATTAGCATTTACCTTAGAGCCCTTAGCCATCATGCACTTGTGTCCGGCGTCATCTTCATCATCGGTCAAGCTTCCAAACAAGGAGGAGTTGGTCGGTGTTAGCCCAATAGCAAGTGATGCAATGCCTCCCTTCTCTTCATCGGATTCCGACTCGGAGGAAGAAGATGATCCGTCGGAGTTCCATTCTTGTCCAATGTGTGCTTCACCCCGACGGTACTTTCTATGCTTCTTGTATTTCTTGTCCCCCTTCTTGTTTTGCTTGTTCTTGTAGTTCTCCAGGACACTCCGCCATGAAGTGACCGGGTTTCTCTCAACCCTATTTCTCCCTCAAATCACCACCAAGGTTGAGCTTTAGTTTTCCACTATCAAGGTCCCTTCGGGACGGGCAATACATACTTCTCGGGCGTCACCACACAAGTTGGGAGCTCACGAGCACGCCTAACCGTCTAGGAGCTCAAAGCTCCAAGAGTAACAAATCCAAATCACAAGCTTGACGGGAGTGAAGATGCTCAAGAATGGAATCAAGTCTCTCAAACACTTGCTTAAAGTCTCTCACTCAAATCCTAGCTAAAGGATGGAATTTTTGCTTTTGGAGAGGATTTGGAGTAAGTGGAGTGAAGCTCAAGTGTGTGTTGGTTCGGAGTTTTGCAAGAGAGGTGAATGGAGTGGGGGGGGGGGTGTGGCTTATATACCATAGCCCAAAAAGAGCCGTTGGCCTGCACTGAAAACCCCGCACCGGAACTTCCAATAGCATATCGGAACTTTCGGTATGGTTCGAATTAGGTTTAGATCTGGATTTTTGGCCCGCACCGGAACTTCGGTGGAGTGCGGAGCTTCCGGTACTTAGGTTTAGGGTTGGAGAACTGAACCGCACCGGAGCTTCCGGTGCCGTATCGGAACTTCCGGTATGGCATTCCGGAGAGCTCAAAGCTCTCTGTTAGCGTACCGAAACTTCGGTACCGGGGACCGGAACTTTCGGTATGGCTTCTCCAGAGAGCAAAACTCTCTGTAAGCCTACCGGAACTTCCGGTACCACACCGGAGCTTCAGATGGGTTCGGAAAGAATGGGTTTGGAGGGGATTTCTTGAGTTTGTGAGCATCTCCATTCCTTGCCAAATTTGTGATTTGCATCCCTCTTTATAGTACGGCATCCCTATGACTCAAAGCAAAGAAATAAAGCGAGGTACAAGCTTGAGCGGGGCCTTTTCCAACTTCTCCTTTTATTGCATTTCACATTTCTTTTCTCCTTTTTGATTGTGCTTGCTACATTTTCATGTGCTTTGGATATTCACTACACCCATTCTCATGAAAGCATTAGTCCAAATTCAATTGTATTGATATCAATCATCCAAAATAAAATGAGGGGCCTAGCTGCACTTTCGAAACACCGACGCACATTTTGTTTATGTTCGAGGTTGGCCCACTGCAAACCCGCATTTATTGCACCGGGACAAGTTGTGAAAACTGTTATTTCCGCACCCGGTACTATCTAGGAGTCCAAAAATGTGTCCCGGGACGATACGTGTGCGAAACACCGACGCACAATTTTGTTCATGTTCGGGTGGCCTCACCAGTGACCCACATTTATTGCCTCGGGGCAAGTTGTGAAAACTGTATTTTCCACACCTACTAGTGTCTATGAGTCCTAAAATGTATTCCGGAACGACCCGAGCGTGAAACACCGAGGCAATATTTTGTTTATGTTCGGGTGTGCCAACTACGAGACCCGCATTTATTGCGTCTAGACATGTTGTGAAATCTGTGTATTCCACGGTCGGTGCTGTCTAGGAGTCCAAAAATGTGTTCCGGAACGATCCGTGTGCGAAACACCGACGCACAATTTGGTTCATGTTCGGGTGGCCCCACTAGTGACCCGCATTTATTGCGTCGGGACAAGTTGTGTAAACTGTGATTTCCGCTCCGGTACTTGTCTAGGTGTCCAAAAATGTGTCCCAGAACGATCCGTCTACGAAACATCGACGCACAATTTTGTTCATGTTCGGGTGGCCGCAGAAGTGACCCGTATTTATTGCGTCGGTACAAGTTCGAAAGCGTGTTTTCGGCACCTACTAGTGTCTATGAGTCCTGAAAAGTATTCCGTAACGACCCGAGCGTGAAACGCCGACACAATATTGTGTTTATGTTCGGGTGGGCCCACTACGGACCCGCATTTATTGCGTCGGGACATGTTGTGAAAGCTGTGTTTCACGCACCCGGTAGTGTCTAGGTGTTCAAAAATGTGTTCCGGAACGATCCCTGTGCAAAACACCGACGCACAATTTTATTCATGTTCGGGTGGCCCCACTACGGACCCACATTTATTGCACCGGGACAAGTTGTGTAAACTGTGATTTCCGCTCCGGTCTTGTCTAGGTGTCCAAAAATGTGTCTCGGAACGATCCGTGTGCGAAACATCGACGCACAATTTTGTTCATGTTCGGGTGGCCCCGAAGTGGCCCGCATTTATTGCGTCGGGACAAGTTACGAAAACTGTGTTTTCCGCACCTACTAGTGTCTATGAGTCCTAAAAAGTATTCCGTAACGACCCGAGCGTGAAACGCTGACACAATATTGTGTTTATGTTCGGGTGGGCCCACTACGGACCCACATTTA
Source organism: Chloris gayana (assembly GCA_031894775.1). Taxonomy (NCBI): domain Eukaryota; kingdom Viridiplantae; phylum Streptophyta; class Magnoliopsida; order Poales; family Poaceae; genus Chloris; species Chloris gayana. Next base: position 153,509 of record JAUNZO010000661.1, on the reverse strand, counting down.
TTGCGTCGGGACATGTTGTGAAAACGTGTGTCACGCACCCGGTAGTGTCTAGGAGTTCAAAAATGTGTTCCGGAACTATCCCTGTGCGAAACACCGACGCACAATTTTATTCATGTTCGGGTGGCCCCACTGGTGACCCGCATTTATTGCGTTGGGAGAAGTTGTGAAAATGGTGTTTTCCGCACCCGCTAGGGTCTGTAAGTCCTAAAATGTATTTCGGAACGATGCTAGAGTGAAACACCGTACCGACGCACAATTTAGTTCATGTTCGAGTGGCCCCACTAGTAACCCGCATTTATTGTGTCGACAAGTTGTTAAAGCTGTGTTTCACGCACCCGGTAGTGTCTAGGAGTTCAAAAATGTGTTCGGAACGATCCCTGTGCAAAACACCGACGCACAATTTTATTGATGTTCGGGTGGCCCCACTACTGAGACCCACATTTATTGCACCGGGACAAGTTGTGTAAGCTGTGATTTCCGCTCCGGTCTTGTCTAGGTGTCCAAAAATGTGTCTCGGAACGATCCGTGTGCGAAACATCGACGCACAATTTTGTTCATGTTCGGGTGGCCCCGAAGTGGCCCGCATTTATTGCGTCGGGACAAGTTACGAAAGCTGTGTTTTCCGCACCTACTAGTGTCTATGAGTCCTAAAAAGTATTCCGTAACGACCCGAGCGTGAAACGCTGACACAATATTGTGTTTATGTTCGGATGGGCCCACTACGAGACCCACATTTATTGCGTCGAGACATGTTGTGAAAACTGTGTTTCACGCACCCGGTAGTGTCTAGGAGTTCAAAAATGTGTTCCGGAACGATCCCTGTGCGAAACACCAACGCACAATTTTATTCATGTTCGGGTGGCCCCACTAGTGACCGCATTTATTGCGTTGGGAGAAGTTGTGAAAATTGTGTTTTCCGCATCCGCTAGAGTCTGTAAGTCCTAAAATGTATTTCGGAATGATGCTAGAGTGAAACACCGTACCGACGCACAATTTAGTTCATGTTCGAGTGGCCCCACTAGTAACCCGCATTTATTGTGTCGGGACAAGTTGTTAAAGCTGTGTTTTCCGCACCCGGTAGTGTCTAGGAGTCCTAAAATGTGTTCCACAACGATCCGAGCGCGAAACATTGGCACACAATTTTTCTGATGTTCGGATAGCCCGTTAGTGACCTTCATTTATTGCATCGGGACAAGTTGTGAAAACTATGTTTACCGCACCCGCTAGGGTCTTCGAGTCCTAAAGTGTATTTCGGAACGATGCCGGCGTGAAACACCGACGCACATTTTGTTTATGTTCGAGGTTGGCCCACTACAAAGCCGCATTTATTGCACCGGGACAAGTTGTGAAAGCTGTGATTTCCGCACCCGGTACTTGTCTAGGTGTCCAAAAATGTGTCCGGGACGATACGTGTGCGAAACACCGACGCACAATTTTGTTCATGTTCGGGTGGCCTCACTAGTGACCCACATTTATTGCGTCGGGGCAAGTTGTGAAAACTGTATTTTCCGCACCTACTAGTGTCTATGACTCCTAAAATGTATTCCGGAACGACCCGAGCGTGAAACACCGAGGCAATATTTTGTTTATGTTCGGGTGTGCCGACTACGAGACCCGCATTTATTGCGTCTAGACATGTTGTGAAATCTGTGTTTTCCACGGTTGGTGCTGTCTAGGAGGCCAAAAATGTGTTCGGAACGATCCGTGTGCGAAACACCGACGCACAATTTTATTCATGTTCGGGTGGCCCCACTGGTGACCCGCATTTATTGCGTCGGGACAAGTTGTGAAAAGTGTGTTTTCGGCACCTAGTAGTGTCTATGAGTCCTAAAACGTATTTCGGAACGATGCCGGCGCGAAACACCGACGCACATTTTGATTATACTCGGGTGGGCCCACTACGGACCCACATTTATTGCACGGGACAAGTTGTGTAAGCTGTGATTTCCGCTCCGGTCTTGTCTAGGTGTCCAAAAATGTGTCCCGGAACGATCCGTGTGCGAAACACCGACGCACAATTTTGTTCATGTTCGGGTGGCCCCACTAGTGACCCGCATTTATTGCGTCGGGGCAAGTTGTGAAAACTGTATTTCACCTACTAGTGTCTATGAGTCCGAAAATGTATTCCGGAACGACCCGAGCGTGAAACACCGACGCAATATGTTATTTATGTTTGGGTGGGCCCACTATAGGCCGGCATTTATTGCGTTGGGATATGTTGTGAAATCTCTGTTTTCCGCGATCGGTAGTGTCTAGGAGCCCAAAAATGTGTTCGGAACGATCCGTGTGCGAAACACCGACGCACAATTTTGTTCATGTTCGGGTGGCCCCACTTGTGACCCGCATTTATTGCGTCGGGACAAGTTGTGAAAACTGTGTCTTCGGCACCTAGTAGTGTCTATTAGTTCTAAAACGTATTTCGGAACGATGCCGGCGTGAAACACCCACGCACATTTTATTTATGTTCGGGTGGGCCCACTACGGACCCACATTTATTGCTGCGGGACAAGTTGTGTAAACTGTGATTTCAGCTCCGTGCATTGTCTAGGTGTCCAAAAATGTGTCCCAGAATGATCCGTGTGCGAAACACCGACGCACAATTTTGTTCATGTTCCGGTGGCCCGGAAGTGAACCGCATTTATTGCGTCGGGACAAGTTGTGAAAACTGTATTTTCCGCACCTACTAGTATCTTTGAGTCCTAAAATGTTTTCCGGAACGACCCGAGCGTGAAACGCAGAAACAATATTGTGTTTATGTTCGGGTGGGCCCACGACAGACCCGCATTTATTGCGTCGGGACATGTTGTGAAAACTGCGTTTCACGCACCCGGTAGTGTCTAGGAGTTCAAAAATGTGTTCCGGAATGATCCCTGTGCGAAACAACGACGCACAATTTTATTCATGTTCGAGTGGCACCTCTAGTGACCTGCATTTATTGCGTTGGCGAAGTTGTGAAAATTGTGTTTTCCGCACCCGCTAGGGTCTGTAAGTCCTAAAATGTATTTAGCAACGATGCCGGCGTGAAACACCGATGCACATTTCGTTTATGTTCGGGTGGGCCCACTACGGACCCGCATTTATTGCACCGGGACAAGTTGTGAAAACAGTGATTTCCGCACCCGTTCTTGTCTAGGCGTCCAAAAATGTGTCCGGGGCGATCCATGTGCGAAACACCGACGCACAATTTTGTTCATGTTCGGGTGGCCCCACTAGTGACCCGCATTTATTGTGTCGGGGCAAGTTGTGAAAACTGTGTTTTCGCACCTACTAGTGCCTATGAGTCCTAAAATGTATTCGGAACGACCCGAGCGTGAAACACCGACGCAATATTTTGCTTATGCTCCGGTGGGTCCACTACGGACCCGCATTTTGTTCCGTCGGGACATGTTGTGAAAACTTTGTTTTCCGCGATCGGTAGTGTCTAGGAGTCAAAAAATGTGTTCCGGAACGATCCGTGTGCGAAACACCGACGCACAATTTTGTTCATGTTCGGGTGGCCCCACTAGTGACCCGCAATTATTGTGTCGGGACAAGTTGTGAAATCTGTGTTTTCCGCACCCGGTAGTGTCTAGGAGTCCTAAAATGTGTTGCACAACGATCGGAGCGCGAAATATTGGCACACAATTTTTTTAATGTTCGGGTTGCCCACGAGTGACCTTCATTTATTGCATCGAGGCAAATTGTGAAAACCGTGTTTTCCTCACCCGCTAGTCTAGGAGTCCAAAAATGTGTTCCGGAACGATCCGTGTGCGAAACACCGACGCACAATTTTGTTCATGTTCGGGTGGCCCCACTAGTGACTCGCATTTATTGAGTCGGGAGAAGTTGCGAAAGCTATGTTTTCCGCACCTAATAGCATATATGAGTCCTAAAATGTATTTCGCAACGATCCCGAGCATGAAACACCGACACACAATTTTGTTCATATTCGTGTGGGCCCACTAGGGACCCGCTTTTATTGCACCGGGACAAGTTGCGAAAACAGTGTTTTCCGCACCCGGCAGTTTCTAAGAGTCCTAAAATGTAATCTAGAACGACCCATGCACGATACACCGTCGTACCATTTTGTTCATGTTCGGGTGGCCCCACAAGTGACCCGCATTTGTTGCGTCGGGACAAGTTTTGAAAACTGTGTTTTCCGCACCCGCTATTGTCTAGGAGTCCAAAAATGTGTTCCGAAACGATCCGCGTGCGAAACGGCGAGGCATAATTTTGTTCGAGTTCGGATGGCCCCACTAGTGCCCCACATTTATTGCGTCGGGACAAGTTGTGAAAACCGTGTTTTCCGCACCTAGTAGCGTCTATGAGTCCTAAAATGTATTTCGTAACGATCCCCGTATGAAATACCGACACACAATTTTGTTTATGTTGGGGTGGGCCCACTAGGGACCCGCATTTATCGCATCGGGACAAGTTGCGAAAATTGTGTTTTCCGCACCGGGTAGTGTCTAGGGGTCCAAAAAAGTGTTCGGAACGATCCGTGTGCGAAACACCGAGGCAATATTTTGTTTATGTTCGGGTGTGCCGACTACGGACCCGCATTTATTGCGTCTAGACATGTTGTGAAATCTGTGTTTTCCACGATCGGTACTGTCTAGTAGTCCAAAAATGTGTTCCGGAACGATCCGTGCGCGAAACACCCACGCACAATTTTGTTCATGTTCGGGTGGCCCTAGAAGTGACCCGCATTTATTGCGTCGGGACAAGTTGTGAAAACTGTGTTTTCCGCACATACTATTGTCTATGAGTCCTAAAATGTATTCCGGAACGACCCGAGCGTGAAACGCCGACACAATATTGTGTTTATGTTCGGGTCGGCCCACTACGGACCCACATTTATTGCGTCGGGACATGTTGTGAAAACTGCGTTTCACACACCCGGTAGTGTCTAGGTGTTCAAAAATGTGTTCGGAACGATCCTCGTGCGAAACACCGACGCACAATTTTATTCATGTTTTGGGGTGGCCCCACTAGTGACCCGCATTTATTGCGTTGGCGAAGTTGTGAAAACGGGTTTTCCGCACCCGCTCGGGTTTGTAAGTCCTCAAATGTATTTCGCAACGATGCCGGCGTGAAACACCGACGCACATTTTGTTTATGTTCGGGTGGGCCCACTACGGACCCGCATTTATTGCATCGGGACAAGTTGTGAAAACCGTGATTTCCGCACCCGTATCTGTCTAGGAGTCCAAAAATGTGTCTAGGGACCTTCCGTGTGCGAAACACCGATGCACAATATTGTTCATGTTTGGGTGGTCCCACTAGTGATCGGCATTTATTGCGTCGGGGCAAGTTGTGAAAACTGTGTTTTCCGCACATACTAGTGTCTATGAGTCCTAAAATGTATTCCGGAATGACCCGAGCGTGAAACACCGACGCAATATTTTGTTTATGTTCGGGTGGGCCCACTACGGACCCGCATGTTCTTGCGTCGGGACATGTTGTGAAAACTGTGTTTTCCGCAGTCGGTAGTGTCTAGGAGTCAAAAAATGTGTTCCGGAATGATCCGTGTGCGAAACACCGACGCAGAATTTTGTTCATGTTCGGGTGGGCCCACTAGTGACTCACATTTATTGCGTCGGGACAAGTTGTGAAAACTGTGTTTTTTGCACCTAGTAGCGTCCGTGAGTCCTAAAATGGATTTTGCAACGATCCCGAGTATCAAATACCGACACACAATTTTGTTTATGTTCGGGTGGGCCCACTACGTACGCGCATTTATTGCGTCGGGACATGTAGTGAAAACTATGTTTTCCGCAGATCGGTAGTGTCTAGGAGTCCAAAAATATGTTCCGGAACGATCCGTGTGCGAAACACGGACGCACAATTTTGTTCATGTTCGGGTGGCCTACTAGGGACCCGAATTTATTTCGCCGGGACAAGTTGTGAAAACTGTGTTTTCCGCACCTACTAGTGTCTATGAGTCCTAAGATGTATTCCGGAACGATCCCGGTGTGAAACACCGACACACATTTTTGTTTATGTTCGGGTGGGCTCACTACCGACCCGCATTTATTCCTTCGAGACAAGTTGCGAAACCGTGTTTTCCGCACCCGGTAGTGTCTAGGAATGCAAAAAAGTGTTCGGAACGATCCGTGTGCGAAACACCGATGCACAATTTGTTTATGTTCGGTTGGGCCCACTACGGACCCGCATTTATTGCACCGGGATAAGTTGTGAAAATTGTGTTTTCCGCACATAGTAGTGTCTAGGAGTCCAAAAATATGTTCGGAACGATCCGTGTGCGAAACACCGACGTTCGAGCGGCCCCGATCTTGACCCGCATTTATTGTCTCCGGACAAGTTGTGAAAATTGTGTTTTCTGCACCCCGTCTAGGAGTCCAAAAATGTGTTCGAGGAACGATCCGTGTGCGAAACACCGATGCACAATTTTGTTCATGTTCGGGTGGCCCCACTAGTGACCCGCATTTATCTCGCCGGGACATGTTGTGACAACTGGTTTCTCCACACCATGTAGTGTCTAGGAGTCCAAAAATGTGTTCCGTAACGATCCGTGTGCGAAACACCGACGCACAATTTGGTTCGAGTTCGGGTGGTCCCACTAGTGACTCGCATTTATTGCGTCGGGACAAGTTGAAAGTCTGTGTTTTCCACGCCAAGTAGCGTCTATGAGTCCTAAAACAACGTTCCCAGCGTCAAACACCGACACACAATTTTGTTTATGTTCGGGTGGGCCCACTAGAGACCCGCTTTTATTGCGCCGGGACAAGTTGCGAAACCGTGTTTTCCGCACCCATTAGTGTCTAGGAGTCCAAAAATATGTTCCGGAACGATCCGTGTATGAAACACCGACGCACAATTTTGTTCATGTTCGGGTGGCCCCACTAGTGACCCGCATTTATTATGTCGGGACAAGTTGTGAAAACTGTGTTTCAAGCATCCGGTAGTGTCTAGGAGTTCAAAAATGTGTTCCGGAACGATCCTCGTGCGAAACACCGACGCACAATTTTATTCATGTTCGGATGGCCTCACTAGTGACCCACATTTAATGCGTCGGGGCAAGTTGTGAAAACTGTATTTTCCGCACCTACTAGTGTCTATGAGTCCTAAAATGTATTCCGGAACGACCCGAGCGTGAAACACCGAGGCAATATTTTGTTTATGTTCGGGTGTGCCCACTACGGACCCGCATTTTTTGCGTCTAGACATGTTGTGAAATCTGTGTTTTCCATAGTCGGTACTGTCTAGGAGTCCAAAAATGTGTTCCGGAACGATCCGTGTGCGAAACACCGACGCACAATTTTGTTCATGTTCGGGTGGCCCCAGTAGTGACCCGCATTGATTGCGTCGGGACAAGTTGTGAAAAGTGTGTTTTCGGCACCTAGTTGTGTCTATGAGTCCTAAAACGTATTTCGGAACGATGCCGGCGTGAAACACCGACGCACATTTTGTTTATGTTCGGGTGGGCCCACTACGGACCCACATTTATTGCACCGGACAAGTTGTGTAAACTGTGATTTCCGCTCGGTACTTGTCTAGGTGTCCAAAAATGTGTCCCGGAATGATCCGTGTGCGAAACACCGACGCACAATTTTGTTCATGTTCGGGTGGCCCCGAAGTGACCCGCATTTATTGCGTCGGGACAAGTTCGAAAACCGTGTTTTCCGCACCTACTAGTGTCTATGAGTCCTAAAAAGTATTCCGTAACGACCCGAGCGTGAAACGCTGACACAATATTGTGTTTATGTTCGGGTGGGCCCACTACGGACCCACATTTATTGCGTCGGGACATATTGTGAAAACTGTGTTTCACGCACCTGGTAGTGTCAACGAGTTCAAAAATGTGTTCGGAACGATCCCTGTGCGAAACACCGACGCATAATTTTATTCATGTTCGGGTGGCCCCACTAGTGACCCGCATTTATTGCGTTGGGAGAAGTTGTGAAAATTGTGTTTTCCGCACCCGCTAGGGTCTCGTAAGTCCTAAAATGTATTTCGGAACGATTGTAGAGTGAAATACCGTACCGACGCACAATTTAGTTCATGTTCGAGTGGCCCCACTAGTAACCCGCATTTATTGTGTCGGGACAAGTTGTTAAAACTGTGTTTTCCGCACCCGGTAGTGTCTAGGAGTCCTAAAATGTGTTCCACAACGATCCGAGCGCGAAACATTGGCACACAATTTTTGTAATGTTCGAATAGCTCGTGAGTGACCTTCATTTATTGCATCGGGACAAGTTGTGAAAACCGTGTTTTCCACACCCGCTAGGGTCTTCGAGTCCTAAAATGTATTTCGAACGATGCCGGCGTGAAACACCGACGCACATTTTATTTATGTTCGGGTGGGCCCACTACGGACCCGCATTTATTGCACCGGGACAAGTTGTGAAAACTGTGATTTCCGCACCCGATGCTGTCTAGGAGTCCAAAAATGTGTCCCGAGACGATCCGTGTGCGAAACACCGATGCACAATTTTGTTCATGTTCGGGTGGCCCCACTAGTGACCCGTATTTATTGCGTCGGGGCAAGTTGTGAAAACTGTGTTTTTCGCACCTACTAGTGCCTATGAGTCCTAAAATGTATTCCGGAACGACCCAAGCGTGAAACACCGACGCAATATTTTGCTTATGCTCGGGTGGGCCCACTACGGACCCGCATTTTGTTCCGTCAGGACATGTTGTGAAAACTGTGTTTTCCGCGATCGGTAGTGTCTAGGAGTCAAAAAATGTGTTCCGGAACGATCCGTGTGCGAAACACCGACGCACAATTTTGTTCATGTTCGGGTGGCCCCACTAGCGACACGCAATTATTGTGTCGGGACAAGTTGTGAAATCTGTGTTTTCCGCACCCGGTAGTGTCTATGAGTCCTAAAATGTGTTGCACAACGATCGGAGCGCGAAACATTGGCACACAATTTTTTTATTGTTCGGGTTGCCCACGAGTGACCTTCATTTATTGCATCGGGACAAGTTGTGAAAATTGTGTTTTCCGCACCCGGCAGTTTCTAAGAGTCCTAAAATGTGTTCTTGAACGACCGATGCACGAAACACCGACGTACAATTTTGTTCATGTTCGGGTGGCCCCGGTAGTGACCCGCATTTATTGCGTCGGGACAAGTTTTGCAAACCGTGTTTTCCACACCCGCTAGTCTACGAGTCCAAAAATGTGTTCCGGAGCGATCCGTGTGCGAAACACCGAAGCACAATTTTGTTCATGTTCGGGTGGCGCCACTAGTGACCCGCATTTATTGAGTCGGGAGAAGTTGCGAAAGCTGTGTATTCCGCACCTAATAGCATATATGAGTCCTAAAATGTATTTCGCAACGATCCCGGCATGAAACAGTGACACACAATTTTGTTCATATTCGTGTGGGCCCACTAGAGACTCGCTTTTATTGCACCGGGACAAGTTGTGAAAACCGTGTTTTCCGCACCCGGCCGTTTCTAAGAGTCCTAAAATGTGATCTAGAACGACCCATGCACGATACACCGTCGTACCATTTTGTTCATGTTCGGGTGGCCCCACTAGTGACCCGCATTTATTGCGTCGGGACAAGTTTTGAAAACTGTGTTTTCCGCACCCACTAGTGTCTAGGAGTCCAAAAATATGTTCGAAACGATCCGCGTGCGAAACAGCTGACACATAATTTTGTTCAAGTTCGGGTGCCCCACTAGTGCCCCACATTTATTGCGTTGGGACAAGTTGTGGAAACCGTGTTTTCCGCACCTAGTAGCGTCTATGAGTCCTAAAATGTATTTCGTAACGATCCCGGTATGAAATACCGATACACAATTTTGTTTATGTTGGGGTGGGCCCACTAGGGACCCGCATTTATCGCACCGGGACAAGTTGCGAAAATTGTGTTTTCCGCACCGGGTAGTGTCTAGGGGTCCAAAAAGTGTTCGGAACGATCCATGTGCGAAACACCGAGGCAATATTTCGTTTATGTTCGGGTGTGCCGACTACGGACCCGCATTTATTGCGTCTAGACATGTTGTGAAATCTGTGTTTTCCACGATCGGTACTGTCCGGGAGTCCAAAAATGTGTTCCGAACGATCCGTGTGCGAAACACCGAGGCAATATTTTGTTTATGTTCGGGTGGGCCCACTATAGACCCGCATTTATTGCGTCTAGACATGCTTGTGAAATCTGTGTTTTCCACGGTCGATGCGTCTAGGAGTCCAAAAATGTGTTCGGAACGATCCGTGTGCGAAACACCGACGCACAATTTTGTTCATGTTCGGGTGGCCCCACTAGTGACCCGCATTTATTGCGTCGGGACAAGTTGTGAAAAGTGTGTTTTCGGCACCTAGTAGTGTCTATGAGTCCTAAAACGTATTTCGGAACAATGCCGGCGTGAAACACCGACGCACATTTTGTTTGTGTTCGGGTGGGCCCACTACGGACCCACATTTATTGCACCGGACAAGTTGTGTAAACTGTGATTTCCGCTCCGGTACTGCCTAGGCGTCGAAAAATGTGTCCTAGAACGATCCGTGTGCGAAACACCGACGCAAAATTTTGTTCATGTTCGGATGGCCCCGAAGTGACCCGCATTTATTGCGTCGTGACAAGTTGTGAAAACCGTGTTTTCCGCACGTACTAGTGTCTATGAGTCCTAAAATGTATTCCGGAACGACCCGAGCGTGAAACGCCGACACAATATTGTGTTTATGTTCGGGTGGGCCCACTACGGACCCACATTTATTGCGTCGGGACATGTTGTGAAAACTGCGTTTCATACACCCGGTAGTGTCTAGGTGTTCAAAAATGTGTTCGGAATGATCCCGTGCGAAACACCGACGCACAATTTTATTCATGTTTCGGGGTGGCCCCACTAGTGACCCGCATTTATTGCGTTGGCGAAGTTGTGAAAACTGTGTTTTCCGCACCCGATAGAGTCTGTAAGTCCTCAAATGTATTTCGCAACGATGCCGGCGTGAAACACCGACGCACATTTTTTTATGTTCGGGTGGGCCCACTACGGACCCGCATTTATTGCACGGGACAAGTTGTGAAAACTGTGATTTCCGCATCCGATGCTTGTCTAGGAGTCCAAAAATGTGTCTAGGGACAATCCGTGTGCGAAACACCGATGCACAATATTGTTCATGTTTGGGTGGTCCCACTAGTGACCGGCATTTATTGCGTCGGGGCAAGTTGTGAAAACTGTGTTTTCCGCACCTACTAGTGTCTATGAGTCCTAAAATGTATTCCGGAATGACCCGAGCGTGAAACACCGACGCAATATTTTGTTTATGTTCGGGTGGGCCCACTACGGACCCGCATTTTCTTGCGTCGGGACATGTTGTGAAAGCTGTGTTTTCCGCGATCGGTAGTGTCTAGGAGTCAAAAAATGTGTTCCGGAATGATCCGTGTGCGAAACACCGACGCACAATTTTGTTCATGTTCGGGTGGCCCCACAAGTGACCCGCATTTATTGCGTCGGGACAAGTTTTGCAAACAATGTTTTCCGCACCCGCTAGTGTCTAGGAGTCCAAAAATGTGTTTCGGAACGATCCACGTGCGAAACAACGACGCAGAATTTTGTTCATGTTCGGGTGGGCCCACTAGTGACCCACATGTATTGCGTCGGGACAAGTTGTGAAAACTGTGTTTTCCGCACCTAGAGCTGTCTGTGAGTCCTAAAATGGATTTTGCAATGATCCCGAGTATCAAATACCGACACACAATTTTGTTTATGTTCGGGTGGGCCCACTACGGACCCGCATTTATTGCGTCGGGACATGTTGTGAAAACTATGTTTTCCGCAGTTGGTAGTGTCTAGGAGTCCAAAAATATGTTCCGGAACGATCCGTGTGCGAAACACCGACGCACAATTTTGTTCATGTTCGGGTGGCCTACAAGTGACCCGAATTTATTGCGCCGGGACAAGTTGTGAAAACAGTGTTTTCCACACCTACTACTGTCTATGAGTCCTAAGATGTATTCCGGAACGATCCCGAGTGTGAAACACCGACACACATTTTTGTTTATGTTCGGGTGGGCTCACTACCGACCCGCATTTATTGCTTCGAGACAAGTTGTGAAAACGGTGTTTTCCGCACCCGGTAGTGTCTAGGAATCCAAAAAGTGTTCTGGAACGATCCGTGTGCGAAACACCGACGCACATTTTGTTTATGTTAGGTTGGGCCCACTACGGACCCGTATTTATTGCACCGGGATAAGTTGTGAAAATTGTATTTTCCGCACATAGTAGTGTCTAGGAGTCCAAAAATGTGTTCGGAACGATCCGTGTGCCAAACACCGACGTTCGAGCGGCCCGATAGTGACCCGCATTTATTGTCTCGGGACAAGTTGTGAAAATTGTGTTTTCTACACCCGGTAGTGTCTAGGAGTCCAAAAATGTGTTCAGGAACGATCCGTGTGCGAAACACCGATGCACAATTTTGTTCATGTTCGGGTGGCCCCACTAGTGACCCGCATTTATCTCGCGGGACATGTTGTGACAACTGGTTTCTCCACACCCTGTAGTGTCTAGGTGTCCAAAAATGTGTTCGGAACGATCCGTGTGCGAAACACGAAGCACAATTTTGTTCATGTTCGGGTGGCCCCACTAGTGACTCGCATTTATTGCGTCAGGACAAGTTGAAAGTCTGTGTTTTCCGCGCCAAGTAGCGTCTATAAGTCCTAAAATGTATTTCACAACGTTCCCAGGCGTCAAACACCGACACACAATTTTTTTTATGTTCGGGTGGGCCTACTAGAGACCCGCTTTTATTGCGTCGGGGCAAGTTGCGAAAACTGTGTTTTCCGCACCCGTTAGTGTCTAGGAATCCAAAAATATGTTCCGGAAAGATCCGTGTATGGAACACCGACGCACAATTTTGTTCATGTTCGGGCGGCCCCACTAGTGACCCGCATTTATTATGTCGGGACAAGTTGTGAAAACTGTGTTTTCCGCACCTACTAGTCTATGAGTCCTAAAATGTATTCCGCAACCATCCCAGCGTGAAACACCGACACACATTTTTGTTTATGTTCGGGTGGGCCCACTACGGACCCGCATTTATTGCTTCGAGACAAGTTGTGAAAACTGTGTTTTCCGCACCCGGTTGTGTCTAGGAGTCCAAAAATCTGTTCCGGAATGATCCGTGTGAGAAACACCGACGCACAATTTTGTTCAAGTCGGGTGGCCCCACTAGTGACCCGAATTTATTGCGCCGGGACAAATGTATTCCGGAAGGATCCCGACTGAAACACCGACGCACATTTTTATTTATGTTCGGGTGGGCCCACTACGGACCCGCATTTATTGTTTCGGGACAAGTTGTGAAAACTGTGTTTTCCGCTCCTACTAGTTTCTATGAGTCCTAAAATGTATTCCGGAACGATCCCAGTGTGAAACACCGACACACATTTTTGTTTATGTTCGGGTGGGCCCACTACCGACCCGCATTTATTGCTTCAAGACAAGTTGTGAAAACTGTGTTTCCCGCACCCGGTAGTGTCTAGGAGTCCAAAAATGTGTTTCGAACGATCCGTGTGCGAAACATCGACGCAGAATTTTGTTCATGTTCGGGTGGCCCGACTAGTCACCCGAATTTATTGCGTCGGGACAAGCTGTGAAAACTGTGTTTTCCGAACCCGGTAGTGTCTAGGACTCCAAAAATGTATTCCGGAACGATCCGTGTGCGAAACACCGACGCGCAATTTTATTCATGTTCGGGTGGTCCGACTAGTCACCCGAATTTATTGCGTCGAGACAATTTGTGAAAACTGTGTTTTCCGCACCTACTAGTGTCCGAGTCCTAAAATGTATTCCGGAACGATCCTAGCGTGAAACACCGATGCACATTTTTGTTTATGTTTGGGTGGGCTCACTACGGACCCGCATTTATTGCTTCCGGACAAGTTGTGAGAACAGTGTTTTCCGCACCTACTAGTGTCTATGAGTCCTAAAATGTGTTCGGGAACGATCCGTGTGCGGAACACCGATGCACAATTTTATTCATGTTCGGGTGGCCCACTAGTGACCCGCATTTATCTCGCCGGGTCATGTTATGACAACTCGTTTTTCCACACCTCGTAGTGTCTAGGAGTCCAAAAATGTGTTACCGAATGATCCGTCCGTGAAACACAAACGCACAATTTTGTTCATGTTTAGGTGGCCCCACTGGGGACTCGCATTTATTGCGTCGGGACAAGCTGAAAGCTGTGATTTCCGCGCCATGTAACGTCTATGAGTCCTAAAATGTATTTCGCAACGATCCCGGCGTCAAACACCGACACACAATTTTGTTCATGTTCGGGTGGCCCCACTAGTGACCTGCATTTATCTCGCCGGGACATGTTATGACAACTGGTTTTTCCACACCTCGTAGTGTCTAGGAGTCCAAAAATGTGTTCGGAACGATCCGTGTGCGAAACACGGACACACAATTTTGTTCATGTTCGGGTGGCCCCACCGGTGACTCGCATTTATTGCGTCGGGACAAGTTGAAAGCTGTGTTTTCCGCGCCAAGTAGCGTCTATGAGTCCTAAATGTATTTCACAACGATCCCGGCGTCAAACACCGACACACAATTTTGTTTATGTTCGGGTCGGCCCACTACGGACCCGCATTTATTGCTTCGAGACAAGTTGTGAAAACTGTGTTTTCCGCACCGAGTTGTGTCTAGGAGTCCAAAAATCTGTTCCGGAACGATCCGTGTGAGAAACACCGACACACAATTTTGTTCAAGTTCGGGTGGCCCCACTAGTCACCCGAATTTATTGCGTCGGGACAAGTTATGAAAACAGTGTTTTCCGCACCTACTAGTGTCTATGAGTCCAAAAATGTGTTCCGGAACGACCCTTGATGAAAAAACCGACGCACATTTGTTCATGATCGGGTGGCCCCACTCGGTGACCCGCATTTATTTCGCCGGGACAAGTTGTGAAAACTGTGTTTTTCACACCCGGTAGTGTCTAGGAGTCCAAAAATTTGTTCCGGAACGACCCTTGATGGAAACACCCACGCACATTTGTTCATGTTCGGGTGGCCCCACCGGTGACCCCCATTTATTTCGCCGGGACAAGTTGTGAAACCTGTGTTTTTCACACCCGGTAGTGTCTAGGAGTCCAAAAATGTGTTCCGGAACGATCCGTGTGAGAAACATCGACGCACAATTTTGTTCATGTTCCGGTGGCCCCACTAGTCATCCGAATTTATTGCGTCGGGACAAGTTGTGAAAACTGTGTTTTCCGCACCTACAAGTGTCTAGGAGTCCAAAAATGTGTTCCGGAATGATCTGTTTGCGAAACACCGACGCACGGTTTTGTTCATGTTTGGGTGGCCCCACTAGTGACCCGAATTTATTGCGCCGGGACAAATGTATTCCGGAACGATCCCAGCGTGAAACACCGACGCACATTTTTGTTTATGTTCGGGTGGGCCCACTACGGACCCGCATTTGTTGCTTCGGGACAAGTTGTGAAAACCGTGTTTTATACACCTACTAGTGTCTATGAGTCCTAAAATGTATTCCGGAACGATCCCAGTGTGAAACACCGACACATATTTTTGTTTATGTTCGGGTTGGCCCACTACCGACCCGCATTTATTGCTTCGAGACAAGTTGTGAAAACTGTGTTTCCCGCACCCGGTAGTGTCTAGGAGTCCAAAAATGTGTTTCGGAACGATCCGTGTGCGAAACACCGACGCAGAATTTTGTTCATGTTCGGGTGGCCCGACTAGTCACCCGAATTTATTGCGTCGGGACAAGCTGTGAAAACTGTGTTTTCCGCACCCGGTAGTGTCTAGGACTCCAAAAATGTGTTCGGAACGATCCCGGCGTGAAACGCCGACGCATATTTTTGTTTATGTTCGGGTGGCCCCACTAGTCACCCGAATTTATTGCGTCGGGACAAGTTGTGAAAACTGTGTTTTCTGCACCTACTAGTGTCTATGAGTCCTAAAATGTATTCGGAACGATCCCGGCGTGAAACACCGACGCACATTTTTGTTTATGTTTGGGTGGGCCCACTACGGACCCGCATTTATTGCTTCGGGACAAGTTGTGAAAAATGTTGTTTCCGCACCTACTGGTGTCTATGAGTCCTAAAATATATTCCGGAACGATCCCGAGTGTGAAACACCGACGCACATTTTTGTTTATGTTCGGGTGGGCCCACTACGGACCCGCATATATTGTGTCGGGACAAGTTGTGCAAAGTGTGTTTTCCGCACCCGGTAGTGTCTAGGAGTCCAAGAATATGTTTCTGAATGATGTGTGTGCGAAACACCGACGCACAATTTTGTTCATGTTGGGATGGCCCACTAGTGACCCGAATTTATTGCGTCGGGACAAGTTGTGAAAACTGTGTTTTCCGCACCCGGTAGTGTCTAGGAGTCAAAAAATGTGTTCCGGAACGATCCCGGCGTGAAACGCCGACGCATATTTTTGTTTATGTTCGGGTGGGCCCACTACGGACCCGCATTTATTGCATCCGGACAAGTTGTGAAAACTGTGTTTTCCGCATCCGGTAGTGTCTAGGAGTCCAAAAATGTGTCCTAGAACCATCCGTGTGCGAAACACCGGCGCACAATTTTATTTATGTTCGGGTGGCCCGACTAGTCACCCGAAATTATTGCGTCGGGACAAGTTGTAAAAGCTGTGTTTTCCGCACTCGGTAGTGTCTAGGAGTCGTAAAATGTATTCCGGAACTATCCCGGGTGCAACACCGACGCACATTTTTGTTTATGTTTGGGTGGGCCCACTACGGACCCGCATTTATTGCGTCGGGACAAGTTGTGAAAACTGTGTTTTCCGCACTCGGTAGTGTCTAGGAGTCCAAAAATGTGTTCCGGAATGATCCGTGTGCGAAACACCGACGCACAATTTTGTTCATGTTCGGGTGGCTCACTGGTGACCCGAATTTATTGCGCCGGGACAACTTGTGAAAATTGTGTTTTCCGCACATAGTAGTGTCTAGGAGTCCAAAAATGTGTTCTGAAATGATCCGTGTACGAAACACCGACGCACAATTTTGTTCAACATTTGAGCGGCCCCACTAGTGACCCGCATTTATTGTGTCGGGACAAGTTATGAAAACTGTGTTTTCTACACCCGGTAGTGTCTAGGAGTCCAAAAATGTGTTCAGAAATGATCCGTGTGCGAAACACCGACGCACAATTTTGTTCATGTTCGGGTGGCCCCACTAGTGACCCGCGTTTATCTCGCCGGGTCATGTTGTGACAATTGTGTTTTCCGCACCCTATAGTGTCTAGGAGTCCAAAAATATGTTCCGGAACGATCCGTGTGCGAAACATAGACGCACAATGTTGTTCATGTTCGGGTGGCCCCACTAGTGACGCACAATGTTGTTCATGTTCGAGTGGGCCCACTACGGTGTTGAATTTATTGCTTCGGGACAAGTTGTGAAAACTGTGTTTTCCGCACCCGGTAGTGTCTAGGAGTCCAGAAATGTGTTCCGGAATGATCCATGTGCGAAACACCGACACACAATTTTGTTCATGTTTGGGTGGCCCACTAGTGCCCGAATTTATTGCGCGGGACAATTTGTGAAAATTTGTGTTTTCCGCACATAGTAGTGTCTAGGTGTCCAAAAATGTGTTCTAAAATGATCCGTGTACAAAACACCGACGCACAATTTTGTTCAACGTTTGAGCGGCCCCACTAGTGACCCGCATTTATTTTGTCGGGACAAGATGTGAAAATTGTGTTTTCCGCACCTACTAGTGTCTTTGAGTCCAAAAATGTATTCCGCAACGATCCTCGCTTGAAACACCGACGCACATTTTTGTTTATGTTCGGGTGGGCCCACTACGGACCCGCATTTATTGCTACGGGACAAGTTTTGAAAACTGTGTTTTCCGCACCTACTAGTGTCTATGAGTCCTAAAATGTATTCGGAACGATGCCGGTGTGAAACACCGACACACATTTTGTTTATGTTCGGGTGGGCCCACTACCGACCCGCATTTATTGCTTCGAGACAAGTTGTGAAAAATGTGTTTCCCGCACCCGGTAGTGTCCTGGAGTCTAAAAATGTGTTCGGAACGATCCGTGTGCGAAACACCGACGCAGAAATTGGTTCATGTTCGGGTGGCCCGACTAGTCACCCGAATTTATTACGTCGGGACAAGTCGTGAAAACTGTGTTTTCCGCACCCGGTAGCGTCTAGGACTCCAAAAATGTGTTCCGAAATGATCCGTGTGCGAAACACCGACGTACAATTTTATTCATGTTCGGGTGGCCCGACTAGTCACCCGAATTTATTGCGTCAGGACAAGTTGTGAAAACTGTGTTTGCCGCACCTACTAGTGTCTATGAGTCCTAAAATGTATTCCGGAACGATCCCAGCGTGAAACACCGACACACATTTTTGTTTATGTTCAGGTGGGCGCACTACGGACCCGCATTTATTGCGTCGGGTCAAGTTGTGCATACTCGTGTTTTTCGCACCCGGTAGTGTCTTGGAGTCCAAAAATGTGTTCCGGAATGATCCGTGTGTGAAACACCGACGCACAATTTTGTTCATGTTCGGGTGGCCCCACTAGTCGCCCGAATTTATTGCATTGGGACAAGTTGTGAAAACTGTGTTTTCCGCACCTAATAGTGTCTATGAGTCCTAAAATATATTCGGAACGATCCCAGCGTGAAACGCCGACACACATTTATGTTTATGTTCGGGTGGGCCCACTACAAACCCGCATTTATTGCTTCCGGATAAGTTGTGAAAACTGTGTTTTCCCCACCCGGTAGTGTCTAGTAGTCCAAAAATGTGTTCCGGAATGATCCTCGTGCGAAACACGGATGCACAATTTTGTTCAAGTTCGGGTGGCCCCACTAGTCACCCGAATTTATTGCATCGGGAAAAGTTATGAAAACCGTGTCATCCGCACCTACTAGTGTCTATGAGTCCTAAATGTATTCCGGAACGATCCCAGCGTGAAACGCCGACACACATTTTTGTTTATGTTCGGGTGGGCCCACTACAAACCCGTATTTATTGCTTCCGGACAAGTTGTGAAAACTGTGTTTTCCGCACCCGGTAGTGTCTAGGAGACCAAAATCGTGTCCCGGAACGATCCGTGTGCGAAACACGGACGCACAATTTTATTTATGTTCAGGTGGCCCGACTAGTCATCCGAAATTATTGCGTCGGGACAAGTTGTGAAAACTATGTTTTTCGCACCTACTAGTGTCTTTGAGTCCTAAAATGTATTCCGCAACGATCCTCGCTTGAAACACCGACGCACATTTTTGTTTATGTTCGGGTGGGCCCACTACGGACCCGCATTTATTGCTACGGGACAAGTTTTGAAAACTGTGTTTTCCGCACCTACTAGTGTCTATGAGTCCTAAAATGTATTCCGGAACGATGCCGGTGTGAAACATCGACACACATTTTGTTTATGTTCGGGTGGGCCCACTACCGACCCGCATTTATTGCTTCGAGACAAGTTGTGAAAACCGTGTTTTCCGCACCCGGTAGTGTCTAGGAGTCCAAAAATGTGTAGCGGAACGATTCGTGTGCGAAACACCGACGCACAATTTTATTTATGTTCGGGTGGCCCGACTAGTCACCCGAAATTATTACGTCGGGACAAGTTGTGAAAAGTGAGTTTTCCGCACCTACTAGTGTCTTTGAGTCCTAAAATGTATTCCGGAACGATACCAGCTTGAAACACCGACGCACATTTTTGTTTATGTTCGGGTGGGCCCACTACGGACCCACATTTATTGCTTCGGGACAAGTTTTGAAAACTGTGTTTTCCGCACCTACTAGTGTCTATGAGTCCTAAAATGTATTCCGGAACGATCCCGAGTGTGCAACACCGACGCACATTTTTGTTTATGTTTGGGTGGGCCCACTACGGACCTACATTTATTGCGTCGGGGCCGGTTGTGAAAACTGTGTTTTCCTCTACCGGTAGTGTCTAGGAGTCCAAAAATGTGTTCCGAAATGATCCGTGTGCGAAACACCGACGCACATTTGTTCATGTTCGGGTGGCCCCACTAGTCACCCGAATTTATTACGTCGGGACAGGTTGTGAATAGTGTGTTTTTCGCACCTACTAGTGTCTATGAGTCCAAAAATGTGTTCCGGAACGATCCATGGGCGAACCACCGACGCACTTTTGTTCATGTTCGGGTGGCCCCACTAGTGACCCGCATTTATTGCGCCGGGACAGGTTGTGAAAACAGTGTTTTCTGCACCGGTAGTATCTAGAAGTCCAAAAATGTGTTCGAAACGATCCGTGTGAGAAACACCGACGCACAATTTCATTCATGTTCGAGTGGCCCCACTTGTCACCCGAATTTATTGCGTCGAGACAAGTTGTGAAAACTGTGTTTTCCGCACCTACTAGTGTCTATGAGTCCAAAAATGTGTTCCGGAAAACGACCCTTGATGGAAACACCGACGCACATTTGTTCATGTTCGTGTGGCCCCACCGGTGACCCGCATTTATTGCGCCGGACAAGTTGTGAAAACTTTCACACCTGGTAGTGTCTAGGAGTCCAAAAATGTGTTCCGGATCTGTTGGAGAAATCGGTGTCCCTAAGCCGACACCGATTTCTCCAACAATTGGTATCGGAGCAGGGCGGTCCGGGATCTGCCAAAAGAGGGACAAGACTCCTGCAAGTGCGGGGCACTTATGTTGGAGACTCTAGTCGAAGATCACGATCTGGGACTCGTGAAGTGAAGAACACCTGGTCCGGGACCAACCGTAATGCAGGGGCACTTTGAGGTCTGCCTCGTGGAGGAAGGAGTCCGTTGTAAGTGTAGGGCACTTACCTTGGTCGGTGCAACCGGTAAGCACGGGGTGCTTACATTGCTCGGTGTGGAACCGAGTGGCACTAGAGGGGAATCCGCCGAAGAGCACGATGCTGGGACTATGGAGAATGCTGGTCCTGGGACCAAGCATAGTTGACGCCGGGCGTCGGTCGAGGTGGCAGATTTCCGAGTGCATGAGAAGTTGTGATAGGCACCGAAACAGATCCTCCACCGAGGAGCGAAGGAGAATGCAGAAGCTTTGCAAAAGTGTGTGTGGAAGGACGCAAGGCATGTTGGTGTTGGAAAAGACAATCGAGGAGAAAGAGATGGAGAAACTGAAGGTGACTTGGGAGACATTGGCAAAGTAGAGAATCGAAAGATGGCAACCGGTGGGAAAACAAGTATGCATTGAGAGGGAGTGTTGAGTTATGGCAATGCATACTTGGAATATTCTAGAACATTTGGGAAAGCATAAGAGAAAAGATATTTGTCATGGAAGATTCTAGAATTATTTATTCATGGCAAAGTAGAGAAGAGTGTAGAATCTAGATATTTATGTGTGGTAAGAAATATCTAGATATTAGGATAAGGATGAGAATATTCTAGAGCTAGATATTTTATTTAGAAGAGTGTGGAATGTTGCCACATGGCAACATCCTAGTGATCATGTGTAAGTATAAATAGGGGTGCCCTCTACCCTCCAAGGTACCATGCCATGGAGCCATAGAAACCACCACATGTGAAGGCATGGCAAAGGTTGCCATGATGTGTCTTAGAGTCTAGGAGTGTTATGGTGAGTCCTAGATTGATAGTAGTGGTATGTAGCCACGAAGAATGTTGTGTCTTGTGTCAAGTGTATGTTATGAATAAAGGCTCAGCTCTTTTGTAGAGAGTTGGTCTCCCAAGTTAGTAGAGTAATATGAAGGTCTTCTCGATATAGTTAGAAGTGTTGGGTTTGGGTCCACGGAAGAAGTGGTATCACACCAGTTTGGTACCATTTCTAGGAAGTCGGTGTTAGTCTAGGGACACCGATTTTCCCAACACGGACCGATACGTATGCGGAACACTCGACACACAATTTTAATCATGTTCGGATGGCCTCAATAGTCACCCGAATTTGTTGCATCGGGATAAGTTGTGAAAACCGGGTTTTTGGCACCTACTAGTGTCTAGGAGTCCATAAATGTGTTCCCGAACGATCCGTGTGCGAAACACCGACGCACAATTTTGTTCATGTTCGGGTGGCCCCACTAGTGACCCGAATTTATTGCGCCAGGACAAATGTATTCCGAACGATCCCAGCGTGAAACACCGACGCACATTTCTGTTTATGTTCGGGTGGGCCCACTACGGACCCGCATCTATTGCTTCGGAACAAGTTGTGAAAACCGTGTTTTCCGAACGTACTAGTGTCTATGAGTCCGAAAATGTATTCCGAAACGATCTCAGCGTGAAACGTCGACGCACATTTTTGTTTATGTTCGGGTGGGCCCACTACAGGCCCGCATTTATCGCTTCAGGACAAGTTGTGAAAACTGTGTTTTCCGCACCCGTAGTATCTAGGCGTCCAAAAATGTGTTCGAAACGATCCGTGTGAGAAACACCGACGCACAATTCTGTTCATGCTCGGGCGGCCCCACTAGTCACCCGAATTGATTGCATCGAGACAAGTTGTGAAAACTGTTTCTTCCGCACCTACTACTGTCTATGAGTCCTAAAATGTATTTCGGAATGATCCCGGCGTGAAACGTCGACGCATATTTTTGTTTATGTTCGGGTGGGCCCACTACAGGCCCGCATTATTGCTTCGGGACAAGTTGTGAAAACTGTGTTTTCCGCACCTACTAGTGTCTAGGAGTCCAAAAATGTGTTCCGGAACGAGCCATGTGCGAAACACCGACGCACAATTTTGTTCATGTTCGAGTGGCCCCACTAGTCACCCAAATTTATTGCGTCGAGACAAGTTGTGAAAACCGTGGTTTCCGCACGTACTAGTGTCTATGAGTCCAAAAATGTGTTCCGGAACGACCCTTGATGGAAACACCGACGCACATTTATTCATGTTCGGGTGGCCCCACTGGTGACCCGCATTTATTGTACCGGGACAAGTTATGTAAACTGTGTTTTGCACACCCGGTAGTGTCTAGTAGTCCAAAAATGTGTTCCAGAACGATCCGCGTGCGAAACATCCATGCACAATTTTAATCATGTTCGGATGGCCCCACTAGTCACCCGAATTTATTGCGTCGGGACAAGTTGTGAAACCCGTGTTTTCCGCACCTACTAGTGTCTATGAGTCCTACAATGTATTCCGGAACGATCCCAACGTGAAACACCGACGTACATTTTTATTTATGTTCGAGTGGGCCCACTACGGTGTTGAATTTATTGCTTCGGGACAAGTTGTGAAAACTGTGTTTTCCGCACCTGGTAGTGTCTCGGAGACCAAAAATGTGTTCTGAAACGATACATGTGCGAAACACCGACGCACAATTTTGTTCATGTTCGGGTGGCGCCACTAGTCACCCGAATTTATTACGTCGGGACAAGTTGTGAAAACTGTTTTTTTTCGCACCTACTAGTGTATATGAGTCCTAAAATGTATTCCGAACGATCCTGGCGTGTATCATCGACGCACATTTTTGTTTATATTTGAGTGGGCCCACTAGTGTCCCGAATTTATTGCGCCAGGACAAGTTCGAAACCGTGTTTTCCGCACCTACTAATGTATATGAGTCCTAAAATGTATTCGGAACGATCCCAGTGTGAAACACCGACACACATTTTTGTTTATATTCGGCTGGGCCCACTACGGACCCGCATTTATTACTTCGATACAAGTTGTGAAATCTGTGTTTTCCGCACTCGGTAGTGTGTAGGAGTCCAAAAATGTGTTCCGGAGCGATCCGTGTGCAAAACACCGACGCATAATTTTGTTCATGTTCGGGTGGCCCCCTAGTCACCCGAATTTATTGCATCGAGAGAAGTTGTGAAAACTGTGTTTTCTGCACCTACTAGTGTCTATGAGTCCTAAAATGTATTCTGGAACGATCCCGGAGTGAAACGCCGTCGCACATTTTTGTTTATGTTCGGGTGGCACCGTAGTCACCCGAATTAATTGCGTCGAGACAAGTTGTGAAAACTGTGTTTTCCGCACCTACTAGTGTCTATGAGTCCTAAAATGTATTTCGGAATGACCCTTGATGGAAACATCGATGCACATTTGTTCATGTTCGGATGGCCCAACTAGTGACCCGAATTTATTGCGCCGGGACAAACGTATTCCGTAACGATCCCAGCGTGAAACACCGACGCACATTTTTGTTTATGTTCGAGTGGGCCCACTACGTACCCGTATTTATTGCTTCGGGACAAGTTGTGAAAACTGTGTTTTCCGCACCTACTAGTCTCTATGAGTCTTAAAATGTATTCCGGAACAATCCCAGTGTGAAACACCGACACTCATTTTTGTTTATGTTCGGGTGGGCCCACTACGGACCCGCATTTATTACTTCGAGACAAGTTGTGAAAACTGTGTTTTCGCACCCGGTAGTGTCTAGGAGTCCAAAAATGTGTTCTGAAACGATCCGTGTACGAAACATTTACGCACAATTTTGTACATATTCGGTGGCCCCCTAGTCACCCGAATTTATTGCATCGGGACAAGTTGTGAAAACTGTGTTTTCCACACCTACTAGTGTCTATGAGTCTTAAAATGTATTCCGGAACGGTCCGAGAGTGAAACGCCGTCGCACATTTTTGTTTATGTTCGGGTGGCCCCACTAGTCACCCGAATTTATTGCGTCGAGACAAGTTGTGAAAACTGTGTTTTCCGCACTTACTAGTGTCTATGAGTCCTAAAATGTATTCCGGAACAACCCTTGATGGAAACACCAACGCACATTTGTTCTTGTTCGGGTGGCCCCACAAGTGACCCGAATTTATTGCGCCGGGACAAATGTATTCCGGAGCGATCCCGACGTGAAACACCGACGCACATTTTTGTTTATGTTCCGGTGGCCCGACTAGCCACCCGAATTTATTGCGTCGGGACAAGTTGTGAAAACCGTGTTTTCCGCACCTACTAGTGTCTATGAGTCCTAAAATGTATTCCGAACGATCCCAGCGTGAAACACCGACACACATTTTTGTTTATGTTCGAGTAGGCCCACTACGGACCCGCATTTATTGCGTCGGGACAAATTGTGCATACTGTGTTTTCCGCACCCAGTAGTGTCTAGGAGTCCAAAAATATGTTCGGAATGATCCGTGTGCGAAACACCGACGCACAATTTTGTTCATGTTCGGGTGGCCCCACTAGTCACCCGAATTTATTGCATCGGGATAACTTGTGAAAACTGTGTTTTCCGCACCTAATAGTGTCTATCAGTCCTAAAATGTATTCGGAACGATCCCGAGTGTGAAACGCCGACGCACAATTTTGTTCATGTTCGGGTGGCCCCACTAGTGACTCGCATTTATTGCGTCGGGACAAGTTGAAAGTCTGTGTTTTCCACGCCAAGTAGCGTCTATGAGTCTTAAAATGTATTTCACAACGTTCCCAGCGTCAAACACCGACACACAATTTTGTTTATGTTCGGGTGGGCCCACTACGAGACCCGCATTTATTGCATCGAGACAAGTTGTGAAAACTGTGTTTTCCTCACCCGGTTGTGTCTAGGAGTCCAAAAATCTGTTCCGAACGATCCGTGTGAGAAACACCGACGCACAATTTTGTTCAAGTTCGGGTGGCTCCACTAGTCACCCGAATTTATTGCGTCGGGACAAGTTATGAAAACTGTGTTTTCCACACCTACTAGTGTCTATGTGTTCCGGAACGACCCTTAATGGAAACACCGACGCACATTTGTTCATGTTCGGGTGGCCCCACCGGTGACCCGCATTTATTTCGCCGGGACAAGTTGTGAAAACTGTGTTTTTCACACCTGTATTGTCTAGGAGTCCAAAAATGTGTTCCGGAACGATCCGTGTGAGAAACATCGACGCACAATTTTGTTCATGTTCGGGTGGCCCCACTAGTCATCCGAATTTATTGCGTCGGGACAAGTTGTGAAAACTGTGTTTTCCGCACCTACTAGTGTCTAGGAGTCCAAAAATGTGTTCGGAATGATCTGTTTGCGAAACACCATCGCACGGTTTTGTTCATGATTGGCTGGCCCCACTAGTGACCCGAATTTATTGCGCGGGACAAATGTATTCCGGAACGATCCCAGCGTGAAACACCGACGCACATTTTTGTTTATGTTCGGGTGGGCCCACTACGGACCCGCATTTATTGCTTCGGGACAAGTTGTGAAAACTGTATTTTCCGCACCTACTAGTGTCTATGAGTCCTAAAATGTATTCCGAACGATCCCGAGTGTGAAACGCCAACACATATTTTTGTTCATGTTCGGGTGGCCCCACTAGTTACCCGAATTTATTGTATCGGGACAAGTTGTGAAAACTATGTTTTACGCACCCGGTAGTGTCTAGGTGTCCCAACATGTGTTCCGGAACGATCCATGGACGAAACACCGACGCACATTTGTTCATGTTCGGGTGGCCCCACTAGTGACCCGCATTTATTGCACCGGGACAAGTTGTGAAGACTATGTTTTCGGCACCCGGTAGTATATAGGAGTCCAAAAATATGTTCGGAACGACCCGTGTGAGAAACACCGACGCACAATTTTTTTCATGTTCGGGTGGCCCCACTATTCACCCGAATTTATTGCGTCGGGACAAGTTGTGAAAACGGTGTTTTCCGCACCAACTAGTGTCTATGAGTCCTAAAATGTATTCCGAAACAATCCTAGCGTGAAACACCGGCGCACATTTTTGTTTATGTTCGGGTGGGCCCACTACGGACCTGCATTTATTGCTTCAGGACAAGTTGTGAAAGCTGTGTTTTCTGCACCTACTAGTCTCCGAGTGCTAAAATGTATTCCGGAACGACCCAGTGTCAAACACCGACGCACATTTTTGTTTATGTTTTGGTGGGCCCACTACGGATCTGCATTTATTGCGTCGGGACAAGTTGTGAGAAGTGGCTTTTCCACACCAGGTAGTGTCTAGGAGTCCAAAAATGTGTTTCGGAATGATCCGTGTGCGAAACACCGACGCACAATTTTGTTCATGTTCGGGTGGCCAAACTAGTGACCCGAATTTATTGCATCGGGACAAGTTTTGTAAACTGTGTTTTCCGCACCCGCTAGTGTCTAGGAGTCCAAAAATGTGTTTCGGAATGATCCACGTGCGAAACAGCGACGCAGAATTTTGTTCATGTTCGGGTGGGCCCACTAGTGACCCACATTTATTGCGTCGGGACAAGTTGTGAAAACTGTGTTTTCCGCACCTAGTAGCGTCTGTGAGTCCTAAAATGGATTTTGCAACGATCCCGGTATCAAATACCGACGCACAATTTTTTTATGTTCGGGTGGGCCCACTATGGACCCGCATTTATTGCGTCGGGACATGTTGTGAAAACTATGTTTTCCGCGATCGATAGTGTCTAGGAGTCCAAAAATATGTTCCGGAACGATCCGTGTGCGAAACACCGACGCACAATTTTGTTCATGTTCGGGTGGCCTACTAGTGACCCGAATTTATTGCGCGGGACAAGTTGTGAAAACTGTGTTTTCCGCACCTACTAGTGTCTATGAGTCCTAAGATGTATTCGGAACGATCCCAGCGTGAAACGCCGACGCACAATTTTGTTCATGTTCGGGTGGCCCCACTAGTGACTCGCATTTATTGCGTCGGGACAAGTTGAAAGTCTGTGTTTTCCACGCCAAGTAGCGTCTATGAGTCTTAAAATGTATTTCACAACATTCCCAGCGTCAAACACCGACACACAATTTTGTTTATGTTCGGGTGGGCCCACTACGGACCCGCATTTATTGCTTCGAGACAAGTTGTGAAAACGTGTTTTCCGCACCCGGTTGTGTCTAGGAGTCCAAAAATCTGTTCCGGAACGATCCGTGTGAGAAGCACCGACGCACAATTTTGTTTATGTTCGGGTGGGCCCGCTATGGACCCGCATTTATTGCGTCGGGACATGTTGTGAAAACTATGTTTTCCGCAATCGATAGTGTCTAGGAGTCCAAAAATATGTTCGGAACGATCCGTGTGCGAAACACCGACGCACAATTTTGTTCATGTTCGGGTGGCCTACTAGTGACCCGAATTTATTGCGTCGGGACAAGTTGTGAAAACTGTGTTTTCCGCACCTACTAGTGTCTATGAGTCCTAAGATGTATTCTAGAACGATCCCAGCGTGAAACGCCGACGCACAATTTTGTTCATGTTTAGGTGGCCCCACTAGTGACTCGCATTTATTGCGTCGGGACAAGTTGAAAGCTGTGTTTTCCACGCCAAGTAGCGTCTATGAGTCTTAAAATGTATTTCACAACGTTCCCGGCGTCAAACACCGACACACATTTTTGTTTACGTTCGTGTGGGCTCACTATCGACCCGCATTTATTGCTTAGAGACAAGTTGTGAAAACTGTGTTTTCCGCACCCAGTAGTGTCTAGGAATCCGAAAAGTGTTCGGAACGATCCGTGTGCGAAACACCGACGCACATTTTGTTTATGTTCGTTGGGCCCACTACGGACCCGCATTTATTGCACCGCGATAAGTTGTGAAAATTGTGTTTTCCGCACATAGTAGTGTCTAGGAGTCCGAAAATGTGTTCGGGAACGATCCGTGTGCGAAACACCGATGCACAATTTTGTTCATGTTCGGGTGGCCCCACTAGTGACCCGCATTTATCTCGCCGGGACATGTTGTGGCAACTGGTTTCTCCACACCCTGTAGTGTCTAGGAGTCCAAAAATGTGTTCCGAACGATGCGTGTGCCACGGACGCACAATTTTGTTCATGTTCGAGTGGCCCCACTAGTGACTCGCATTTATTGCGTCGAGACAAGTTGAAAGCGGTGTTTTCCACGCCAAGTAGCGTCTATGAGTCCTAAAATGTATTTGACAACGTTCCCAGCATCAAACACCGACACACAATTTTGTTTATGTTCGGGTGGGCCCACTAGAGACCCGCTTTTATTGCGTCGGGACAAGTTGCGAAAACTGAGTTTTCCGCACCCGTTAGTGTCTAGGAGTCCAAAAATATGTTTCGGAACGATCCGTGTAAAACACCAACGCACAGTTTTGTTCATGTTTGGGTGACCCCACTAGTGACCCGAATTTATTGCGTCGGGACAAATGTATTCGGAACGATCCCAACGTGAAACACCGACGCACATTTTTGTTTATGTTCGGGTGGGCCTACCACGGACCCGCATTTATTGCTTCGTGACAAGTTGTGAAAACTGTGTTTCCCGCACCCGGTAGTGTCTAGGAGTCCAAAAATGTGTTTCCGAACGATCCGTGTGCGAAACACCGACGCAGAATTTTGTTCATGTACGGGTGGCCCGACTAGTCACCCGAATTTATTGCGTCGGGACAAGCTGTGAAAACTGTGTTTTCCGTATCCGGTAGTGTCTAGGACTCCAAAAATGTGTTCCGGAACGATCCGTGTGCGAAACACCGACGCACAATTTTATTCATGTTCGGGCGGCCCCACTAGTGACCCGCATTTATTATGTCGGGACAAGTTGTGAGAAGTGGCTTTTCCACACCCGGTAGTGTCTAGGAGTCCAAAAATATGTTCCGGAACGATCCGTGTATGAAACACCGATGCACAATTTGGTTCATGTTCGGGCGGCCCCACTAGTGACCCGCATTTATTATGTCGGGACAAGTTGTGAAAACTATGTTTTCCGCACCTAGTAGCATCTATGAGTCCTAAAATCTATTTCGCAACGATCCCGAGCATGAAACACCGACACACAATTTTGTTCATGTTCGTGTGGGCCCACTAGGGACCCGCATTTATTGCACCGAGAGAATTTGGGAAAACTATGTTTTCCGCACCCGACAGTTTCTAAGAGTCCTAAAATGTGATCTAGAACGACCCATGCACGATACACCGACGTACCATTTTGTTCATGTTCGGGTGGCCCAACTAGTGACCCGCATTTGTTACGTCGGGACAAGTTTTGAAAATCGTGTTTTCCGCACCCGCTAGTGTCTAGGAGTCCAAAAATGTGTTTCGGAACGATCCGCGTGCGAAACAGCGACGCAGAATTTTGTTCATATTCGGGTGGCCCCACTAGTGACCCACATTTATTGCATCGGGACAAGTTGTGAAAACTATGTTTTTCGCACCTAGTAGCATCTATGAGTCCTAAAATGTATTTCGCAACGATCCCAGTATGAAATACCGACACGCAATTTTGTTTATGTTCGGGTGGGCCCACAAGTGACCCACATTTATTGCACCGGGACTAGTTGCCAAAATTGTGTTTTCCGCACCCGATACTGTCTAGGAGTCTAAAAATGTGTTCAGGAACGATCCGTGTGCGAAACACCGATGCACAATTTTGTTCATGTTCGGGTGGCCCCACTAGTGACCCGCGTTTGTCTCGCCGGGACATGTTGTGACAACTGTGTTTTCCGCACCTCGTAGTGTCTAGGAGTCCAAAAATGTGTTCGGAACGATCCGTGTGCGAAACACGGACGCACAATTTTATTCATGTTCGGGTGGCCCCACTAGTGACCCGCAATTATTGTGTCGGGACAACTTGTGAAAACTGTGTTTTCCGCATCCGGTAGTGTCTAGGAGTCCAAAAATGTGTTCCGGAATGATCCATGTGCGAAACACCGACGCACAATTTTGTTCATGTTCGGGTGGCCCACTAGTGACCCGAATTTATTGCGCCGGGACAAGTTGTGAAAATTGTGTTTTCCGCACATAGTAGTGTCTAGGAGTCCAAAAATGTGTTCTAAAATGATCCGTGTACAAAACACCGACGCACAATTTTGTTCAACGTTTGAACGGCCCCACTAGTGACCCGCATTTATTGTGTCGGGACAAGTTGTGAAAATTGTGTTTTCTACACCCGGTAGTGTCTAGGAGTCTAAAAATCTGTTCAGGAATGGTCCGTGTGCGAAACACCGACGCACAATTTTATTCATGTTCGGGTGGCCCCACTAGTGACCCGCATTTATCTCGCTGGGACATGTTGTGACAACTGTGTTTTCCGCACCCGGTAGTGTCTAGGAGTCCAAAAATATGTTCCGGAACGGTCCGTTTATGAAACACCGATGCACAATTTTGTTCATGTTCGGGCGGCCCCACTAGTGACCCGCATTTATTATGTCGGGACAAGTTGTGAAAACTATGTTTTCCGCACCTAGTAGCATCTATGAGTCCTAAAATGTATTTCGCAACGATCCCGACATGAAACACCGACACACAATTTTGTTCATGTTCGTGTGGGCTCACTAGGGACCCGCATTTATTGCACCGGAGAATTTGCGAAACCGTGTTTTCCGCACCCGACGGTTTCTAAGAGTCCTAAAACGTGATCTAGAACGACCCATGCACGATACACCGACGTACCATTTTGTTCATGTTCGGGTGGCCCAACTAGTGACCCGCATTTATTACGTCGGGACAAGTTTTGAAAACTGTGTTTTCCGCACCCGCTAGTGTCTAGGAGTCCAAAAATGTGTTTCGGAACGATCCGCGTGCGAAACAGCGACGCAAAATTTTGTTCATATTCGGGTGGCCCCACTAGTGACCCACATTTATTGCATCGGGACAAGTTGTGAAAACTATGTTTTCCGCACCTAGTAGTGTCTATGAGTCCTAAAATGTATTTCGCAACGATCCCGGTATGAAATACCGACACACAATTTTGTTTATGTTCGGGTGGGGCCACTAGGGACTCGCATTTATTGCACCGGGACTAGTTGCCAAAATTGTGTTTTCCGCACCCGGTAGTGTCTAGGAGTCCAAAAAGTGTTCGGGAACGATCCGTGTGCGAAACACCGACGCACAATTTTGTTCAACGTTCGAGCGGCCACACTAGTGACCCGCATTTGTTGTGTCGGGACAAGTTGTGAAAGCTGTGTTTTCCGCACCCGTACTTGTCTAGGAGTCCAAAAATGTGTTCAGGAATGATCCGTGTGCGAAACACCGATGCACAATTTTGTTCATGTTCGGGTGGCCCCACTAGTGACCCGCATTTATCTCGCCGGGACATGTTGTGACAACTGTGTTTTCCGCACCCTGTAGTGTCTAGGAGTCCAAAAATGTGTTTCGGAACGATCCGCGTACGAAACAGCGACGCAAAATTTTGTTCATATTCGGGTGGCCCCACTAGTGACCCACATTTATTGCATCGGGACAAGTTGTGAAAACTATGTTTTCCGCACCTAGTAGTGTCTATGAGTCCTAAAATGTATTTCGCAACGATCCAAGTATGAAATTCCGACACACAATTTTGTTTATGTTCGGGATATGTTGTGTCAACTGGTTTCTCCACACCCTGTAGTGGCTAGGAGTACAAAAATGTGTTCCGGAACGATCCGTGTGCGAAACACGGACGCACAATTTTGTTCATGTTCGGGTGGCCCCACAAGTGACTCACATTTATTGCGTCGGGACAACTTGAAAGTCTGTGTTTTCCACGCCAAGTAGCGTCTATGAGTCCTAAAATGTATTTCACAACGTTCCCGGCGTCAAACACCGACACACAATTTTGTTTATGTTCGGGTGGGCCCACTAGAGACCCGCTTTTATTGCACCGGGACAAGTTGCGAAAACCGTGTTTTCCGCACCCGTTAGTGTCTAGGAGTCCAAAAATATGTTCCGGAACGATCCGTGTGAAACACGGACACACATTTTTGTTCATGTTCGGGTGGCCCCACTAGTGACTCGCATTTATTGCGTCGAGACAAGTTGAAAGCGGTGTTTTCCACGCCAAGTAGCGTCTATGAGTCCTAAAATGTATTTGACAACGTTCCCGGCGTCAAACACCGACACACAATTTTGTTTATGTTCGGGTGGGCCCACTAGAGACCCGCTTTTATTGCGCCGGGACAAGTTGCGAAAACTAAGTTTTCCGCACCCGTTAGTGTCTAGGAGTCCAAAAATATGTTCCGAACGATCCGTGTAAAACACCGACGTACAATTTTGTTCATGTTCGGACGGCCCCACTAGTGACCCGCATTTATTATGTCGGGACAAGTTGTGAAAATTGTGTTTTCCGCACCTACTAGTGTCTATGAGTCCTAAAATGTATTCCGGAACCTTCCCGGCGTGAAACACCGACACACATTTTTGTTCATGTTCGGGTGGGCCCACTACGGACCCGCATTTATTGCTTCGAGACAAGTTGTGAAAACTGTGTTTTCCGCACCCGGTTGTGTCTAGGAGTCCAAAAATCTGTTCCGGAACGATCCGTGTGAGAAACACCGATGCACAATTTTGTTCAAGTTCGGGTGGCCCCACTAGTCACCCGAATTTATTGCGTCGGGACAAGTTATGAAAACTGTGTTTTTCGCACCTACTAGTGTCTATGAGTCCAAAAATATGTTCCGAACAACCCTTGATGGAAACACCGACGCACATTTGTTCATGTTCGGGTGGGCCCACTACGGACCCGCATTTATTGCTTCGGGACAAGTTGTGAAAACTGTGTTTTCCGCACCTACTAGTGTCTATGAGTCCTAAAATGTATTCCGAAACGATCCCGAGTGTGCAACACCGACGCACATTTTTGTTTATGTTCGGGTGGGCCCACTACGGACCCGCATTTATTGCGTCGGGACAAGTTGTGAAAACTGTGTCTTCCGCACCCGGTAGTGTCTAGGAGTCCAAAAATGTGTTCCGGAACGATCCGTGTGCGAAACATCGACG
The DNA here is from genome assembly GCA_031894775.1 of Chloris gayana. Classification (NCBI taxonomy): domain Eukaryota; kingdom Viridiplantae; phylum Streptophyta; class Magnoliopsida; order Poales; family Poaceae; genus Chloris; species Chloris gayana. The sequence goes on along the minus strand of JAUNZO010000661.1, from coordinate 120,031 downwards.
CACAATTTTATTCATGTTCGGGTGGCCCGACTAGTCACCCGAATTTATTGCGTCGAGACAATTTGTGAAAACTGTGTTTTCCGCACCTCCTAGTGTCTATGAGTCCTAAAATGTATTCCGGAACGATCCCAGCGTGAAACTCCGACGCACATTTTTGTTTATGTTTGGGTGGGCTCACTACGGACCCGCATTTATTGCCTCCGGACAAGTTGTGAAAACTGTGTTTTCTCGCACCCGTAGTGTCTAGGTGTACAAAAATGTGTCCCGGAACGATCCGTGTGCGAAACACCGACGCACAATTAAATTTATGTTCAGGTGGCCCGACTAGTCACCCGAAATTATTACGTCGGGACAAGTTGTGAAAACTGTGTTTTCCGCACCTACTAGTGTCTTTGAGTCCTAAAATGTATTCCGAAACGATCCCGTCTTGAAACACCGATGCACATTTTTGTTTATGTTCGGGTGGGCCCACTACGGACCCGCATTTATTGCTTCGGGACAAGTTTTAAAAACTGTGTTTCCGCACCTACTAGTGTCTATGAGTCCTTAAATGTATTCCGAACGATGCCGAGTGTGAAACACCGACACACATTTTGTTTATGTTCGGGTGGGCCCACTACCGACCCGTATTTATTGCTTCGAGACAAGTTGTGAAAACTGTGTTTCTCGCACCCGGTATTGTCTTGGAGTCTAAAAATGTGTTCCGAAACGATCCGTGTGTGAAACACCGACGTAGAATTTTGTTCATGTTCGGGTGCCCCGACTAGTCACCCGAATTTATTACGTCGGGACAAGCTATGAAAACTGTGTTTTCCGCACCCGGTAGTGTCTAGGACTCCAAAAATGTGTTCCGAACGATCCGTGTGCGAAACACCGACGCACAATTTTATTCATCTTCGGGTGGCCCGACTAGTCACCCGAATTTATTGCGTCGGGACAAGTTGTGAAAACTGTGTTTTCCGCACCTACTAGTGTCTATGAGTCCTAAAACGTATTCCGGAACGATCCCAGCGTGAAACACCGACACACATTTTTGTTTATGTTCAGGTTTACGAGACCCCCATTTATTGCGTCGGGACAAATTGTGCATACTGTGTTTTCCGCACCCGGTAGTGTCTAGGAGTCCAAAAATGTGCTCCGGAATGATCCATGTGCGAAACACCGACGCACAATTTTGTTCATGTTCGGGTGGCCCCACTAGTCACCCGAATTTATTGCATCGGGATAAGTTGTGAAAACTGTGTTTTCCGCACCTAATAGTGTCTATGAGTCCTAAAATGTATTCTAGAACGATCCCAGCGTGAAACGCCGACGCACAATTTTGTTCATGTTCGGGTGGCCCCACTAGTGACTCGCATTTATTGCGTCGGGACAAGTTGAAAGCTGTGTTTTCCACGCCAAGTAGCGTCTATGAGTCCTACAATGTATTTCACAACGTTCCCGGCGTCAAACACCGACACACAATTTTGTTTATGTTCGGGTGGGCCCACTACGGACCCGCATTTATTGCTTCGAGACAAGTTGTGAAAACTGTGTTTTCCGCACCCGGTTGTGTCTAGGAGTCCAAAAATCTGTTCCGAACGATCCGTGTGAGAAACACCGATGCACAATTTTGATCAAGTTCGGGTCGCCCCGCTAGTCACCCGAATTTATTACGTCGGGACAAGTTATGAAAACTGTGTTTTCCGCACCTACTTGTGTCTATGAGTCCAAAAATATGTTCCGGAACGACCCTTGATGGAAACACCGATGCACATTTGTTCATGTTCGGGTGGCCCCACCGGTGACCCGCATTTATTTCGTCGGGACAAGTTGTGAAAACTGTGTTTTTCACACCCGGTAGTGTCTAGGAGTCCAAAAATGTGTTCCGGAACGATCCGTGTGAGAAACATCGACGCACAATTTTGTTCATGTTCGGGTGGCCCCACTAGTCATCCGAATTTATTACGTCGGGACAAGTTGTGAAAACTGTGTTTTCCGCACCTACTAGTGTCTAGGAGTCCAAAAAGTGTTCCGGAATGATCTGTTTGCAAAACACCGACGCACAGTTTTGTTCATGTTTGGGTGGCCCCACTAGTGACCCGAATTTATTGTGCCGGGACAAATGTATTCCGGAACGATCCCAGCGTGAAACACCGACGCACATTTTTGTTTATGTTCGGGTGGGCCCACTACGGACCCGCATTTATTGCTTCGGGACAAGTTGTGAAAACTGTGTTTTCCGCACCTACTAGTGTCTATGAGTCCTAAAATGTATTCCGGAACGATCCCGGTGTGCAACACCGACGCACATTTTTGTTTATGTTCGGGTGGGCCCACTACGGACCCGCATTTATTGCGTCGGGACAAGTTGTGAAAACTGTGTCTTCCGCACCCGGTAGTGTCTAGGAGTCCAAAAATGTGTTCCGGAACGATCCGTGTGCGAAACATCGACGCACAATTTTATTCATGTTCGGGTGGCCCGACTAGTCACCCGAATTTATTGCGTCGAGGCAATTTGTGAAAACTGTATTTTTCGCACCTACTAGTGTCTATGAGTCCTAAAATGTATTCCGGAACGATCCCAGCGTGAAACTCCGACGCACATTTTTGTTTATGTTTGGGTGGGCTCACTACGGACCCGCATTTATTGCTTCCGAACAAGTTGTGAAAACTGTGTTTTCTGCACCCGGTAGTGTCTACGTGTCCAAAAATGTGTCCCGGAACGATCCGTGTGCGAAACACCGACGCACAATTATATTTATGTTCAGGTGGCCCGACTAGTCACCCGAAATTATTACGTCGGGACAAGTTGTGAAAACTGTGTTTTCCGCACCTACTAGTGTCTTTGAGTCCTAAAATGTATTCCGGAACGGTCCCGTCTTGAAACACCGGTGCACATTTTTGTTTATGTTCGGGTGGGCCCACTACGGACCCGCATTTATTGCTTCGGGACAAGTTTTGAAAACTGTGTTTTCCGCGTCTACTAGTGTCTATGAGTCCTAAAATGTATTCCGAACGATGCCGTGTGAAACACCGACACACATTTTGTTTATGTTCGGGTGGGCCCACTACCGACCCGCATTTATTGCTTCGAGACAAGTTGTGAAAACTGTGTTTCTCGCACCCGGTAGTGTCTTGGAGTCTAAAATGTGTTCCGGAACGATCCGTGAGCGAAACACCGACGTAGAATTTTGTTCATGTTCGGGTGGCCCGACTAGTCACCCGAATTTATTACGTCGGGACAAGCTGTGAAAACTGTGTTTTCCGCACCCGGTAGTGTCTAGTACTCCAAAAATGTGTTCCGAACGATCCGTGTGCGAAACACCGACGCACAATTTTATTCATGTTCGGGTGGCCCGACTAGTCACCCGAATTCATTGCGTCGGGACAAGTTGTGAAAACCGTGTTTTCCGCACCTACTAGTGTCTATGAGTGCTAAAATGTATTTCGGAATGATCCCAGCGTGAAACACCGACACATATTTTTGTTGATGTTCGGTGGGCCCACCACGGACCCGCATTTGTTGCGTCGGGACAAATTGTGCATACTCGTGTTTTCCGCACCCGGTAGTGTGTAGGAGTCCAAAAATGTGTTCCGGAATGATCCATGTGCGAAACACCGACGCACTATTTTGTTCATGTTCGGGTGGCCCCACTAGTCACCCGAATTTATTGCATCGGGATAAGTTGTGAAAACTGTGTTTTCCGCACCTAATAGTGTCTATGTGTCCTAAAATGTATTCTAGAACGATCCCAGCGTGAAACGCCGATGCACAATTTTGTTCATGTTCAGGTGGCCCCACTAGTGACTCGCATTTATTGCGTCGGGACAAGTTGAAAGCTGTGTTTTCCACGCCAAGTAGCGTCTATGAGTCCTAAAATGTATTTCACAACGTTCCCAGCGTCAAACACCGACACACAATTTTGTTTATGTTCGGGTGGGCCCACTACGGACCCGCATTTATTGCTTCGAGACAAGTTGTGAAAACTGTGTTTTCCGCACCCGGTTGTGTCTAGGAGTCCAAAAATCTGTTCCGAACAACCCGTGTGAGAAACACCGACGCACAATTTTGTTCAAGTTCGGGTCGCCCCACTAGTCACCCGAATTTATTGCGTCGGGACAAGTTATGAAAACTGTGTTTTCCGCACCTACTAGTGTCTATGAGTCCAAAAATATGTTCCGGAACGACCCTTGATGGAAACACCGACGCACATTTGTTCATGTTCGGGTGGCCCCACCGGTGACCCGCATTGATTTCGCCGGGACAAGTTGTGAAAACTGTGTTTTTTACACCCGGTAGTGTCTAGGAGTCCAAAAATATGTTCCGGAACGATCCGTGTGAGAAACATCGACGCACAATTTTGTTCATGTTCGGGTGGCCCCACTAGTCATCCGAATTTATTACGTCGGGACAAGTTGTGAAAACCGTGTTTTCCGCACCTACTAGTGTCTAGGAGTCCAAAAAGTGTTCCGAATGATCTGTTTGCGAAACACCGACGCACAGTTTTGTTCATGTTTGTGTGGCCCCACTAGTGACCCGAATTTATTGCGCCGGGACAAATGTATTCCGGAACGATCCCAGCGTGAAACACCGACGCACATTTTTGTTTAGGTTCGGGTGGGCCCACTACGGACCCGCATTTATTGCTTCGGGACAAGTTGTGAAAACTGTGTTTTCCGCACCTACTAGTGTCTATGAGTCCTAAAATGTATTCCGAACGATCCCAGTGTGCAACACCGACGCACATTTTTGTTTATGTTCGGGTGGGCCCACTACGGACCCGCATTTATTGCGTCGGGACAAGTTGTGAAAACTGTGTCTTCCGCACCCGTAGTGTCTAGGAGTCCAAAAATGTGTTCCTAAACGATCCGTGTGCGAAACATCGACGCACAATTTTATTCATGTTCGGGTGGCCCGACTAGTCACCCGAATTTATTGCGTCGAGACAATTTGTGAAAACTGTGTTTTCCGCACCTACTAGTGTCTATGAGTCCTAAAATGTATTCCGAACGATCCCAGCGTGAAACTCCGACGCACATTTTTGTTTATGTTTGGGTGGGCTCACTACGAGACCCGCATTTATTGCTTCCGGACAAGTTGTGAAAACTGTGTTTTCCGCACCCGGTAGTGTCTAGGTGCCCAAAAATGTGTCCCGGAACGATCCGTGTGCGAAACACCGACGCACAATTATATTTATGTTCAGGTGGCCCGACTAGTCACCCGAAATTATTACGTCGGGACAAGTTGTGAAAACTGTGTTTTCCGCACCTACTAGTGTCTTTGAGTCCTAAAATGTATTCCGGAACGATCCCGTCTTGAAACACCGATGCACATTTTTGTTTATGTTCGGGTGGGCCCACTACGGACCCGCATTTATTGCTTCGGGACAAGTTTTTTAAACTGTGTTTTCCGCGTCTACTAGTGTCTATGAGTCCTAAAATGTATTCCGGAACGATGCTAGTGTGAAACACCGACACACATTTTGTTTATGTTCGGGTGGGCCCACTACCGACCCGCATTTATTGCTTCGAGACAAGTTGTGAAAACTGTGTTTCTCGCACCCGGTAGTGTCTTGGAGTCTAAAATGTGTTCCGGAACGATCCGTGTGCGAAACACCGACGCAGAATTTTGTTCATGTTCGGGTGGCCCGACTAGTCACCCGAATTTATTACGTCGCGACAAGCCGTGAAAACTGTGTTTTCCGCACCCGGTAGTGTCTAGGACTCCAAAAATGTGTTCCGGAACGATCCGTGTGCGAAACACCGTCGCACAATTTTATTCATGTTCGGGTGGCCCGACTAGTTACCCGAATTTATTGCGTCGGGACAAGTTGTGAAAACTGTGTTTTCCGCACCTAATAGTGTCTATGAGTCCTAAAATGTATTCTGGAACGATCCCGGCGTGAAACGCCGACGCACATTTTTGTTTATGTTCGGGAGGGCCCACTACGGACCCGCATTTATTGCTTTCGGACAAGTTGTGAAAACCGTGTTTTCCGTGACTGGGTAGTGCCTAGGAGTCCAAAAATGTGTTCCGGAACGATCCGTGTGCGAAACACCGACGCACAATTTTATTTATGTTCGGGTGGACCGACTAGTGACCCGAAATTATTGCATCAGGACAAGTTTTGAAAACTGTGTTTTCCGCACCAACTAGTGTCTTTGAGTCCTAAATTGTATTCCGGAATGATCCCAATGTCAAACACCGACGCACATTTTTGTTTATGTTCGGGTGGGCCCACTACGGACCCGCATTTATTGCGTCGGGAGAAGTTGTGAAAAGTCCGTTTTCCGCACCCGGTAGTGTCTAGGAGTCCTAAAATGTATTCCGGAACGATCCCGGTGTGCAACACCGACGCACATTTTTGTTTATGTTCGGGTGGGCCCACTATGGGCCTGCATTTATTGCGTCGCGACAAGTCGTGAAAACCGTGTTTTCCGCATCCGGTAGTGTCTAGGAGTTCAAAAATGTGTACCGAAATGATTCGTGTGCGAAACACCGACGCACAATTTTATTCATGTTCGGGTGGCCCGACTAGTCACCCGAATTTATTGCTTCGGCACAACTTGTGAAAACTGTGTTTTTCGCACCTACTAGTGTCTATGAGTCCTAAAATGTATTCCGAACGATCCCGACGTGAAACACCGACGCACATTTTTGTTTATGTTCGGTGGGCCCACTACGGACCCTTATTTATTGCGTCGGGACAAGTTCTCGCATACTCGTGTTTTCCGCACCCGGTAGTGTCTAGGAGTCCAAAAATGTGTTCCGGAATGATCCCTGTGCGAAACACGGACGCACGATTTTGTTCATGTTCGGGTGGCCCCACTAGTCACGCGAATTTATTGCATCGGGACAAGTTGTGAAAACTGTGTTATCCGCACCTACTAGTGTCTATGAGTCCTAAAATGTATTCCGGAACGATCCTCGCGTGAAACGCCGACACATATTTATGTTTATGTTCGGGTGGGCCCAATACAAACCCGTATTTATTGCTTCCGGACAAGTTGTGAAAACTGTGTTTTCCGCACCCGTAGTGTCTAGGAGTCCAAAAATGTGTTCCGGAATGATCCTCGTGCGAAACACGGATGCACAATTTTGTTCAAGTTCGGGTGGCCCCACTAGTCACCCGAATTTATTGCATCGGGACAAGTTGTGAAAACTGTGTTATCCGCACCTACTAGTGTCTATGAGTCCTAAATGTATTCCGGAACAATCCCAGCGTGAAACGCCGACACACATTTTTGTTTATCTTCGGGTGGGCCCACTACAAACCCGTATTTATTCCTTCCGGACAAGTTGTGAAAACTGTGTTTTCCGCACCCGGTAGTGTCTAGGAGTCCAAAAATGTGTACCGGAACGATTCGTGTGCGAAACACCGACGCACAATTTTATTTATGTTCAGGTGGCCCGACTAGTCACCCGAAATTATTACGTCGGGACAAGTTGTGAAAAGTGAGTTTTCCGCACCTACTAGTGTCTTTGAGTCCTAAAATGTATTCCGGAACGATCCCAGCTTGAAACACCGACGCACATTTTTGTTTATGTTCGGGTGGGCCCACTACGGACCCACATTTATTGCTTCGGGACAAGTTTTGAAAACCGTGTTTTCCGCACCTACTAGTGTCTATGAGTCCTAAAATGTATTCCGAACGATCCCAGTGTGCAACACCGACGCACATTTTTGTTTATGTTTGGGTGGGCCCACTACGGACCTACATTTATTGCGTCGGGGCCGGTTGTGAAAACTGTGTTTTCCTCAACCGGTAGTGTCTAGGAGTCCAAAAATGTGTTCCGAAATGATCCGTGTGCGAAACACCGACGCACATTTGTTCATGTTCGGGTGGCCCCACTAGTCACCCGAATTTATTACGTCGGGACAAGTTGTGAATAGTGTGTTTTTCGCACCTACTAGTGTCTATGAGTCCAAAAATGTGTTCCGGAACGATCCATGGGCGAACCACCGACGCACTTTTGTTCATGTTCGGGTGGCCCCACTAGTGACCCGCATTTATTGCGCCGGGACAAGTTGTGAAAACAGTGTTTTCTGCACCCGGTAGTATCTAGAAGTCCAAAAATGTGTTCGAAACGATCCGTGTGAGAAACACCGACGCACAATTTCATTCATGTTCGAGTGGCCCCACTTGTCACCCGAATTTATTGCGTCGAGACAAGTTGTGAAAACCGTGTTTTCCGCACCTACTAGTGTCTATGAGTCCAAAAATGTGTTCCGGAAAACGACCCTTGATGGAAACACCGACGCACATTTGTTCATGTTCGTGTGGCCCCACCGGTGACCCGCATTTATTGCGCCGGGACAAGTTGTGAAAACTTTCACACCTGGTAGTGTCTAGGAGTCCAAAAATGTGTTCGGATTGTTGGAGAAATCGGTGTCCCTAAGCTAACACCGATTTCTCCAACAATTGGTATCGGAGCGAGGGCGGTCCGGGATCGCCAAAAAGAGGGACAAGACTCCCGCAAGTGCGGGGCACTTATGTTGGAGACTCTAGTCGAAGATCACGGTCCGGGACTCGTGAAGTGAAGAACACTGGTCCGGGACCAACTATAATGCAGGGGCACTTTGAGGCTGCCTCGTGGAGGAAGGAGTCCGTTGTAAGTGTAGGGCACTTACCTTGGTCGGTGCAACCGGTAAGCAGGGGTGCTTACATTGCTCGGTGTGGAACCGAGTGGCACTAGAGGGGAATCTGCCGAAGAGCACGATCCGGGATCGTGGAGAATGCTGGTCCGGGACCAAGCATAGTTGACGCCGGGCGTCGACCGAGGTGGCAGATTTCCGAGTGCATGAGAAGTTGTGATAGGCACCGAAACGGATCCTCCACCGAGGAGCGAAGGAGAATGCGAAGCTTTGCAAAAGTGTGTGTGGAAGGACGCAAGGCATGTTGGTGTTGGAAAAGACAATCGAGGAGAAAGAGATGGAGAAACCGAAGGTGACTTGGGAGACATTGGCAAAGTAGAGAATCGAAAGATGGCAACCGGTGGGAAAGCAAGTATGCATTGAGAGGGAGTGTTGAGTTATGGCAATGCATACTTGGAATATTCTAGAACATTTGGGAAAGCATAAGAGAAAAGATATTTGTCATGGAAGATTCTAGAATTATTTATTCATGGCAAAGTAGAGAAGAGTGTAGAATCTAGATATTTATGTGTGGTAAGAAATATCTAGATATTAGGATAAGGATGAGAATATTCTAGAGCTAGATATTTTAGTTAGAAGAGTGTGGAATGTTGCTACATGGCAACATCCTAGTGATCATGTGTAAGTATAAATAGGGGTGCCCTCTACCCTCCAAGGTACCATGCCATGGAGCCATAGAAACCACCACATGTGAAGGCATGGCAAAGGTTGCCATGATGTGTCTTAGAGTCTAGGAGTGTTATGGTGAGTCCTAGATTGATAGTAGTGGTATGTAGCCACGAAGAATGTTGTGTCTTGTGTCAAGTGTATGTTATGAATAAAGGCTCAGCTCTTTTGTAGGGAGTTGGTCTCCCAAGTTAGTAGAGTAATATGAAGGTCTCCTCGATATAGTTAGAAGTGTTGGGTTTGGGTCCACGTAAGAAGTGGTATCACACCAGTTTGGTACCATTTCTAGGAAGTCGGTGTTAGTCTAGGGACACCGATTTTCCCAACACGGACCGATACGTCTGCTGAACACCGACACACAATTTTAATCATGTTCGGATGGCCTCAATAGTCACCCGAATTTGTTGCGTCGGGATAAGTTGTGAAAACTGGATTTTTGGAACCTACTAGTGTCTAGGAGTCCATAAATGTGTTCCCGAACGATCCGTGTGCGAAACACCGACGCACAATTTTGTTCATGTTCGGGTGGCCCCACTAGTGACCCGAATTTATTGCGCCAGGACAAATGTATTCCGAACGATCCCAGCGTGAAACACCGACGCACATTTCTGTTTATGTTCGGGTGGGCCCACTAGTGACCCACATTTATTGCGTCGGGACAAGTTGTGAAAACTGTGTTTTCCGCACCTAGTAGCGTCTGTGAGTCCTAAAATGGATTTTGCAACGATCCCGAGTATCAAATACCGACGCACAATTTTTTTTATGTTCGGGTGGGCCCACTATGGATCCGCATTTATTGCGTCGGGACATGTTGTGAAAACTATGTTTTCCGCAATCGATAGTGTCTAGGAGTCCAAAAATATGTTCCGGAACGATCCGTGTGCGAAACACCGACGCACAATTTTGTTCATGTTCGGGTGGCCTACTAGTGACCCGAATTTATTGCGTCGGGACAAGTTGTGAAAACCGTGTTTTCCGCACCTACTAGTGTCTATGAGTCCTAAGATGTATTCGGAACGATCCCGACGTGAAACGCCGACGCACAATTTTGTTCATGTTCGGGTGGCCCCACTAGTGACTCGCATTTATTGCGTCGGGACAAGTTGAAAGTCGTGTTTTCCACGCCAAGTAGCGTCTATGAGTCTTAAAATGTATTTCACAACGTTCCCAGCGTCAAACACCGACACACAATTTTGTTTATGTTCGGGTGGCCCCACTACGTACCCGCATTTATTGCTTCGAGACAAGTTGTGAAAACCGTGTTTTCCGCACCCGGTTGTGTCTAGGAGTCCAAAAATCTGTTCCGAACGATCCGTGTGAGAAATACCGACGCACAATTTTGTTTATGTTCAGGTGGGCCCACTATGGACCCGCATTTATTGCGTCGGGACATGTTGTGAAAACTATGTTTTCCGCAATCGATAGTGTCTAGGAGTCCAAAAATATGTTCCGGAACGATCCGTGTGCGAAACACCGACGCACAATTTTGTTCATGTTCGGGTGGCCTACTAGTGACCCGAATTTATTGCGCCGGGACAAGTTGTGAAAACTGTGTTTTCCGCACCTACAAGTGTCTATGAGTCCTAAGATGTATTCTAGAACGATCCCAGCGTGAAACGCCGACGCACAATTTTGTTCATGTTCGGGTGGCCCCACTAGTGACTCGCATTTATTGCGTCGGGACAAGTTGAAAGCTGTGTTTTCCTCGCCAAGTAGCGTCTATGAGTCTTAAAATGTATTTCACAACGTTCCCAGCGTCAAACACCGACACACATTTTTGTTTATGTTCGTGTGGGCTCACTATCGACCCGCATTTATTGCTTAGAGACAAGTTGTGAAAACCGTGTTTTCCGCACCCGTAGTGTCTAGGAATCCGGAAAAGTGTTCGGAACGATCCGTGTGCGAAACACCGACGCACATTTGGTTTATGTTCGTTGGGCCCACTACAGACCCGCATTTATTGCACCGCGATAAGTTGTGAAAATTGTGTTTTCCGCACATAGTAGTGTCTAGGAGTCCGAAAATGTGTTCAGGAACGATCCGTGTGCGAAACACCGATGCACAATTTTGTTCATGTTCGAGTGGCCCCACTAGTGACCCGCATTTATCTCGCCGGGACATGTTGTGGCAACTGGTTTCTCCACACCCTGTAGTGTCTAGGAGTCCAAAAATGTGTTCCGAACGATGCGTGTGTCACGGACGCACAATTTTGTTCATGTTCGTGTGGCCCCACTAGTGACTCGCATTTATTGCGTCGAGACAAGTTGAAAGCGGTGTTTTCCACGCCAAGTAGCGTCTATGAGTCCTAAAATGTATTTGACAACGTTCCCAGCATCAAACACCGACACACAATTTTGTTTATGTTCGGGTGGGCCCACTAGAGACCCGCTTTTATTGCGTCGGGACAAGTTGCGAAAACTGAGTTTTCCGCACCCGTTAGTGTCTAGGAGTCCAAAAATATGTTTCGGAACGATCCGTGTAAAACACCGACGCACAATTTTGTTCATGTTCGGGCGGCCCCACTAGTGACCCCTATTTATTATGTCGGGACAAGTTGTGAAAATTGTGTTTTCCGCACCTACTAGTGTCTATGAGTCCTAAAATGTATTCCGGAACCTTCACAGCGTGAAACACCGACACACATTTTTGTTCATGTTCGGGTGGGCCCACTACGGACCCGCATTTATTGCTTCGAGACAAGTTGTGAAAACTGTGTTTTCCGCACCCGGTTGTGTCTAGGAGTCCAAAAATCTGTTCCGTAACGATCCGTGTGAGAAACACCAACGGACAATTTTGTTCAAGTTCGGGTGGCCCCAATAGTCACCCGAATTTATTGTGTCGGGACAAGTTATGAAAACTGTGTTTTCCGCACCTAATAGTGTCCGAGTCCAAAAATATGTTCCGGAACGACCCTTGATGGAAACACCGACGCACATTTGTTCATGTTCGGGTGGCCCGACCGGTGACCCGCATTTATTTCGCCGGACAAGTTGTGAAAACCGTGTTTTTCACACCCGTAGTGTCTAGGAGTCCAAAAATGTGTTCCGGAATGATCCGTGTGAGAAACATCGACGCACAATTTTGTTCATGTTCGGGTGGCCCCACTAGTCATCCGAATTTATTACGTCGGGACAAGTTGTGAAAACCGTGTTTTCCGCACCTACTAGTGTCTAGGAGTCCAAAAATGTGTTCCGAATGATCCGTTTGCGAAACACCGACGCACAGCTTTGTTCATGTTTGGGTGGCCCCACTAGTGACCCGAATTTATTGCGCCGGGACAAATGTGTTCCGAACGATCCCGACGTGAAACACCGACGCACATTTTTGTTTATGTTCGGGTGGGCCCACTACGGACCCACATTTATTGCTTTGGGACAAGTTGTGAAAACCGTGTTTTCCGCACCTACTAGTGTCTATGAGTCCTAAAATGTATTCCGAACGATCCCGAGTGTGAAACGCCAACACACCTTTTTGTTCATGTTCGGGTGGCCCCACTAGTTACCCGAATTTATTGCATCGGGACAAGTTGTGAAAACTATGTTTTCCGCACCCGGTAGTGTCTAGGTGTCCCAACATTTGTTCCGAACGATCCATGGACGAAACACCGACGCACATTTGTTCATGTTCGGGTGGCCCCACTAGTGACCCGCATTTATTGCACCGGCACAAGTTGTGAAGACTATGTTTTTGGCACCCGGTAGTATCTAGGAGTCCAAAAATATGTTCCGAACGACCCGTGTGAGAAACACCGACGCACAATTTTGTTCATGTTCGGGTGGCCCCACTATTCACCCGAATTTATTGCGTCGGGACAAGTTGTGAAAACGGTGTTTTCCGCACCAACTAGTGTCTATGAGTCCTAAAATGTATTCCGAAACAATCCCAGCGTGAAACACCGACGCACATTTTTGTTTATGTTCGGGTGGGCCCACTACGGACCTGCATTTATTGCTTCGAGACAAGTTGTGAAAACCGTGTTTTCTGCACCTACTAGTCTCCGAGTCCTAAAATGTATTCCGAACGATCCTAGTGTCAAACACCGACGCACATTTTTGTTTATGTTTTGGTGGGCCCACTACATATCCGCATTTATTGCGTCGGGACAAGTTGTGAGAAGTGGCTTTTCCACACCGGTAGTGTCTAGGAGTCCAAAAATGTGTTCCGAATGATCCGTGTGCGAAACACCGACGCACAATTTTGTTCATGTTCGGGTGGCCAAACTAGTGACCCGAATTTATTGCGTCGGGACAAGTTTTGCAAACCGTGTTTTCCGCACCCGCTAGTGTCTAGGAGTCCAAAAATGTGTTTCGGAATGATCCACGTGTGAAACAGACGACGTAGAATTTTGTTCATGTTCGGGTGGGCCCACTAGTGACCCACATTTATTGCGTCGGGACAAGTTGTGAAAACTGTATTTTCCGCACCTAGTAGCGTCTCGTGAGTCCTAAAATGGGTTTTGCAACGATTCCGAGTATCAAATACCGACGCACAATTTTGTTTATGTTCGGGTGAGCCCACTATGGACCCGCATTTATTGCGTCGGGGCATGTTGTGAAAACTATGTTTTCCGCACCCGGTTGTGTCTAGGAGTCCAAAAATCTGTTCCGGAACGATCCGTGTGAGAAACACCGACGCACAATTTTGTTCAAGTTCGGGTGGCCCCACTAGTCACCCGAATTTGTTGCGTCGGGACAAGTTATCAAAACCGTGTTTTCCGCACCTACTATTGTCTATGAGTCCAAAAATGTGTTCCGGAACGACCCTTGATGGAAACACCGACGCACATTTGTTCATGTTCGGGTGGCCCCACCGGTGACCCGCATTTATTTCGCCGGGACAAGTTGCGAAAAGTGTGTTTTTCACACCCGGTAGTGTCTAGGAGTCCAAAAATGTGTTCCGGAACGATCCGTGTGAGAAACACCGACGCAAAATTTTGTTCATGTTCGGGTGGCCCAACTAGTCATCCAAATTTATTGCGTCGGGACAAGTTATGAAAACTCGTGTTTTCCGCACCTACTAGTGTCTAGGAGTCCAAAAATGTGTTCCGGAATGATCCGTGTGCGAAACACCGACGCACGCTTTCGTTCATGTTTGGGTGACCCCACTAGTGACCCGAATTTATTGCGTCGGGACAAATGTATTCCGGAACGATCCCAACGTGAAACACCGACGCACATTTTTGTTTATGTTCGGGTGGGCCCACGACGGACCCGCATTTATTGCTTCGTGACAAGTTGTGGAAACCGTGTTTCCCGCACCCGTAGTGTCTAGGAGTCCAAAAATGTGTTTCGTAACGATCCGTGTGCGAAACACCGACGCAGAATTTTGTTCATGTACGGGTGGCCCGACTAGTCACCCGAATTTATTGCGTCGGGACAAGCTGTGAAAACTGTGTTTTCCGTACCCGGTAGTGTCTAGGACTCCAAAAATGTGTTCCGGAACGATCCGTGTGCGAAACACCGACGCACAATTTTATTCATGTTCGGGCGGCCCCACTAGTGCCCGCATTTATTATGTCGGGACAAGTTGTGAGAAGTGGCTTTTCCACACCCGGTAGTGTCTAGGAGTCCAAAAATATGTTCCGGAACGATCCGTGTATGAAACACCGATGCACAATTTGGTTCATGTTCGGGCGGCCCCACTAGTGACCCGCATTTATTATGTCGGGACAAGTTGTGAAAACTATGTTTTCCGCACCTAGTAGCATCTATGAGTCCTAAAATCTATTTCGCAACGATCCCAGCATGAAACACCGACACACAATTTTGTTCATGTTCGTGTGGGCCCACTAGGCACCCGCATTTATTGCACCGAGAGAATTTGCGAAAACCGTGTTTTCCGCACCCGACAGCTTTCTAAGAGTCCTAAAATGTGATCTATTACGACCCATGCACGATACACCGACGTACCATTTTGTTCATGTTCGGGTGGCCCAACTAGTGACCCGCATTTGTTACGTCGGGACAAGTTTTGAAAACTGTGTTTTCCGCACCCGCTAGTGTCTAGGAGTCCAAAAATGTGTTTCGGAACGATCCGCGTGCGAAACAGCGACGCAGAATTTTGTTCATATTCGGGTGGCCCCACTAGTGACCCACATTTATTGCATCGGGACAAGTTGTGAAAACTATGTTTTTCGCACCTAGTAGCATCTATGAGTCCTAAAATGTATTTCGCAACGATCCCGATGATGAAATACCGACACACAATTTTGTTTATGTTCGGGTGGGCCCACTAGGGACCCACATTTGTTGCACCGGGACTAGTTGCCAAAATTGTGTTTTCCGCACCCGATCTTGTCTAGGAGTCTAAAAATGTGTTCAGGAACGATCCGTGTGCGAAACACCGATGCACAATTTTGTTCATGTTTGGGTGGCCCCACTAGTGACCCGCGTTTGTCTCGCCGGACATGTTGTGACAACGAGTGTTTTCCGCACCCTGTAGTGTCTAGGAGTCCAAAAATGTGTTCGGAATGATCCGTGTGCGAAACACGGACGTACAATTTTGTTCATGTTCGGGTGGCCCCACTAGTGACCCGCATTTATTGTGTCGGGATAACTTGTGAAAACCGTGTTTTCCGCACCCGTAGTGTCTAGGAGTCCAAAAATGTGTTCCGGAATGATCCATGTGCGAAACACCAACGCACAATTTTGTTCATGTTCGGGTGGCCCACTAGTGACCCGAATTTATTGCGCCGGGACAAGTTGTGAAAATTGTGTTTTCCGCACATAGTAGTGTCTAGGAGTCCAAAAATGTGTTCTAAAATGATCCGTGTACAAAACACCGACGCACAATTTTGTTCAACGTTGGAGCGGCCCCACTAGTGACCCGCATTTATTGTGTCGGGACAAGTTGTGAAAATTGTGTTTTCTACACCCGGTAGTGTCTATGAGTCTAAAAATCTGTTCAGGAATGGTCCGTGTGCGAAACACCGACGCACAATTTTATTCATGTTCGGGTGGCCCCACTAGTGACCCGCATTTATCTCGCCGGGACATGTTGTGACAACCGTGTTTTCCGCACCCGTAGTGTCTAGGAGTCCAAAAATATGTTCCGGAACGATCCGTTTATGAAACACCGATGCACAATTTTGTTCATGTTCGAGCGGCCCCACTAGTGACCCGCATTTATTATGTCGGGACAAGTTGTGAAAACTATGTTTTCCGCACCTAGTAGCATCTATGAGTCCTAAAATGTATTTCGCAACGATCCCGACGATGAAACACCGACACACAATTTTGTTCATGTTCGTGTGGGCTCACTAGGGACCCGCATTTATTGCACCGGAGAATTTGCGAAACCGTGTTTTCCGCACCCGGTAGTGTCTAGGAGTCCAAAAATATGTTCCGGAACGATCCGTGTATGAAACACCGATGCACAATTTTGTTCATGTTCGGGCGGCCCCACTAGTGACCCGCATTTATTATGTCGGGACAAGTTGTGAAAACTATGTTTTCCGCACCTAGTAGCATCTATGAGTCCTCAAATGTATTTCGCAACGATCCCGAGCATGAAACACAGACACACAATTTTGTTCATGTTCGTGTGGGCTCACTAGGGACCCGCATTTATTGCACCGGAGAATTTGCGAAAACCGTGTTTTCCGCACCCGACAATTTCTAAGAGTCCTAAAACGTGATCTAGAACGACCCATGCACGATACACCGACGTACCATTTTGTTCATGTTCGGGTGGCCCCACTAGTGACCCGCGTTTATCTCGCCGGACATGTTGTGACAACCGTGTTTTCCGCACCTCGTAGTGTCAAGGAGTCCAAAAATGTGTTTCGGAACGATCCGCGTGCGAAACAACTGACGCAAAATTTTGTTCATATTCGGGTGGCCCCACTAGTGACCCACATTTATTGCATCGGGACAAGTTGTGAAAACTATGTTTTCCGCACCAAGTAGTGTCTATAAGTCCTAAAATGCATTTCGCAACGATCCAAGTATGAAATTCCGACACACAATTTTGTTTATGTTCGGGATCTGTTGTGTCAACTGGTTTCTCCACACCCTGTAGTGTCTAGGAGTCCAAAAATGTGTTCCGGAACGATCCGTATGCGAAACACGTACGCACAATTTTGTTCATGTTCAGTGTGGCCCCACAAGTGACTCGCATTTATTACGTCGGGACAAGTTGAAAGCTGTGTTTTCCACGCCAAGTAGCGTCTATGAGTCGTAAAATGTATTTCACAACGTTCCCAGCGTCAAACACCGACACACAATTTTGTTTATGTTCGGGTGGGCCCACTAGAGACCCGCTTTTATTGCGCCGGGACAAGTTGCGAAAACTAAGTTTTCCGCACCCGTTAGTGTCTAGGAGTCCAAAAATATGTTCCGAACGATCCATGTAAAACACCGACGTACAATTTTGTTCATGTTCGGGCGGCCCCACTAGTGACCCGCATTTATTATGTCGGGACAAGTTGTGAAAATTGTGTTTTCCGCACCTACTAGTGTCTATGAGTCCTAAAATGTATTCCGGAACCTTCCCAGGCATGAAACACCGACACACATTTTTTGTTCATGTTCGGGTGGGCCCACTACGGACCCGCATTTATTGCTTCGAGACAAGTTGTGAAAACTGTGTTTTCCGCACCCGGTTGTGTCTAGGAGTCCAAAAATCTGTTCCGGAACGATCCGTGTGAGAAACACCGACGCACAATTTTGTTCAAGTTCGGGTGGCCCCACTAGTCACCCGAATTTATTGCGTCGGGACAAGTTATGAAAACTGTGTTTTTCGCACCTACTAGTGTCTATGAGTCCAAAAATATGTTCCGGAACAACCCTTGATGGAAACACCGACGCACATTTGTTCATGTTCGGGTGGGCCCACTACGGACCCGCATTTATCGCTTCGGGGCAAGTAGTGAAAACTGTGTTTTCCGCACCTACTAGTGTCTATGAGTCCTAAAATGTATTCCGGAATGATCCCAGTGTGCAACACCGACGCACACTTTGGTTTATGTTCGGGTGGGCCCACTACGGACCCGCATTTATTGCGTCGGGACAAGTTGTGAAAACTGTGTTTTCCGCACCTCCTAGTGTCTATGAGTCCTAAAATGTATTCCGGAACGATCCCGGCGTGAAACTCCGACGCACATTTTTGTTTATGTTTGGGTGGGCTCACTACGGACCCGCATTTATTGCTTCCGGACAAGTTGTGAAAACCGTGTTTTCCGCACCCAGTAGTGTCTAGGTGTCCAAAAATGTGTCCCGGAACGATCCGTGTGCGAAACACCGACGCACAATTATATTTATGTTCAGGTGGCCCGACTAGTCACCCGAAATTATTACGTCGGGACAAGTTGTGAAAACTGTGTTTTCCGCACCTACTAGTGTCTTTGAGTCCTAAAATGTATTCCGAAACGATCCCGTCTTGAAACACCGATGCACATTTTTGTTTATGTTCGGGTGGGCCCACTACGGACCCGTATTTATTGCTTCGGGACAAGTTTTGAAAACTGTGTTTTCCGCACATACTAGTGTCTATGAGTCCTAAAATGTATTCCGAACGATGCCGGTGTGAAACACCGACACACATTTTGTTTATGTTCGGGTGGGCCCACTACCGACCCGCATTTATTGCTTCGAGACAAGTTGTGAAAACTGTGTTTCTCGCACCCGGTAGTGTCTTGGAGTCTAAAAATGTGTTCCGGAACGATCCGTGTGCGAAACACCGACGTAGAATTTTGTTCATGTTCGGGTGCCCCGACTAGTCACCCGAATTTATTACGTCGGGACAAGCTATGAAAACTCGTGTTTTCCGCACCCGTAGTGTCTAGGACTCCAAAAATGTGTTCCGAACGATCCGTGTGCGAAACACCGACGCACAATTTTATTCATCTTCGGGTGGCCCGACTAGTCACCCGAATTTATTGCGTCGGGACAAGTTGTGAAAACCGTGTTTTCCGCACCTACTAGTGTCTATGAGTCCTAAAACGTATTCCGGAACGATCCCAGCGTGAAACACCGACACACATTTTTGTTTATGTTCAGGTCTACAGACCCCCATTTATTGCGTCGGGACAAATTGTGCATACTGTGTTTTCCGCACCCGGTAGTGTCTAGGAGTCCAAAAATGTGCTCCGGAATGATCCATGTGCGAAACACCGACGCATAATTTTGTTCATGTTCGGGTGGCCCCACTAGTCACCCGAATTTA
The DNA here is from genome assembly GCA_031894775.1 of Chloris gayana. NCBI lineage: Eukaryota > Viridiplantae > Streptophyta > Magnoliopsida > Poales > Poaceae > Chloris > Chloris gayana. The sequence goes on along the minus strand of JAUNZO010000661.1, from coordinate 100,562 downwards.
TTGCATCGGGATAAGTTGTGAAAACTGTATTTTCCGCACCTAATAGTGTCTATGAGTCCTATAATGTATTCTAGAACGATCCCAGCGTGAAACGCCGACGCACAAATTTGTTGATGTTCCGGTGGCCCCACTAGTGACTCGCATTTATTGCGTCGGGACAATTTGAAAGCTGTGTTTTCCACGCCAAGTAGCGTCTATGAGTCCTACAATGTATTTCACAACGTTCCCAGCGTCAAACACCGACGCACAATTTTGTTTATGTTCGGGTAGGCCCACTACGGACCCGCATTTATTGCTTCGAGACAAGTTGTGAAAACTGTGTTTTCCGCACCCGGTTGTGTCTAGGAGTCCAAAAATCTGTTCCGTAACGATCCGTGTGAGAAACACCGATGCACAATTTTGTTCAAGTTCGGGTCGCCCCACTAGTCACCCGAATTTATTGCGTCGGGACAAGTTATGAAAACTGTGTTTTCCGCACCTACTAGTGTCTATGAGTCCAAAAATATGTTCCGGAACGACCCTTGATGGAAACACCGACGCACATTTGTTCATGTTCGGGTGGCCCCACCGGTGACCCGCATTTATTTCGTCGGGACAAGTTGTGAAAACTGTGTTTTTTACACCCGGTAGTGTCTAGGAGTCCAAAAATGTGTTCCGGAACGATCCATGTGAGAAACATCGACGCACAATTTTGTTCATGTTCGGGTGGCCCCACTAGTCATCCGAATTTATTACGTCGGGACAAGTTGTGAAAACTGTGTTTTCCGCACCAACTAGTGTCTAGGAGTCCAAAAAGTGTTCCGAATGATATGTTTGCGAAACACCGACGCACAGCTTTGTTCATGTTTGGGTGGCCCCACTAGTGACCCGAATTTATTGCGCCGGGACAAATGTATTCCGAACGATCCCAGCGTGAAACACCGACGCACATTTTTGTTTATGTTCGGGTGGGCCCACTACGTACCCGCATTTATTGCTTCGGGACAAGTTGTGAAAACTGTGTTTTCCGCACCTACTAGTGTCTATGAGTCCTAAAATGTATTCCGAAACGATCCCAGTGTGCAACACCGACGCACATTTTTGTTTATGTTCGGGTGGGCCCACTACGGACCCGCATTTATTGCGTCGGGACAAGTTGTGAAAACTGTGTCTTCCGCACCCGTAGTGTCTAGGAGTCCAAAAATGTGTTCCGGAACGATCCGTGTGCGAAACATCGACGCACAATTTTATTCATGTTCGGGTGGCCCGACTAGTCACCCGAATTTATTGCGTCGAGACAATTTGTGAAAACCGTGTTTTCCGCACCTCCTAGTGTCTATGAGTCCTAAAATGTATTCCGGAACGATCCCAGCCGTGAAACTCCGACGCACATTTTTGTTTATGTTTGGGTGGGCTCACTACGGACCCGCATTTATTGCCTCCGGACAAGTTGTGAAAACTGTGTTTTCTGCACCCGTAGTGTCTAGGTGTCCAAAAATGTGTCCCGGAACGATCCGTGTGCGAAACACCGACGCACAATTATATTTATGTTCGTGTGGCCCGACTAGTCACCCGAAATTATTACGTCGGGACAAGTTGTGAAAACTGTGTTTTCCGCACCTACTAGTGTCTTTGAGTCCTAAAATGTATTCCGAACGATCCCGTCTTGAAACACGGATGCACATTTTTGTTTATGTTCGGGTGGGCCCACTACGGACCCGCATTTATTGCTTCGGGACAAGTTTTGAAAACTCGTGTTTCTGCACCTACTAGTGTCTATGAGTCCTAAAATGTATTCCGAACGATGCCGGTGTGAAACACCGACACACATTTTGTTTATGTTCGGGTGGGCCCACTACCGACCCGCATTTATTGCTTCGAGACAAGTTGTGAAAACTGTCTTTCTCGCACCCGGTAGTGTCTTGGAGTCTAAAAATGTGTTCCGGAACGATCCGTGTGCGAAACACCGACGTAGAATTTTGTTCATGTTCGGGTGCCCCGACTAGTCACCCGAATTTATTACGTCGGGACAAGCTATGAAAACTGTGTTTTCCGCACCCGTAGTGTCTAGGACTCCAAAAATGTGTTCCGAACGATCCGTGTGCGAAACACCGACGCACAATTTTATTCATCTTCGGGTGGCCCGACTAGTCACCCGAATTTATTGCGTCGGGAGAAGTTGTGAAAACTGTGTTTTCCGCACCTACTAGTGTCTATAAGTCCTAAAACGTATTCCGGAACGATCCCAGCGTGAAACACCGACACACATTTTTGTTTATGTTCGAGTGGGCCCACTACGGACCCCCATTTATTACGTCGGAACAAATTGTGCATACTCGTGTTTTCCGCACCCGGTAGTGTCTAGGAGTCCAAAAATATGCTCCGGAATGATCCATGTGCGAAACACCGACGCACAATTTTGTTCATGTTCGGGTGGCCCCACTAGTCACCCGAATTTATTGCATCGGGATAAGTTGTGAAAACCGTGTTTTCCGCACCTAATAGTGTCTATGAGTCCTAAAATGTATTCTGGAACGATCCCGGCGTGAAATGCCGACGCACAATTTTGTTCATGTTCGAGTGGCCCCACTAGTGACTCGCATTTATTGCGTCTGGACAAGTTGAAAGCTGTGTTTTCCACGCCAAGTAGCGTCTATGAGTCCTACAATGTATTTCACAACGTTCCCAGCGTCAAACACCGACACACAATTTTGTTTATGTTCGGGTGGGCCCACTACGGACCCGCATTTATTGCTTCGAGACAAGTTGTGAAAACTATGTTTTCCGCACCCGGTTGTGTCTAGGAGTCCAAAAATCTGTTCCGAACGATCCGTGTGAGAAACACCGACGCACAATTTTGTTCAAGTTCGGGTCGCCCCACTAGTCACCCAAATTTATTGCGTCGGGACAAGTTATGAAAACCGTGTTTTCCGCACCTACTAGTGTCTATGAGTCCAAAAATATGTTCCGGAATGACCCTTGATGGAAACACCGACGCACATTTGTTCATGTTCGGGTGGCCCCACCGGTGACCCACATTTATTTCGCCGGACAAGTTGTGAAAACCGTGTTTTTCACACCCGGTAGTGTCTAGGAGTCCAAAAATGTGTTTCGGAACGATCCGTGTGAGAAACATCGACGCACAATTTTGTTCATGTTCGGGTGGCCCCACTAGTCATCCGAATTTATTACGTCGGGACAAGTTGTGAAAACTGTGTTTTCCGCACCTACTAGTGTCTTTGAGTCCTAAAATGTCTTCCGAACGATCCCGGTGTGCAACACCGACGCACATTTTTGTTTATGTTCGGGTGGGCCCACTACGAACCCGCATTTATTGCGTCGGGACAAGTTGTGAAAACTGTGTCTTCCGCAGCTCGGTAGTGTCTAGGAGTCCAAAAATGTGTTCCGGAACGATCCGTGTGCGAAACATCAACGCACAATTTTATTCATGTTCGGGTGGCCCGACTAGTCACCCGAATTTATTGCATCGAGACAATTTGTGAAAACTGTGTTTTCCGCACCTACTAGTGTCTATGAGTCCTAAAATGTATTCCGGAACGATCCCAGCGTGAAACTCCGACGCACATTTTTGTTTATGTTTGGGTGGGCTCACTACGGACCCGCATTTATTGCTTCCGGACAAGTTGTGAAAACTGTGTTTTCCGCACCCGTAGTGTCTAGGTGTCCAAAAATGTGTCCCGGAACGATCCGTGTGCGAAACACCGACGCACAATTATATTTATGTTCGGGTGGCCCGACTAGTCACCCGAAATTATTACGTCGGGAGAGGTTGTGAAAACCGTGTTTTCCGCACCTACTAGTGTCTTTGAGTCCTAAAATGTATTCCGAACGATCCCGTCTTGAAACACCGATGCACATTTTTGTTTATGTTCGGGTGGGCCCACTACGGACCCGCATTTATTGCTTCGGGACAAGTTTTGAAAACTGTGTTTTCCGCGTCTACTAGTGTCTATGAGTCCTAAAATGTATTCCGAACGATGCCGGTGTGAAACACCGACACACATTTTGTTTATGTTCGGGTGGGCCCACTACCGACCCGCATTTATTGCTTCGAGACAAGTTGTGAAAACTGTGTTTCTCGCACCCGGTAGTGTCTTGGAGTCTAAAATGTGTTCCGGAACGATCCGTGTGCGAAACACCGACGTAGAATTTTGTTCATGTTCGGGTGGCCCGACTAGTCACCCGAATTTATTACGTCGGGACAAGCTGTGAAAACTGTGTTTTCCGCACCCGTAGTGTCTAGGACTCCAAAAATGTGTTCCGGAACGATCCGTGTGCGAAACACCGACGCACAATTTTATTCATGTTCGGGTGGCCCGACTAGTCACCCGAATTTATTGCGTCGGGACAAGTTGTGAAAACCGTGTTTTCCGCACCTACTAGTGTCTATGAGTCCTAAAATGTATTCCGGAACGATCCCGGCGTGAAACACCGACACATATTTTTGTTTATGTTCGGGTGGGCCCACTACGGACCCGCAATTATTGCGTCGGAACAAATTGTGCATACTGTGTTTTCCGCACCCGTAGTGTCTAGGAGTCCAAAAATGTGTTCCGGAATGATCCATGTGCGAAACACCTATGCACTATTTTGTTCATGTTCGGGTGGCCCCACTAGTCACCCGAATTTATTGCATCGGGATAAGTTGTGAAAACTGTGTTTTCCGCACCTAATAGTGTCTATGAGTCCTAAAATGTATTCTGGAACGATCCCGAGCGTGAAACGCCGACGCACAATTTTGTTCATGTTCGGGTGGCCCCACTAGTGACTCGCATTTATTGCGTCGGGACAAGTTGAAAGCTGTGTTTTCCACGCCAAGTAGCGTCTATGAGTCCTACAATGTATTTCACAACGTTCCCAGCGTCAAACACCGACACACAATTTTGTTTATGTTCGGGTGGGCCCACTACGGACCCGCATTTATTGCTTCGAGACAAGTTGTGAAAACTGTGTTTTCCGCACCCGGTTGTGTCTAGGAGTCCAAAAATCTGTTCCGGAACGATCCGTGTGAGAAACACCGACGCACAATTTTGTTCAAGTTCGGGTCGCCCCACTAGTCACCCAAATTTATTGCGTCGGGACAAGTTATGAAAACTGTGTTTTCCGCACCTACTAGTGTCTATGAGTCCAAAAATATGTTCCGAACGACCCTTGATGGAAACACCGACGCACATTTGTTCATGTTCGGGTGGCCCCACCGGTGACCCACATTTATTTCGTCGGGACAAGTTGTGAAAACTGTGTTTTTCACACCCGGTAGTGTCTAGGAGTCCAAAAATGTGTTCCGGAACGATCCGTGTGAGAAACATCGACGCACAATTTTGTTCATGTTCGGGTGGCCCCACTAGTCATCCGAATTTATTACGTCGGGACAAGTTGTGAAAACTGTGTTTTCCGCACCTACTAGTGTCTTTGAGTCCTAAAATGTCTTCCGGAACGATCCCGGTGTGCAACACCGACGCACATTTTTGTTTATGTTCGGGTGGGCCCACTACGAACCCGCATTTATTGCGTCGGGACAAGTTGTGAAAACTGTGTCTTCCGCAGCCGGTAGTGTCTAGGAGTCCAAAAATGTGTTCCGGAACGATCCGTGTGCGAAACATCAACGCACAATTTTATTCATGTTCGGGTGGCCCGACTAGTCACCCGAATTTATTGCATCGAGACAATTTGTGAAAACCGTGTTTTTCGCACCTACTAGTGTCTATGAGTCCTAAAATGTATTCCGGAACGATCCCAGCGTGAAACTCCGACGCACATTTTTGTTTATGTTTGGGTGGGCTCACTACAGACCCGCATTTATTGCTTCCGGACAAGTTGTGAAAACTGTGTTTTCCGCACCCGTAGTGTCTAGGTGTCCAAAAATGTGTCCCGGAACGATCCGTGTGCGAAACACCGACGCACGATTATATTTATGTTCGGGTGGCCCGACTAGTCACCCGAAATTATTACGTCGGGAGAGGTTGTGAAAACCGTGTTTTCCGCACCTACTAGTGTCTTTGAGTCCTAAAATGTATTCCGGAACGATCCCGTCTTGAAACACCGATGTACATTTTTGTTTATGTTCGGGTGGGCCCACTACGGACCCGCATTTATTGCTTCGGGACAAGTTTTGAAAACTGTGTTTTCCGCGTCTACTAGTGTCTATGAGTCCTAAAATGTATTCCGAACGATGCCGGTGTGAAACACCGACACACATTTTGTTTGTGTTCGGGTGGGCCCACTACCGACCCGCATTTATTGATTCGAGACAAGTTGTGAAAACTGTGTTTCTCGCACCCGGTAGTGTCTTGGAGTCTAAAATGTGTTCCGGAACGATCCGTGTGCGAAACACCGACGTAGAATTTTGTTCATGTTCGGGTGGCCCGACTAGTCACCCGAATTTATTACGTCGGGACAAGCTGTGAAAACTGTGTTTTCCGCACCCGTAGTGTCTAGGACTCCAAAAATATGTTCCGTAACGATCTATGTGCGAAACACCGACGCACAATTTTATTCATGTTCGGGTGGCCCGACTAGTCACCCGAATTTATTGCGTCGAGACAAGTTGTGAAAACCGTGTTTTCCGCACCTACTAGTGTCTATGAGTCCTAAAATGTATTCCGGAACGATCCCGGCGTGAAACACCGACACATATTTTTGTTTATGTTCAGGTGGGCCCATTACGGACACGCATTTATTGCGTCGGCACAAATTGTGCATACTCGTGTTTTCCGCACCCGGTAGTGTCTAGGAGTCCAAAAATGTGTTCCGAATGATCCAATGCGAAACACCGACGCACTATTTTGTTCATGTTCGGGTGGCCCCACTAGTCACTCGAATTTATTGCATCGGGATAAGTTGTGAAAACCGTGTTTTCCGCACCTAGTAGTGTCTATGAGTCCTAAAATGTATTCGGAACGATCCCGGCGTGAAACGCCGACGCACAATTTTGTTCATGTTCGGGTGGCCCCACTAGTGACTCGCATTTATTGCGTCGGGACAAGTTGAAAGCTGTGTTTTCCACGCCAAGTAGCGTCTATGAGTCCTAAAATGTATTTCACAACGTTCCCAGCGTCAAACACCGACACACAATTTTGTTTATGTTTGGGTGGGCCCACTACGGACCCGCATTTATTGCTTCGAGACAAGTTGTGAAAACGGTGTTTTCCGCACCCGGTTGTGTCTAGGAGTCGAAAAATCTGTTCCGGAACGATACGTGTGAGAAACACCGACGCACAATTTTGTTCAAGTTCGGGTCGCCCCACTAGTCATCCGAATTTATTGCGTCGGGACAAGTTATGAAAACTGTGTTTTCCGCACCTACTAGTGTCTATGAGTCCAAAAATATGTTCCGGAACGACCCTTGATGGAAACACCGACGCACATTTGTTCATGTTCGGGTGGCCCCACCGGTGACCCGCATTTATTTCATCGGGACAAGTTGTGAAAACCGTGTTTTTCACACCCGGTAGTGTCTAGGAGTCCAAAAATGTGTTCCGGAACGATCCGTGTGAGAAACATCGACGCACAATTTTGTTCATGTTCGGGTGGCCCCACTAGTCATCCGAATTTATTACGTCGGGACAAGTTGTGAAAACCGTGTTTTCCGCACCTACTAGTGTCTAGGAGTCCAAAAAGTGTTCCGGAATGATCTGTTTGCGAAACACCGACGCACAGTTTTGTTCATGTTTGGGTGGCCCCACTAGTGACCCGAATTTATTGCGCCGGGACAAATGTATTCCGAACGATCCCAGCGTGAAACACCGACGCACATTTTTGTTTATGTCCGGGTGGGCCCACTATGGACCCGCATTTATTGCTTCGGGACAAGTTGTGAAAACCGTGTTTTCCGCACCTACTAGTGTCTATGAGTCCTAAAATGTATTCCGAAACGATCACGAGTGTGCAACACCGACGCACATTTTTGTTTATGTTCGGGTAGGCCCACTAGGGACCCGCATTTATTGCGTCGGGACAAGTTGTGAAAACTGTGTCTTCCGCACCCGGTAGTGTCTAGGAGTCCAAAAATGTGTTCCGGAACGATCCGTGTGCGAAACATCGACGGACAATTTTATTCATGTTCGGGTGGCCCGACAAGTCACCCGAATTTATTGCGTCGAGACAATTTGTGAAAACCGTGTCTTCCGCACCTACTAGTGTCTATGAGTCCTAAAATGTATTCCGAACGATCCCGGTGTGCAACACCGACGCACATTTTTGTTTATATTCGGGTGGGCCCACTACGGACCCGCATTTATTGCGTCGGGACAAGTTGTGAAAACTGTGTCTTCCGCACCCGGTAGTGTCTAGGTGTCCAAAAATGTGTCCCGGAACGATCCGTGTGCGAAACACCGACGCACAATTATATTTATGTTCGGGTGGCCCGACTAGTCACCCGAAATTATTACGTCGGGACAAGTTGTGAAAACCGTGTTTTCCGCACCTACTAGTGTCGTTGAGTCCTAAAATGTATTCCGGAACGATCCCGTCTTGAAACACCGATGCACATTTTTGTTTATGTTTGGGGGGCCCACTAGTGACCCGAATTTATTGCGCCGGACAAATGTATTCCGAACGATCCCAGCCGTGAAACACCGACGCACATTTTTGTTTATGTTCGGGTGGGCCCACTACGGACCCGCATTAATTGCTTCGGAACAAGTTGTGAAAACTATGTTTTCCGCACCTAGTAGCGTCTCGTGAGTCCTAAAATGGATTTTGCAACGATCCATGTATCAAATACCGACACACAATTTTGTTTATGTTCGGGTGGGCCCACTATGGACCCGCATTTATTGCGTCCGGACATGTTGTGAAAACTATGTTTTCCGCAATCGATAGTGTCTAGGAGTCCAAAAATATGTTCCGAACGATCCGTGTGCGAAACACGGACGCACAATTTTGTTCATGTTCGGGTGGCCTCACTAGTGACCCGCATTTATTGCGTCGGGACAAGTTGTGAAAGCTGTGTTTTCCGCGCCAAGTAGCGTCTATGAGTATTAAAATGTAATTCGCGTCAAACACCGACACACAATTTTGTTTATGTTCGAGTGGGCCCACTAGAGACCCGCTTTTATTGTGCCGGGACAAGTTGCTAAAACAATGTTTTCCGCACCCGGTAGTGTCTAGGAGTGCAAAAATATGTTCCGAACGATCCGTGTATGAAACACCGATGCACAATTTTGTTCATGTTCGGGCAGCTCCACTAGTCACCCGCATTTATTATGTCGGGACAAGTTGTCAAAACTGTGTTTTCCGCACCTAGTAGCATCTCGTGAGTCCTAAAATGTATTTCGCAACGATCCCGAAGCATGAAACACTAACACACAATTTTGTTCATGTTCGTGTGGGCCCACTAGTGATCCATATTTATTACATCGGGACAAGTTGTGAAAACTATGTTTTCCGCACCTAGTAGTGTCCATGAGTCCTAAAATGTATTTCGCAACGATCCCGAAGCATGAAATACCGACACACAATTTTGTTTATGTTCGGGTGGGCCCACTAGGGACCCGCATTTATTGCACCAGGACTAGTTGCCAAAATTGTGTTTTCCGCACCCGGTAGTGTCTAGGAGTCCAAAAAAGTGTTCGGAACGATCCGTGTGCGAAACACCGACGCACAATTTTGTTTATGTTCGAGTGGGCCCACTAGTGACCCACATTTATTGCACCGGGATAAGTTGTGAAAATTGTATTTTCCGCACATAGTAGAATCTAGGAGTCCAAAAATGTGTTGTGGAATGATCCGTGTGCGAAACACCGACGCACAATTTTGTTCAACGTTCGAGCGGCCCCACTAGTGACCCGCATTTATTGTGTTGGGACAAGTTGTGAAAACCGTGTTTTCTGCACCCGATACTTGTCTAGGAGTCCAAAAATGTGTTCAGGAACGATCCGTGTGCGAAACACCGATGCACAATTTTGTTCATGTTCGGGTGGCCCCACTAGTGACCCGCGTTTATCTCGCCGGGACATGTTATGACAACCGTGTTTTCTGCACCTCGTAGTGTCTAGGAGTCCAAAAATGTGTTCCGGAACGATCCGTGTGCGAAACACGTACGCACAATTTTGTTCATGTTCAGGTGGCCCCACTAGTGACCCGCATTTATTGCGCCGGGACAAGTTGTGAAAACCGTGTTTTCCGCACCCGTAGTGTCTAGGAGTCCAAAAATGTGTTCCGTAACGATCCGTGTGCTAAACACCGACGCAAAATTTTGTTCATGTTCGGGTGGCCCCACTAGTCACCCGAATTTATTGCATTGGGACAAGTTGTGAAAACCGTGTTTTCCGCACCTACTACCGTCTATGAGTCCTAAAATGCTACTGTCTATGAGTCCTAAAATGTATTCCGGAACGATCCCGAGTGTGAAACGCCGACACACATTTTTGTTTATGTTCGAGTGGGCCCACTACAAATGTGACATCTCCTCCGGGACACCCAGGAATCGGTATAGAGGGACACTCGACGAAGCGAGTTACAACAGAATCATCATCTCATACAAGCCGAATATATACATCATGGTATAATACAACTAGGTTTTCAAAATACAAACATTCGTGCAGCGGAAAAATATAACCTTATTGAAGTTTAACATCCTACGAGTACTCAGCGGAAGCTTGTTCTATTATACAACTCAAAAGACTTCAAACGAAACAACGTGATGCACCGAGCCCTTCGTACATCACGGTCCTCTCTCTTCACGGCGTGGGGATGCGTTCCCACCGAAGGGAACCTCCCTCCGGACATTGCTCCTCCTCGGGAAACCGCCATACAAGTCGTGAAAATACGACTCGTTCCCCGAAAGGTAACGAACAAACCCCGAGTATTCTAATACTCAGCAAGACCGACCCGTCAACATGGCACGCTAAGGCCGACGCCTATTATGCAAAGGCTTTTTGGTCGTGGGGTTTACTCCTTTGCGAAAAACAGCATTCAAGGGTGGGTCCTTACTTTCAGTATTTTAGCTCACATTATGTTCATTAGCCTTGATGTTTGCAACCTATCACTATTGCAACCAAGTTCTCAATCAAGATAAAATAGATCATTAATCCTTTCATCTCTCATCTTCATCTTCCATATAATTTACTACGATGTGACGAGGTAAACAAGCGGTACTCATTACGGCGAGGGACAGCGATTCGAATCGATTTATACCAGCTGGCAAAACCCGACTACACGACGTATACGCATCACACCGATCGTATACGACAACCTTTCCCGCTAGCACCCGACAGCAGACTAGCCATTTCCAACTCCCCGGAAGTATGGCGACGCCACGACTTCCCTCGTGGTCGACCCATCTCCCTCCCGTGAGACTATCCTCTCACTAACGACCAAGAAAAGAGAGTCGGCTACGCTATATCTCCGGGGCGATAGGGTACATCAGCTTGCCGGCCCCATGATACCAGCATGTAGTGCGGTACGTTCAAACTTGTTCAACTAAGCCGACAACGGTACGGTCCTTGACCGACACGGACGGGGCTACCACCTTGCAAGACCTCATCTCCGTCTTGCCCTTTCTCCTACGGGGCCCGTCCGGTCTCAACTTCATTATCACTCTCATCATCTTTAGTGTCAACACAAAATACCCTTAAAGCCTCCATGCTTTAAGTGCCCTTACCATCTACCATTGCCACTATGAATTAAGCTTAGCCTCTATTGAGCTACCTGTACCAAGTATAGAATAAACAAATGGAAACCTACCATAATGCATCTAGGGTGTCAATCATTCCCTAACACTTAATGCACAAACATAACCGTACTATGTGATAAAGTAAAATATTTAAAAACATAGGTAGGATGCACCGGGGCTTGCCTTGATTCTGTTCGAAGTTAGCTTCCTCGACGCTGGGGTCGACGTCGAGATTCCGGCTCTCGATTCGCCTCGGGTGGAACCTCGATCACTTCGAACCTAGTCGACCGATGAATGCGTCGCGAATCACAATCATGTATGCATGAATGCTCATGATGAAAATATGCAAGGATTCATTGATTAAGTCCAATAAGCAGTAATTAATAATTAATGCTTAATCACCTTAGTTAATTAATAAATTTAAGGATAAGTATGTTCATTAAGCATTAATTAATAATTAATTATGCTGATTAATAAATGTTTAATCAAGATCATTATTTGTTAATTGGTTCTGTTTCTTAATTACTTAATTAAGTTCACTAATTACTTAGGTTTAATAATTAATAAATTATTCTGGTTTATTAAGCAACAAATAAATAATTACTTTAAGTGATTAAAGGTTAATAGATTGTGATCACATAAAATAATACAGTTTAAGTTTAATTTTGGAAAATAAGTTTCATAATTAATTTCGTCTGCAGATATCTCCTTCATCAAATAAAATTATTTTTCATAATTAAACATTTTATTTAACATAAAATAATAACCTTTTTCTAATCAAAGAGAGTGATTAATTACTAATTATAAAATAAAATTACTCAAAATAAATATTTTATTTCACAAATAAATAGATCTCATTTTTCTGAGTCTAACAAAGTTGGTTTGACATTTTTCCGAATTTTAACGAATTTTCTACGAATTTTGGAAATTTGAATTCGATTCCGTGCCACACCGATGGTTACGAGGATTGACCGCACGAGATCCGCCGGGCCACACGCGATCCCACGGGCGTGCGGCCCGCTGTGTGGCCTCGCGGCGGCGGCGGGTCGGCGGCGGCGCGACGGCCGGAGTTGGCCGGGCGTGGAGCAAAGCTCGCCGCGTGACCACCGGATCGCTCTACGGCGCATGGCGAACACAAGGATACGGACGCGCTCACATGAGCTCGACCCTAGCTACCCGGCGGCGAGGTCCGGCCATGGCGAACTCTCCGGCGGTGGCGCGAGCTCATCACGAGCACAAAAATTGGGGAAAAACCTACCGGCACGTACTACGAGCATGCGCAAGCTCGTCATGGAATCAAAAAGACATGAGCGAGCTCGGAGGATGATGCTCACCGTGAGAGTGCGGATGACGGTGGACGGAGCTCCGGGAAGATGGGCGAATCCTTGGCACTCTGCATGAAACCGGCTATGGTAAGTGCACCGAGGGGTAGAGGAGCCTCTTGCGCACCTCAAGGAAAAGAAAAGAGAAGCAATCACTCACCGTCTCGGTTCAATTTGAAGCAGCGGCGGAAGAACGAAGGTGACGGCCGAGTAAGAGGATGACCTCGCCCGTGCGGAAGGGAGGTGCTCAAGCTGTTTGGATGGTTGAAAAAGCTTCAAGGGGCTTTGGCGGAGCTTCGGCGGTGGTGGTGTGGACGGGGAGTGATCGAGGCGGCCGGACGGCGAGCTCCGGGGGCTTCCGGTGGGGGAATGAGAGCAGGGAGGGGAGAGGATAGGGCCGAGCGGGGCTTTTATCCGGGCCGGAGGCGGTAGCGGAGCACGCAGGCAGCTGCGCAACCAGCTGCGTGGCTGCTGCGTGGCAGCTCGTCGCGGAGGCGGTGCTCGCGGGCGGCGCGGAGGCGCGGTGAAAGTAGTGCCCTCCTACTTTCACGAAATTAAAACAAAGCTTTCCTGAGCTCCAAAAATTCCCAAATTTTTCAGGGGTTTAAATGAAAAGATTTTAGGCACTTTTCCTATTAAGTCCAAGTAGAAATTCCAAATCCTTTTCGGATTAAAAATTCATAGCTAAATTAATAAAAGAAGTTTTGTTTATTTCTTGTAAATATTTTTACAAGGCTAAATATTTCCAGGAAATTTTCATAAATCTCTATTTGTGATAATTAAGCCACAGAAAATATTAAACATGAATTTTCTGTTTATTTCATTTCTTTTTAAACACTTGCTTCTTCCTTATCTATTTTGTTATTTTATGTATTTATTATTAACACAAAATTTGATATCTTCAAAAATGCAACAATGTGATAACATGCTCATGATGACATGAATTGCATTATTTTCTCGAGAGTTGTTACAACAAACGCGCATTTATTGCTTCAGGACAAGTTGTGAAAACCGTGTTTTCCGCACCCGTAGTGTCTAGGTGTCCAAAAATGTGTCCCGGACCGATCCGTGTGCGAAACACCGACGCACAATTTTATTTATGTTCAGGTGGCCCGACTAGTCACCCAAAATTATTGCGTCGGGACAAGTTGTGAAAACTGTGTTTTCCGCACCTACTAGTGTCTTTGAGTCCTAAAATGTATTCCGCAACGATCCCTCCTTGAAACACCGACGCACATTTTTGTTTATGTTTGGGTGGGCCCACTACGGACCCGCATTTATTGCTTCGGGACAAGTTTTGAAAACTGTGTTTTCCGCACCTACTAGTGTCTATGAGTCCTAAAATGTATTCCGGAATGATGCCAGTGTGAAACACCGACACACATTTTGTTTATGTTCGGGTGGGCCCACTACCGATCCGCATTTATTGCTTCGAGACAAGTTGTGAAAACTGTGTTTCTCGCACCCGGTAGTGTCTTGGAGTCTAAAAATGTGTTCCGGAACGATCCGTGTGCGAAACACCGACGTAGAATTTTGTTCATGTTCGGGTGGCCCGACTAGTCACCCGAATTTATTACGTCGGGACAAGCTGTGAAAACCGTGTTTTCCGCACCTGGTAGTGTCTAGGACTCCAAAAATGTGTTCCGGAACGATCCGTGTGCGAAACACCGACGCACAATTTTATTCATGTTCGGGTGGCCCGACGAGTCACCCGAATTTATTGCGTCGGGACAAGTTGTGAAAACTGTGTTTTCCGCACCTACTAGTGTCTATGAGTCCTAAAATGTATTCCGGAACGATCCCAGCGTGAATCACCGACACACATTTTTGTTTATGTTCAGGTGGGCCCACTACGGACCCGCATTTATTGCGTCGGGACAAATTGTGCAAACTGTGTTTTCCGCACCCGATAGTGTCTAGGAGTCCAAAAATGTGTTCCGGAATGATCCGTGTGCGAAACATCGACGCACAATTTTGTTCATGTTCGGGTGGCCCCACTAGTCACCCGAATTTATTGCATCGGGATAGGTTGTGAAAACTGTGTTTTCCACACCTAATAGTGTCTATGAGTCCTAAAATGTATTCTGGAACGATCCCAGCGTGAAATGCCGACCCACAATTTTGTTCATGTTCGGGTGGCCCCACTAGTGACTCGCATTTATTGCGTCGGGACAAGTTGAAAGTCTGTGTTTTCCACGCCAAGTAGCGTCTATGAGTCCTAAAATGTATTTCACAACGTTCCCAGCGTCAAACACCGACACACAATTTTGTTTATGTTCGGGTGGGCCCACTACGCACCCGCATTTATTGCTTCGAGACAAGTTGTGAAAACTGTGTTTTCCGAACCCGGCTGTGTCTAGGAGTCCAAAAATCTGTTCCGAACGATCCGTGTGAGAAACACCGACGCACAATTTTGTTCAAGTTCGGGTCGCCCCACTAGTCACCGGAATTTATTGCGTCGGGACAAGTTATGAAAACTGTGTTTTCCGCACCTACTAGTGTCTATGAGTCCAAAAATATGTTTCGAACGACCCTTGATGGAAACACCGACGCACATTTGTTCATGTTCGGGTGGCCCCACCGGTGACCCGCATTTATTTCGCCGGGACAAGTTGTGAAAACTGTGTTTTTCACACCCGGTAGTGTCTAGGAGTCCAAAAATGTGTTCGGAACGATCCGTGTGAGAAACATCGACGCACAATTTTGTTCATGTTCGGGTGGCCCCACTATTCACCCGAATTTATTACGTCGGGACAGGTTGTGAAAACGGTGTTTTCCGCACCAACTAGTGTCTATGAGTCCTAAAACATATTCCGAAACAATCCCAGCGTGAAACACCGACGCACATTTTTGTTTATGTTCGGGTGGGCCCACTACGGACCTGCATTTATTGTTTCAGGACAAGTTGTGAAAACTGTGTTTTCCGCACCTACTAGTCTCCGAGTCCTAAAATGTATTCCGGAACGATCCCGATGTGAAACACCAACACACATTTTTGTTCATGTTCGGGTGGCCCCACTAGTTACTCGAATTTATTGCGTCGGGACAAGTTGTGAAAACTATGTTTTCCGCACCCGTAGTGTCTAGGTGTCCCAAAATGTGTTCCGGAACGATCCATGGACGAAACACCGACGCAGATTTGTTCATGTTCGGGTGGCCCCACTAGTGACCCGCATTTATTGCACCGGGACAAGTTGTGAAGACTATGTTTTCTGCACCCGTAGTATCTAGGAGTCCAAAAATATGTTCCGGAACGACCCGTGTGTGAAACACCGACGCACAATTTTGTTCATGTTCGGGTGGCCCCACTATTCACCCGAATTTATTACGTCGGGACAGGTTGTGAAAACGGTGTTTTCCGCACCAACTAGTGTCTATGAGTCCTAAAATGTATTCCGAAACAATCCCAGCGTGAAACACCGACGCACATTTTTGTTTATGTTCGGGTGGGCCCACTACGGACCTGCATTTATTGCTTCAGGACAAGTTGTGAAAACCGTGTTTTCCGCACCTACTAGTCTCCGAGTCCTAAAATGTATTCCGAACGATCCCGATGTCAAACACCGACGCACATTTTTGTTTATGTTTTGGTGGGCCCACTACGGATCCGCATTTATTGCGTCGGGACAAGTTGTGAGAAGTGGCTTTTCCACACCGGGTAGTGTCTAGGAGTCCAAAAATGTGTTCCGGAATGATCCGTGTGCGAAACACCGGCGCACAATTTTGTTCATGTTCGGGTGGCCAAACTAGTGACCCGAATTTATTGCGTCGGGACAAGTTTTGCAAACCGTGTTGTCCGCACCCGCTAGTGTCTAGGAGTCCAAAAATGTGTTTCGGAATGATCCACGTGCGAAACAGCGACGCAGAATTTTGTTCATGTTCGGGTGGGCCCACTAGTGACCCACATTTATTGCGTCGGGACAAGTTGTGAAAACTGTGTTTTCAGCACCTAGTAGCGTATGTGAGTCCTAAAATGGATTTTGCAACGATCCCAGTATCAAATACCGACACACAATTTTGTTTATGGTCGGGTGGCCCCACTATGGACCCGCATTTATTGCGTCGGGACATGTTGTGAAAACTATGTTTTCCGCAATCGATAGTGTCTAGGAGTCCAAAAATATGTTCCGGAGCGATCCGTTTGCGAAACACCGACGCACAATTTTGTTCATGTTCGGGTGGCCTACTAGTGACCCGAATTTATTGCCACGGGACAAGTTGTGAAAACTGTGTTTTCGGCACCTACTAATGTCTATGAGTCCTAAGATGTATTCCGGAACGATCCCGGTGTGAAACACCGACACACATTTTTGTTTATGTTCGTGTGGGCTCACTACCGACCCGCATTTATTGCTTCGAGACAAGTTGTGAAAACTGTGTTTTCCACACCCGTAGTGTCTAGGAATCCAAAAAGTGTTCTGGAACGATCCGTGTGCGAAACACCGACGCACATTTTGTTTATGTTTGGTTGGGCCCACTACGGACCCGCATTTATTGCACCGAGATAAGTTGTGAAAATTGTGTTTTCCGCACATAATAGTGTCTAGGAGTCCAAAAATGTGTTCAGGAACGATCCGTGTGCGAAACACCGATGCACAATTTTGTTCATGTTCGGGTGGCCCCACTAGTGACCCGCATTTATCTCGCCGGGACATGTTGTGTCAACTGGTTTCTCCACACCCTCTAGTGTCTAGGAGTCTAAAAATGTGTTCGGAACGATCCATGTGCGAAACACGGACGCACAATTTTGTTCATGTTCGGGTGGCCCCACTAGTGACTCGCATTTATTGCGTCGGGACAAGTTGAAAGTCTGTGTTTTCCACGCCAAGTAGCG
The DNA here is from genome assembly GCA_031894775.1 of Chloris gayana. Taxonomy (NCBI): domain Eukaryota; kingdom Viridiplantae; phylum Streptophyta; class Magnoliopsida; order Poales; family Poaceae; genus Chloris; species Chloris gayana. The sequence goes on along the minus strand of JAUNZO010000661.1, from coordinate 82,789 downwards.
TCTATGAGTCCTAAAATGTATTTCACAACGTTCCCAGCGTCAAACACCGATACACAATTTTGTTTATGTTCGGGTGGGCCGACTAGAGACCCGCTTTTATTGCGCCGGGACAAGTTGCGAAACTGAGTTTTCCGCACCCGTTAGTGTCTAGGAGTCCAAAAATATGTTCCGAAACGATCCGTGTAAAACACCGACGCACAATTTTGTTCATGTTCGGGCGGCCCCACTAGTGACCCGCATTTATTATGTCGGGACAAGTTGTGAAAATTGTGTTTTCCGCACCTACTAGTGTCTATGAGTCCTAAAATGTATTCCGGAACCTTCCCAGCCGTGAAAGACCGACACACATTTTTGTTCATGTTCGGGTGGGCCCACTACGGACCCGCATTTATTGCTTCGAGACAAGTTGTGAAAACTGTGTTTTCCGCACCCGGTTGTGTCTAGGAGTCCAAAAATCTGTTCCGTAACGATCCGTGTGAGAAACACCGACGCACAATTTTGTTCAAGTTCGGGTCGCCGCACTAGTCACCCGAATTTATTGCGTCGGGACAAGTTGTGAAAACTGTGTTTTTCGCACCTACTAGTGTCTATGAGTCCAAAAATGTGTTCCGGAATGATCTGTTTGCGAAACACCAACGCACGCTTTGTTCGTGTTTGGCTGGCCCCACTAGTGACCCGAATTTATTGCGCCGGGACAAATGTATTCCGCAACGATCCCGGCGTGAAACACCGACGCACATTTTTGTTTATGTTCGGGTGGGCCCACTACGGACACGCATTTATTGCTTCGGGACAAGTTGTGAAAACTGTGTTTTCCGCACCTACTAGTGTCTATGAGTCCTAAAATGTATTCCGGAACGATCCCGATGTGCAACACCGACGCACATTTTTGTTTATGTTCGGGTGAGCCCACTACGGACCCGCATTTATTGCGTCGGGACAAGTTGTGAAAACTGTGTCTTCCGCACCCGGTAGTGTCTAGGAGTCCAAAAATATGTTCCGGAACGATCCGTGTGCGAAACATCGACGCACAATTTTATTCATGTTCGGGTGGCCCGACTAGTCACCCGAATTTATTGCGTGGAGACAATTTGTGAAAACTGTGTTTTCCGCACCTACTAGTGTCTATGAGTCCTAAAATGTATTCCGAACGATCCCAGCGTGAAACTGCGACGCACATTTTTGTTTATGTTTGGGTGGGCTCACTACGGACCCGCATTTATTGCTTCCGGACAAGTTGTGAAAACTGTGTTTTCCGCACCCGTAGTGTCTAGGTGTCCAAAAATGAGTCCCGGAACGATCCGTGTGCGAAACACCAACGCACAATTATATTTATGTTCGGGTGGCTCGACTAGTCACCCGAAATTATTACGTCGGGACAAGTTGTGAAAACTGTGTTTTTCGCACCTACTAGTGTCTTTGAGTCCTAAAATGTATTCCGAACGATGCCATTGTGAAACACCGACACACATTTTGTTTATGTTCGGGTGGGCCCACTACCGACCCGCATTTATTGCTTCGAGACAAGTTGTGAAAACTGTGTTTCTCGCACCCGGTAGTCTCTTGGAGTCTAAAAATGTGTTCCGGAACGATCCGTGTGCGAAACACCGACGTAGAATTTTGGTCATGTTCGGGTGGCCCGACTAGTCACCCGAATTTATTACGTCGGGACAAGCTGTGAAAACTGTGTTTTCCGCACCCGGTAGTGTCTAGGACTCCAAAAATGTGTTCCGGAACGATCCGTGTGCCAAACACCGACGCACAATTTTATTCATGTTTGGGTGGCCCGACTAGTCACCCGAATTTATTGCGTCGGGACAAGTTATGAAAACTGTGTTTTCCGCACCTACTAGTGTCTATGAGTCCTAAAATGTATTCCGGAACGATCCCAGCGTGAAACACCGACACACATTTTTGTTTATGTTCGAGTGGGTCCACTATGGAGCCGCATTTATTGCGTCGGGACAAATTGTGCATACTCGTGTTTTCCGCACCCGGTAGTGTCTAGGAGTCAAAAAATGTGTTCCGGAATGATCCATGTGTGAAACACCGACGCACAATTTTGTTCATGTTCGGGTGGCCCCACTAGTCACCCAAATTTATTGCATCGAGATAAGTTGTGAAAACTGTGTTTTCCGCACCTAATAGTGTCTATGAGTCCTAAAATGTATTCCGGAACGATCCCAGCGTGAAACGCCGACGCACGCTTTTGTTCATGTTCGTGTGGCCCCACTAGTGACTCGCATTTATTGCGTCGGGACAAGTTGAAAGCTCGTGTTTTCCACGCCAAGTAGCGTCTATGAGTCCTAAAATGTATTTCACAACGTTCCCAGCGTCAAACACCGACACACAATTTTGTTTATGTTCGGGTGGGCCCACTACGGACCCGCATTTATTTTTTCGAGACAAGTTGTGAAAACTGTGTTTTCCGCAACCGGTTGTGTCTAGGAGTCCAAAAATCTGTTCCGGAACGATCCGTGTGAGAAACACCGACGCACAATTTTCTTCAAGTTCGGGTCGCCCCACTAGTCACCCGAATTTATTGCGTCGGGACAAGTTATGAAAACTGTGTTTTCCGCACCTTCTAGTGTCTATGAGTCCAAAAATATGTTCCGGAACGACCCTTGATGGAAACACCGACGCACATTTGTTCATGTTCGGGTGGCCCCACCGGTGACCCGCATTTATTTCGTCGGGACAAGTTGTGAAAACTGTGTTTTTCACACCCGGTAGTGTCTAGGAGTCCAAAAATGTGTTCCGAAATGATCCGTGTGAGAAACATCGACGCACAATTTTGTTCATGTTCGGGTGGCCCCACTAGTCATCCGAATTTATTACGTCGGGACAAGTTGTGAAAACTGTGTTTTCCGCACCTACTAGTGTCTAGGAGTCCAAAAATGTGTTCCGGAATGATCTATTTGTGAAACACCGACGCACAGTTTTGTTCATGTTTGGGTGGCCCCACTAGTGACCTGAATTTATTGCGCCGGGACAAATGTATTCCGGAACGATCCCAGCGTGAAACACCGACGCACATTTTTGTTTATGTTCGGGTGGGCCCACTACGGACCCGCATTTATTGCTTCGAGACAAGTTGTGAAAACTGGGTTTTCCGCACCTACTAGTGTGTATGAGTCCTAAAATGTATTCCGTAACGATCCCAGTGTGCAACACCGACGCACATTTTTGTTCATGTTCGGGTGGCCCCACTAGTTACCCGAACTAATTGCGTCGGGACAAGTTGTGAAAACTGTGTTTTCCGCACCCGGTAGTGTCTAGGTGTCCCAAAATGTGTTCCGAACGATCCGTGGACGAAACACCGACGCACATTTGTTCATGTTCGGGTGGCCCCACTAGTGACCCGCATTTATTGCGTCGGGACAAGTTGTGAAGACTGTCTTTTCCGCACATAGTAGCGTCCGTGAGTCCTAAAATAGATTTTGCAACGATCCCAGTATCAAATACCGACACACAATTTTGTTTATGTTCGGGTGGGCCCACTATGGACCCGCATTTATTGCGTCGGGACATGTTGTGAAAACTATGTTTTCCGCAATCGATAGTGTCTAGGAGTCCAAAAATATGTTCCGGAGCGATCCGTTTGCGAAACACCGACGCACAATTTTGTTCATGTTCGGGTGGCCTACTAGTGACCCGAATTTATTACGACGGGACTAGTTGTGAAAACTGTGTTTTCCGTACCCGGTAGTGACTAGGAGTCCTAAAATGTGTTCTGGTACGACCCGTGCGTGAAACACCGACGCACATTTTTATTCATGTTCGGGTGGGCTCACTACCGACCGGCATTTATTGCTTCGAGACAGAGTTGTGAAAACTGTGTTTTCCGCACCGTGTAGTGTCTAGGAATCCAAAAAAGTGTTCGGAACGATCCGTGTGCGAAACACCGACGCACATTTTGTTTATGTTTGGTTGGGCCCACTACGGACCCGTATTTATTGCACCGGGATAAGTTGTGAAAATTGTTTTTTCCACACATAGTAGTGTCTAGGAGGCCAAAAATGTGTTCAGGAACGATCCGTCTGCGAAACACCGATGCACAATTTTGTTCATGTTCGGGTGGCCTCACTAGTGACCCGCATTTATCCCGCCGGGACATGTTGTGTCAACTGGTTTCTCCACACCCTCTAGTGTCTAGGAGTCCAAAAATGTGTTCCGGAACGATCCGTGTGCGAAACACGTACGCACAATTTTGTTCATGTTCGGGTGGCCTCACTAGTGACTCGCATTTATTGCGTCGGGACAAGTTCAAAGCTCGTGTTTTCCACGCCAAGTAGCGTCTATGAGTCCTAAAATGTATTTCACAACGTTCCCAGCGTCAAACACCGACACACAATTTTGTTTATGTTCGGGTGGGCCGACTAGAGACCCGCTTTTATTGCGCCGGGACAAGTTGCGACAACTGAGTTTTCCGCACCCGTTAGTGTCTAGGAGTCCAAAAATATGTTCCGAACGATCCGTGTAAAACACCGACACACAATTTTGTTCATGTTCGGGCGGCCCCACTAGTGACCCGCATTTATTATGTCGGGACAAGTTGTGAAAATTGTGTTTTCCGCACCTACTAGTGTCTATGAGTCCTAAAATGTAATCCGGAACCTTCCCAGCGTGAAACACCGACACACATTTTTGTTCATGTTCGGGTGGGCCCACTACAGAGCCGCATTTATTGCTTCGAGACAAGTTGTGAAAACTGTGTTTTCCGCACCCGGTTGTGTCTAGGAGTCCAAAAATCTGTTCCGGAACGATCCGTGTGACAAACACCGATGCACAATTTTGTTCAAGTTCGGGTGGCCCCACTAGTCACCCGAATTTCATGTGTCGGGACAAGTTATGAAAACCGTGTTTTCTGCACCTAATAGTGTCTATGAGTCCAAAAATATGTTCCGGAACAACCCTTGATGGAGACACCGACGCACATTTTTGTTTATGTTTTGGTGGGCCCACTACGGATCCGCATTTATTGCGTCGGGACAAGTTGTGAGAAGTGGCTTTTCCACACCCGGTAGTGTCTAGGAGTCCAAAAATGTGTTCCGGAACGATCCGTGTGAGAAACATCGACGCACAATTTTGTTCATGTTCGGGTGGCCCCACTAGTCATCCGAATTTATTACGTCGGGACAAGTTGTGAAAACTGTGTTTTCCGCACCTACTAGTGTCTAGGAGTCCAAAAATGTGTTCCGGAATGATCCGTTTGCGAAACACCGACGCACGCTTTGTTCGTGTTTGGGTGGCCCCACTAGTGACCCGAATTTATTGCGCCGGGACAAATGTATTCCGAACGATCGCAGCGTGAAACACCGACGCACATTTTTGTTTATGTTCGGGTGGGCCCACTACGGACACGCATTTATTGCTTCGGAACAAGTTGTGAAAACTGTGTTTTCCGCACCTACTAGTGTCTATGAGTCCTAAAATGTATTCCGGAACGATCCCAGTGTGCAACACCGACGCACATTTTTGTTTATGTTCGGGTGGGCCCACTACGGACCCGCATTTATTGCGTCGGGACAAGTTGTGAAAACCGTGTCTTCCGCACCCGGTAGTGTCTAGGAGTCCAAAAATGTGTTCCGGAACGATCCGTGTGAGAAACATCGACGCACAATTTTGTTCATGTTCGGGTGGCCCCACTAGTCATCCGAATTTATTACGTCGGGACAAGTTGTGAAAACCGTGTTTTCCGCACCTACTAGTGTCTAGGAGTCCAAAAATGTGTTCCGGAATGATCCGTTTGCGAAACACCGACGCACAGTTTTGTTCGTGTTTGGGTGGCCCCACTAGTGACCCGAATTTATTGCGCCGGGACAAATGTATTCGGAACGATCCCGGCGTCAAACACCGACGCACATTTTTGTTTATGTTCGGGTGGGCCCACTACGGACACGCATTTATTGCTTCGGGACAAGTTGTGAAAACTGTGTTTTCCGCACCTACTAGTGTCTATGAGTCCTAAAATGTATTTCGGAACGATGCAAGTGTGAAACACCGACACACATTTTTTTATGTTCGAGTGGGCCCACTATAGACTCGCATTTATTGCACCGGGATAAGTTGTAAAAATTGTGCTTTCCGCACATAGTAGAGTCTAGGAGTCCAAAAATGTGTTGTGGAACGAACCATGTTCGAAACATCGACACACAATTTTATTTATGTTCGGGTGGCCCCACTAGTCACCCGAAATTATTACGTCGGGACAAGTTGTGAAAACTGTGTTTTCCGCACCTACTAGTGTCTTTGAGTCCTAAAATGTATTCCGGAACGATCCCAGCGTGAAACGCCGACACACATTTTTGTTTATGTTCGGGTGGGCCCACTACGGACCCGCATTTATTGCTTTCGGACAAGTTGTGAAAACTGTGTTTTCTACACCCGGTAGTGTCTAGGAGTCCAAAAATGTGTCCCGGAACGATCCGTGTGCGAAACACCGACGCACAATTTTATTTATGTTCGGGTGGCCCGACTAGTCACCCGAAGTTATTACGTCGGGACAAGTTGTGAGAACTGTGTTTTCCGCACGTACTAGTGTCTTTGAGTCCTAAAATGTATTCCGGAACGATCCCAACTTGAAACACCGACGCATATTTTTGTTTATGTTCGGGTGGGCCCACTACGGACCCGCATTTATTGCTTCGGGACAAGTTTTGAAAACCGTGTTTTCCGCACGTACTTGTGTCTATGAGTCCTAAAATGTATTCCGAACGATGCCGGTGTGAAACACCGACACACATTTTTTATGTTCGGGTGGGCCCACTATAGACTCGCATTTATTGCACCGGGATAAGTTATAAAAATTGTGCTTTCCGCACATAGTAGAGTCTAGGAGTCCAAAAATGTGTTGTGGAACGAACCGTGTACGAAACACCGACGCACAATTTTGTTCAACGTTCGAGCGGCCCCACTAGTGACCCGCATTTATTGCTTCGAGACAAGTTGTGAAAACTGTGTTTCCCGCACCCCGTAGTGTCTAGGAGTCCAAAAATGTGTTCCGGAACGATCCGTGTGCGAAACACCGACGCACAATTTTATTCATGTTCGGGTGGCCCGACTAGTCACCCGAATTTATTGCGTCGGAACAAGTTGTGAAAACTGTGTTTTCCGCACCTACTAGTGTCTATGAGTCCTAAGATGTATTCGGAACGATCCCAGCGTGAAACACCGACGCACATTTTTGTTTATGTTCGAGTGGGCCCACTACGGACCCGCATTTATTGCGTCGGGACAAGTTCCGCATACTCGTGTTTTCCGCACCCGGTAGTGTCTAGGAGTCCAAAAATGTGTTCCGGAATGATCCGTGTGCGAAACACCGACGCACAATTTTGTTCATGTTCGGGTGGCCCCACTAGTCACCCGAATTTATTGAATCGGGAAAGTTCTGACAACTGTGTTTTTCCGCACCTACTAGTGTCTATGTGTCCTAAAATGTATTCCGAACGATCCCAGCGTGAAACGCCGACGCACATTTTTGTTTATGTTCGGGTGGGCCCACTACGGACCCGCATTTATTGCTTCCGGACAAGTTGTGAAACTGTGTTTTCCGCACCGGGTAGTGCCTTGGAGTCCAAAAATATGTTCCGAACGATCCGTGTGAGAAACACCGACACACAATTTTATTTATGTTTGGGTGGCCCCACTAGTCACCCGAAATTATTGCATCGGGACAAGTTGTGAAAACTGTGTTTTCCGCACCTACTAGTGTCTTTGAGTCCTAAAATGTATTCCGAAATGATCCCAACGTGAAACACCGACGCACGTTTTTGTTTATGTTCGGGTGGGCCCACTACGGACCCGCATTTATTGCTTCGAGAGAAGTTATGAAAAGTGTGTTTTCCGCACCCGGTAGTGTCTAGGAGTCCTAAAATGTATTCCGGAACAATCCTAGTGTGCAACACCGACGCACATTTTTGTTTATGTTTGGGTGGGCCCACTACGGACCTGCATTTATTCCGTCGGGGCCGGTTGTGAAAACCGTGTTTTCCTCACCCGGTAGTGTCTAGGAGTCCAAAAATGTGTTCCGGAATGATCCGTGTGCGTAACACCGACGCACATTTGTTCATGTTCGGGTGGCCCCACCGGTGACCCGCATTTATTTCGCGAGGGACAAGTTGTGAAAACCGTGTTTTTCACACCCGATAGTGTCTAGGAGTCCAAAAATGTGTTCCGGAACGATCCGTGTGAGAAACATCGACGCACAATTTTGTTCATGTTCGGGTGGCCCCACTAGTCATCCGAATTTATTACGTCGGGACAAGTTGTGAAAATTGTGTTTTCTGCACCTACTAGTGTCTAGGAGTCCAAAAATGTGTTCGGAATGATCCGTTTGCGAAACACCGACGCACGCTTTGTTCGTGTTTGGGTGGCCCCACTAGTGACCCGAATTTATTGCGCCGGACAAATGTATTCCGGAACGATCGCAGCGTGAAACACCGACGCACATTTTTGTTTATGTTCGGGTGGGCCCACTACGGACACGCATTTATTGCTTCGGAACAAGTTGTGAAAACTGTGTTTTCCGCACCTACTAGTGTCTATGAGTCCTAAAATGTATTCCGGAACGATCCCGGTGTGCAACACCGACGCACATTTTTGTTTATGTTCGGGTGGGCCCACTACGGACCCGCATTTATTGCGTCGGGACAAGTTGTGAAAACTGTGTCTTCCGCACCCGGTAGTGTCTAGGAGTCCAAAAATGTGTTCCGGAACGATCCGTGTGAGAAACATCGACGCACAATTTTGTTCATGTTCGGGTGGCCCCACTAGTCATCCGAATTTATTACGTCGGGACAAGTTGTGAAAACTGTGTTTTCCGCACCTACTAGTGTCTAGGAGTCCAAAAATGTGTTCCGGAATGATCCGTTTGCGAAACACCGACGCACGCTTTGTTCGTGTTTGGGTGGCCCCACTAGTGACCCGAATTTATTGCGCCGGGACAAATGTATTCCGGAACGATCCCGGCGTCAAACACCGACGCACATTTTTGTTTATGTTCGGGTGGGCCCACTACGGACACGCATTTATTGCTTCGGGACAAGTTGTGAAAACTGTGTTTTCCGCACCTACTAGTGTCTATGAGTCCTAAAATGTATTTCGGAACGATGCAAGTGTGAAACACCGACACACATTTTTTTATGTTCGAGTGGGCCCACTATAGACTCGCATTTATTGCACCGGGATAAGTTGTAAAAATTGTGCTTTCCGCACATAGTAGAGTCTAGGAGTCCAAAAATGTGTTGTGGAACGAACCATGTTCGAAACATCGACACACAATTTTATTTATGTTCGGGTGGCCCCACTAGTCACCCGAAATTATTACGTCGGGACAAGTTGTGAAAACTGTGTTTTCCGCACCTACTAGTGTCTTTGAGTCCTAAAATGTATTCCGGAACGATCCCAGCGTGAAACGCCGACACACATTTTTGTTTATGTTCGGGTGGGCCCACTACGGACCCGCATTTATTGCTTTCGGACAAGTTGTGAAAACCGTGTTTTCTACACCCGGTAGTGTCTAGGAGTCCAAAAATGTGTCCCGGAACGATCCGTGTGCGAAACACCGACGCACAATTTTATTTATGTTCGAGTGGCCCGACTAGTCACCCGAAGTTATTACGTCGGGACAAGTTGTGAGAACTGTGTTTTCCGCACGTACTAGTGTCTTTGAGTCCTAAAATGTATTCCGAACGATCCCAACTTGAAACACCGACGCACATTTTTGTTTATGTTCGGGTGGGCCCACTACGGACCCGCATTTATTGCTTCGGGACAAGTTTTGAAAACTGTGTTTTCCGCACGTACTTGTGTCTATGAGTCCTAAAATGTATTCCGAACGATGCCGGTGTGAAACACCGACACACATTTTTTTATGTTCGGGTGGGCCCACTATAGACTCGCATTTATTGCACCGGGATAAGTTATAAAAATTGTGCTTTCCGCACATAGTAGAGTCTAGGAGTCCAAAAATGTGTTGTGGAACGAACCGTGTACGAAACACCGACGCACAATTTTGTTCAACGTTCGAGCGGCCCCACTAGTGACCCGCATTTATTGCTTCGAGACAAGTTGTGAAAACTGTGTTTCCCGCACCCCGTAGTGTCTAGGAGTCCAAAAATGTGTTCCGGAACGATCCGTGTGCGAAACACCGACGCACAATTTTATTCATGTTCGGGTGGCCCGACTAGTCACCCGAATTTATTGCGTCGAACAAGTTGTGAAAACTGTGTTTTCCGCACCTACTAGTGTCTATGAGTCCTAAGATGTATTCCGGAACGATCCCAGCGTGAAACACCGACGCACATTTTTGTTTATGTTCGGTGGGCCCACTACGGACCCGCATTTATTGCGTCGGGACAAGTTCCGCATACTCGTGTTTTCCGCACCCGGTAGTGTCTAGGAGTCCAAAAATGTGTTCCGGAATGATCCGTGTGCGAAACACCGACGCACAATTTTGTTCATGTTCGGGTGGCCCCACTAGTCACCCGAATTTATTGAATCGGGAAAGTTCGACAACCGTGTTTTTCCGCACCTACTAGTGTCTATGTGTCCTAAAATGTATTCCGGAACGATCCCAGCGTGAAACGCCGACGCACATTTTTGTTTATGTTCGGGTGGGCCCACTACGGACCCGCATTTATTGCTTCCGGACAAGTTGTGAAACTGTGTTTTCCGCACCGGGTAGTGCCTTGGAGTCCAAAAATATGTTCCGGAACGATCCGTGTGAGAAACACCGACACACAATTTTATTTATGTTTGGGTGGCCCCACTAGTCACCCGAAATTATTGCATCGGGACAAGTTGTGAAAACTGTGTTTTCCGCACCTACTAGTGTCTTTGAGTCCTAAAATGTATTCCGAAATGATCCCAACGTGAAACACCGACGCACGTTTTTGTTTATGTTCGGGTGGGCCCACTACGGACCCGCATTTATTGCTTCGAGAGAAGTTATGAAAAGTGTGTTTTCCGCACCCGGTAGTGTCTAGGAGTCCTAAAATGTATTCCGGAACAATCCTAGTGTGCAACACCGACGCACATTTTTGTTTATGTTTGGGTGGGCCCACTACGGACCTGCATTTATTCCGTCGGGGCCGGTTGTGAAAACTGTGTTTTCCTCACCCGGTAGTGTCTAGGAGTCCAAAAATGTGTTCCGGAATGATCCGTGTGCGTAACACCGACGCACATTTGTTCATGTTCGGGTGGCCCCACCGGTGACCCGCATTTATTTCGCAGGGACAAGTTGTGAAAACTGTGTTTTTCACACCCGATAGTGTCTAGGAGTCCAAAAATGTGTTCCGGAACGATCCGTGTGAGAAACATCGACGCACAATTTTGTTCATGTTCGGGTGGCCCCACTAGTCATCCGAATTTATTACGTCGGGACAAGTTGTGAAAATTGTGTTTTCTCGCACCTACTAGTGTCTAGGAGTCCAAAATTGTGTTCCGGAATGATCTGTTTGTGAAACACCGACGCACAGTTTTGTTCATGTTTGGGTGGCCCCACTAGTGACCCGAATTTATTGCGCCGGGACAAATGTATTCCGGAACGATCCTAGCGTGAAACACCGACGCACATTTTTGTTTATGTTCGGGTGGGCCCACTACGGACCTGCATTTCTTGCTTCGGGACAAGTTGTGAAAATCGTGTTTTCCGCACCTACTAGTGCCTATGAGTCCTAAAATGTATTCCGAACGATCCTAGTGTGCAACACCGACGCACATTTTTGTTTATGTTCGGGTGGGCCCACTACGGACCCGCATTTATTGCGTCGGGACAAGTTGTGAAAACTGTGTCTTCCGCACCCAGTAGTGTCTAGGAGTCCAAAAATGTGTTCCGGAACGATCCGTGTGCGAAACATCGACGCACAATTTTATTCATGTTCGGGTGGCCCGACTAGTCACCCGAATTTATTGCGTCGAGACAATTTGTGAAAACCGTGTTTTCCGCACCTACTAGTGTCTATGAGTCCTAAAATGTATTCCGGAACGATCCCAGCCGTGAAACTCCGACACACATTTTTGTTTATGTTTGGGTGGGCTCACTACGGACCCGCATTTATTGCTTCGGGACAAGTTTTGAAAACTGTGTTTTCCGCACGTACTTGTGTCTATGAGTCCTAAAATGTATTCCGGAACGATGCCAGTGTGAAACACCGACACACATTTTTTTAATGTTCGGGTGGGCCCACTATAGACTCGCATTTATTGCACCGGGATAAGTTGTAAAAATTGTGCTTTCCGCACATAGTAGAGTCTAGGAGTCCAAAAATGTGTTGTGGAACGAACCGTGTGCGAAACACCGACGCACAATTTTGTTCAACGTTCGAGCGGCCCCACTAGTGACAGCATTTATTGCTTCGAGACAAGTTGTGAAAACTGTGTTTCCCGCACCCGGTAGTGTCTAGGAGTCCAAAAATGTGTTCCGGAACGATCCGTGTGCGAAACACCGACGCACAATTTTATTCATGTTCGGGTGGCCCGACTAGTCACCCGAATTTATTGCGTCGGAACAAGTTGTGAAAACTGTGTTTTCCGCACCTACTAGTGTCTATGAGTCCTAAGATGTATTCCGAACGATCCCGGCGTGAAACACCGACGCACATTTTTGTTTATGTTCGAGTGGGCCCACTACGGACCCGTATTTATTGCGTCGGGACAAGTTCTCGCATACTCGTGTTTTCCGCACCCGGTAGTGTCTAGGAGTCCAAAAATGTGTTCCGGAATGATCCGTGTGCGAAACACCGACGCACAATTTTGTTCATGTTCGGGTGGCCCCACTAGTCACCCGAATTTATTGCATCGGGAAAGTTCCGAAACTCGTGTTTTCCGCACCTACTAGTGTCTATGTGTCCTAAAATGTATTCCGAACGATCCCAGCGTGAAACGCCGACGCACATATTTGTTTATGTTCGGGTGGGCCCACTACGGACCCACATTTATTGCTTTCGGACAAGTTGTGAAACCGTGTTTTCCGCACCGGGTAGTGCCTTGGAGTCCAAAAATCTGTTCCGGAACGATCCGTGTGCGAAACACCGACACACAATTTTATTTATGTTCGGTGGCCCCACTAGTCACCCGAAATTATTACGTCGGGACAAGTTGTGAAAACTGTGTTTTCCGCACCTACTAGTGTCTTTGAGTCCTAAAATGTATTCCGGAACGATCCCAGCGTGAAACGCCGACACACATTTTTGTTTATGTTCGGGTGGGCCCACTACGGACCCGCATTTATTGCTTTCGAACAAGTTGTGAAAACTGTGTTTTCCGCACCCGTAGTGTCTAGGAGTCCAAAAATGTGTCCCGGAACGATCCGTGTGCGAAACACCGACGCACAATTTTATTTATGTTCGAGTGGCCCGACTAGTCACCCGAAGTTATTACGTCGGGACAAGTTGTGAAAACCGTGTTTTCCGCACGTACTAGTGTCTTTGAGTCCTAAAATGTATTCGGAACGATCCCAACTTGAAACACCGACGCACATTTTTGTTTATGTTCGGGTGGGCCCACTACGGACCCGCATTTATTGCTTCGGGACAAGTTTTGAAAACTGTGTTTTCCGCACGTACTTGTGTCTATGAGTCCTAAAATGTATTCCGAACGATGCCGGTGTGAAACACCGACACACATTTTTTTATGTTCGGGTGGGCCCACTATAGACTCGCATTTATTGCACCGGGATAAGTTGTAAAAATTGTGCTTTCCGCACATAGTAGAGTCTAGGAGTCCAAAAATGTGTTGTGGAACGAACCGTGTACGAAACACCGACGCACAATTTTGTTCAACGTTCGAGCGGCCCCACTAGTGACCCGCATTTATTGCTTCGAGACAAGTTGTGAATACTCGTGTTTCCCGCACCCCGTAGTGTCTAGGAGTCCAAAAATGTATTCCGGAACGATCCGTGTGCGAAACACCGATGCACAATTTTATTCATGTTCGGGTGGCCCGACTAGTCACCCGAATTTATTGCGTCGGAACAAGTTGTGAAATTTCCGCACCTACTAGTGTCTATGAGCCCTAAAATGTATTCCGGAACGATCCCAGCGTGAAACACCGACGCACATTTCGTTTATGTTCGGGTGGGCCCACTACGGACCCGCATTTATTGCGTCGGGACAAGTTCTCGCATATTGTGTTTTCCGCACCCGTAGTGTCTAGGAGTCCAAAAATGTGTCCCGGAACGATCCGTGTGCGAAACACCGACGCACAATTTTATTTATGTTCAGGTGGCCCGACTAGTCACCCGAAGTTATTACGTCGGGACAAGTTGTGAAAACTGTGTTTTCCGCACGTACTAGTGTCTTTGAGTCCTAAAATGTATTCCGAACGATCCCAACTTGAAACACCGACGCACATTTTTGTTTATGTTCGCGTGGGCCCACTACGGACCCGCATTTATTGCTTCGGGACAAGTTTTGAAAACTGTGTTTTCCGCACGTACTTGTGTCTATGAGTCCTAAAATGTATTCCGAACGATGCCGGTGTGAAATACCGACACACATTTTTTTATGTTCGGGTGGGCCCACTATAGACTCGCATTTATTGCACCGGGATAAGTTATAAAAATTGTGCTTTCCGCACATAGTAGAGTCTAGGAGTCCAAAAATGTGTTGTGGAACGAACCGTGTGCGAAATACCGACGCACAATTTTGTTCAACGTTCGAGCGGCCCCACTAGTGACCCGCATTTATTGCTTCGAGACAAGTTGTGAAAACCGTGTATCCCGCACCCGGTAGTGTCTAGGAGTCCAAAAATGTGTTCCGGAACTATCCGTGTGCGAAACACCGACGCACAATTTTATTCATGTTCGGGTGGCCCGACTGGTCACCCGAATTTATTGCGTCGGAACAAGTTGTGAAAACTGTGTTTTCCGCACCTACTAGTGTCTATGAGTCCTAAAATGTATTCCGTAACGATCCCGAGCGTGAAACACCGACGCACATTTTTGTTTATGTTCGGTGGGCCCACTACGGACCCGCATTTATTGCGTCGGGACAAGTTCTCGCATACTCGTGTTTTCCGCACCCGTAGTGTCTAGGAGTCCAAAAATGTGTCTCGGAACGATCCGTGTGCGAAACACCGACGCACAATTTTATTTATGTTCGGTGGCCCGACTAGTCACCCGAAGTTATTACGTCGGGAAAAGTTGTGAAAACTGTGTTTTCCGCACGTACTAGTGTCTTTGAGTCCTAAAATGTATTCCGAACGATCCCAACTTGAAACACCGACGCACATTTTTGTTTATGTTCGGGTGGGCCCACTACGGACCCGCATTTATTGCTTCGGGACAAGTTTTGAAAACTCGTGTTTTCCACACCTACTTGTGTCTATGAGTCCTAAAATGTATTCCGGAACGATGCCGTGTGAAACACCGACACACATTTTTTTTATGTTCGGTGGGCCCACTATAGACTCGCATTTATTGCAACGGGATAAATTGTGAAAATTGTGCTTTCCGCACATAGTAGAGTCTAGGAGTCCAAAAATGTGTTGTGGAACGAACCGTGTGCGAAACACCGACGCACAATTTTTGTTCAACGTTCGAGCGGCCCCACTAGTGACCCGCATTTATTGCTTCGAGACAAGTTGTGAAAACTGGTTCCCGCACCCGGTAGTGTCTAGGAGTCCAAAAATGTGTTCCGGAACGATCCGTGTGCGAAACACCGACGTAGAATTTTGTTCATGTTCGGGTGGCCCGACTAGTCACCCGAATTTATTGCGTCGGGACAAGCTGTGAAAACTGTGTTTTCCGCACCCGTAGTGTCTAGGACTCCAAAAATGTGTTCCGGAACGATCCATGTGCGAAACACCGACGCACAATTTTATTCATGTTCGGGTGGCCCGACTAGTCACCCGCATTTATTGCTTCCGGACAAGTTTTGAAAACTGTGTTTTCCGCACCTACTTGTGTCTATGAGTCTTAAAATGTATTCCGAACGATGCTATTGTGAAACACCGACACACATTTTGTTTATGTTCGGGTGGGCCCACTATAGACTCGCATTTATTGCACCGGGATAAGTTGTGAAAATTGTGCTTTCCGCACATAGTAGAGTCTAGGAGTCCAAAAATGTGTTGTGGAACGATCCGTGTGCGAAACACCGACGCATAATTCTGTTCAACGTTCGAGCGGCCCCACTAGTGACCCGCATTTATTGCTTCGAGACAAGTTGTGAAAACCGTGTTTTCCGCACCTACTAGTGTCTTTGAGTCCTAAAATGTATTCCGAACGATCCGAGCGTGAAACGCCGACACACATTTTTGTTTATGTTTGGGTCGGCCCACTACGGACCCGCATTTATTGCTTCCGGACAAGTTGTGAAAACCGTGTTTTCCGCACCCGTAGTGTCTAGGAGTCCAAAAATGTGTCCCGGAACGATCCGTATGCGAAACACCGACGTACAATTTTATTTATGTTCAGGTGGCCCGACTAGTCACCCGAAATTATTACGTCGGGACAAGTTGTGAAAACTGTGTTTTCCGCACCTACTAGTGTCTTTGAGTCCTAAAATGTATTCCGGAACGGTCCCATCCTGAAACACCGACGCACATTTTTGTTTATGTTCGGGTGGGCCCACTACGGACCCGCATTTATTGCTTCGGGACAAGTTTTGAAAACCGTGTTTTCCGCACCTACTTGTGTCTATGAGTCCTAAAATGTATTCCGAACGATTCTAGTGTGAAACACCGACACACATTTTGTTTATGTTCGGGTGGGCCCACTATAGACTCGCATTTATTGCACCGGGGCCAGTTGTGAAAACTGTGTTTTCCTCACCCGGTAGTGTCTAGGAGTCCAAAAATCTGTTCCGGAATGATCCGTATGCGTAACACCGACGCACAATTTTATTTATGTTCGAGTGGCCCGACTAGTCACCCGAAGTTATTACGTCGGGACAAGTTGTGAAAACCGTGTTTTCCACACCTACTAGTGTCTTTGAGTCCTAAAATGTATTCCGGAACGATCCAGCCGTGAAACGCCGACACACATTTTTGTTTATGTTCGGGTGGGCCCACTACGGACCCGCATTTATTGCTTCCGGACAAGTTCGAAAACCGTGTTTTCCGCACCCGTAGTGTCTAGGAGTCCAAAAATGTGGCCCGGAACGATCCGTGTGCGAAACACCGACGCACAATTTTATTTATGTTCGAGTGGCCCGACTAGTCACCCGAAATTATTACGTCGGGACAAGTTCGAAAACTCGTGTTTTCCGCACGTACTAGTGTCTTTGAGTCCTAAAATGTATAACGGAACGATCCCAACTTGAAACACCGACGCACATTTTTGTTTATGTTCGGGTGGGCCCACTACGGACCCGCATTTATTGCTTCGGGACAAGTTTTGAAAACCGTGTTTTCCGCACCTACTAGAGGCTATGAGTCCAAAAATGGAGGCTATGATTACGAGGCTTGACCTCCTCGAGGGTATTGCTTCGCGCATTGCGCCGTTGTCTCCATTGTTGCGTGTTGTTGGCTCTGCTTCGTCTTGCTTTGTATTGTTGCGGTTGATGGCTTTGGTCGTCCGCTTTTCTTTGCTTTTGCCCTTAGCCTTCTCGATTTCCCTTGCGAGTTCCTCGTGCTTGTGTTTCTCCTCTAAGAGAGCTTCCTTTTCATGCAATAGTTTGTCCATATGTTCTCGCTTTCCGGAGGAGTTTTCACTTTACTTCTTCGAGCGCTCGAATTGTGCCTTCGCAACTCTTCTACTTCGCCGAGTGGTGTATCGCTCGTCCCCCGAGGTGTAGGTGTCTTCGGGCTCATCTTCTTGAATTGCCGGCAACTTGCCCGTGTTGTCATTGCCTCGCCCTTTGCTTGTACCTTCGCCGCCGGCCGAGGCGGGTGCTTGTTCGATTCGAAGTGTCTGGAGCCCTTCGACCCGAGATGGAGGTCTCTCGGTTTGGTTCTCGAGAGCGTCGAGGCCGTTGCCGATGATCTTGCGGGTAGCTCTTGTAGAGGCCGAGCCACCGCAGCTGTTCTTGTATTTCTTTTCATCGTGAGCTTGATCTTCGAGCTCACCCACGGTGGGCACCAATGTTGGTGTGCTAAGCAGCGAGGGTAATGCTCACTTAACACACCGAACACGAGAAGGGAATGTGCAGAGTATGAATGACCGAAGTGGCAAAATAAAAACTCTTAGTATAAGCGAAGTTAAATTGCGGATTACATGTGTGTTTACAAGCAAACCTTGGGCTCCCTTTATAGTCTAGGGAGCCACATTTTACAAGACCATTATACCCTTGGCCAAATGCCCTAATCCTCGCTATGAGACGGTAACTCTCGAGGACCTTCCGGAAAGCCGGCCGAAACCGCGTCGCTTGCGGCTTAGCCGGCTACTTAGCCGGAACGCACTCCGTCTCTTCGCTTCGCTTCTCCCAGGTGCTTCGCGCCCACGCTGCTTCACCTCGCCGCACGGTAGCCCCGAGGGTCGCGGGCCCTCGCACCTAGGGCTTGACCCCTTCGTCGGCCTTCCCTTGACTTCGTCTCGAGGTACCTCCTTCGCTTCGGGTGCCTCGCGTCATTCCGCGACATGTGCGTCCCGCTTGAAGACAAAACTCGGTGTTAGTGTGAGAAATATGTATCTGGGGTCCTTGGCGTTGCTTCCACGCGAAGCCCGACTCGCGATAGGCCCCAAAGCAAGCACATGTATAAATGAACTACTTAACATAACAATTAAAGACATTTAATTTACGTGAGCACATCTCGCAAGTTTCTATACAAAAGCAACCTACAGTATGTTATATACATGAAATAACAATATTATAAATAGGTTTCATTATTTTATGAAGAAGGGATTTAAATTTGGATATTAAAGCAATGGTTTTTACTAACAAAATTCATAGGTTAGGGGACGAAGATAGACATGGTCATCCATTTCAAAGGTTAGGGGACAACATATTTTCTTCGCATACATTTCTTGTCATTCTTTTGCACCTCTCAAATTTGCTCGAATAGTGTGAACCTTTTCTTCGGCTTGCTGCACAAGATCAGGTCAAAAGGTAACTCTTTCTCTAGGTTCGAACCACTTGAGTGGAGTCCTACATTGCGACCATATAATGCCTCAAAAGGAGACATTCCTCGCGCTCTCTAGATAACTATTGTTATAAGAAAATTCAGCAAGAGGCAAGTGTTCATCCCAATTACCACCATTTATCAAAACACAGGCCCTAAGCATGTCTTCCAATATTTGGTTCACACGCTAAGTCCGTCCATCGGTGGCGGGGTGATACGCTGAACTCGCGAATTAATTTGGTGCCCGGAGATGCATGTAGTTGTTCCCAAAATCGTGTCACAAATTGGGAATCACGATCTGAAATTATCGTGTTCGGTACGCCATGCAAGCACAATATTCTGAAGATATAAAGTTGAGCATATTAGCGAATGGAATAACAAGTGTTGACCTCGTATAAAGTGAGCATATTTTGTAAGCCGATCAATGATAACCCAAATGGAGTCATGCTTCCGAGAGGTGCGAGGAAGATCGACAATAAAATCCAAACCGATGTCATCCCATTTCCACTCGGGAATGCTTAACGGTTGTAGCAATCCAACTTTCTTTAAATGGTCAGCCTTAATGCGTTGACACGTGTCACATTCCATGACATAACGGGCGACTTCCCGCTTCATCCTAGTCCACCAAAAATTTTCCTTCAACCCTTGGTACATTTTGTTGCTACCCGGGTGAACTGGATATTTTGATTGATGAGCTTCGTCCAAAATTTTGCGATGCAACTCAAAATTTTTGGGGACTACCAAATGGTTATTGAATAATAGAACACCGTTGCTATCTTGCTGAAAACAAGCAACTTTGCCATCCTTAACTTTTTGTCGAATGTGAGCCATAACTCGTATCATGTTTCGGGCGGCGATCACTTCATCTCGGATGGTAGAATGAATATCCGAATTGTGTATGGCTGCAACCGGTGAAATATGAACAGTTGATTCATCGTAGGGGACATCCTTGCTGCTGTCCTCAAGTTGCAATTTCAGATTGTTGCAATGCACCTTTCGGCTCAATGCATCGGCTACAACATTGGCTTTACAAGGGTGGTAATAAATTTCCACTTCGTAGTCTTTAATTAGCTCGAGCCATCTGCGTTGTCGCATGTTCAAATCAGATTGTGCGAAGATATATTTGTGGCTCTTATGATCCGTGTAAATCTGCATAAGATTTCCCAACAAATAATGTCACCATATTTTTAGTGCAAGAACCAGATGAAGGAAACCGGATGAGCTCTTGCTCTAAGGCTAAAGGAGTGAGGTGCGCATCATCATGAAGAAAGAAAGGGGCAAATGGCTCACCGAGCAGGGAGAATTCTTGAGCCGCGACGGAGGAATGCGGTGGCGGCCCGAGGAAGAAGATGGCCTCGCCTTGACGGAGCGGAGGTGCTCAAGCTAATTGAACGGGTGGAGGAGGTCCACGGTGTCCCGGCGAAGCTCCCGGCGGTGGTGGTGTGGACGGGGAGGGACCGGAGCGGCCCGGCGGCGGTGCTCCGGAGACGGCGGTGAAGTATGGAGAAAAAGGGAGAGGAGAAGAGAAAATGAGGGCCGGGAGGGGCTTTATCTCGCCCCGGGAGGCGGTAAGGACGGAGGCTAGGCAGTGCACTGCGTGGCTCCAAGCCGCTGCGTGGCCGGCCGGAGAGGCGGTGTGGCCGCGGCGGCGCCGAGAGCGCGGGTGAGAGAGGGAGAGAGAAGAAGAGACTCGGCGCCGGGGCCATTCTAGCATTTTTGCAAAACGGTCCCCGGGCTTTCGCATAATTAAAAAGTAACCTTCCCGGGTTCCAAAAATTCTCAAAATTTTCTAGGGTGTTAACGAAAGTATTTTGGGCATTTTTCCTATTAAGTCCAGGTTAAGATTCCAAATCATTTTCGGATTAAAAATTCATAGTTAAATTAATAAAAGAAACTTTGTTTATTTCTTGCAAATATTTTTACAAAGCAAAATAATTTCAGGGATTGTTTATAAATCTTTATTTATGATATTTGAGCAATAGAAAATGTTGAACAGATATTTTATTCTTATTTCATTTCTTTTTAAGCATTTCCTTTATTCTTTAGCTATTTTGATATTTTATGTGTATATTCTTAACACAAAATTTGATATCTTCATAAATGCAATAACATGATGCAATGCTCATGATAACATGAAATGTATTCATTTTCTCGAGAGTTGTTACAAAAGAACATCACCACATATTCATAAAGCTCGTATCTTCTCGCAAAATGCGGTCTTTGGAATATCTTCTTCTCCGATTTTTATCCGATGGTAGCCTCGAGCGAAGATCAATTTTTGAAAATACCTTGGCACCAATCAGCTGATCAAAGAGAATGTCAATCTGTGGCAACGGGTATTTATTTTTTGTGGTGACCTCATTCAGCGGTCGATAATAGACAACAAGGCGCAAACTTTTGTCCTTTTTCTCACAAACATGGCAGGACAACCCAAAGGTGATGAACTTGGGCGTATGTATCCTTTCTCCAATAATTCCTTCAGTTGGATTTTCAGATCTGTCAATTCATTTAGTGTCATCTTGTACGGCGGTCAGGAAACCGGAGATGTTCCTGGTCGTAACTCAATTTTGAATTCGACATCCCGGTCAGAGGTAAACCAGGTAGGTCATTGGGCAATTGAGATATCATCCATAGATTTTTCCTCCAAATGATGGACAACAATGGCAAGTGTTTGGAGATAGATGCAAAAGAATGGAATCAGGTCCATGGAGCGGGGAATTTAAATGGACGATACGAGGTGCAATATCGAGCATAGCCTTATGAAATGTCATCCATTGCATTCCCAAAATAAAATCTATTCCTTGCTGTTCTAGCATGATAAAAGTGGTAGGATTAAATTTTCGATTCAATTCTAAGGGTGCTCTACTCAAAACTTGATTAGCAATATTTTTCACACCGGGAGATTGGATAACATATGGTGTGCTAACAATATGGGTGAGCAAGTTATGAGTTTGTACGCATGGCTTGCTAACAAAGTTATGGGATGCACCATAATCGAATAAAATGACAATTGGCATTGATTTAACAAGAACGTACCCACAAAAACCGGTTCACCCCGTGGAATGTCTTCAACGTTGGTGAAGTTAACACGTCCAGATCCTATTAGCTTGTCCACGCTGCTGATTTGCAGCTCTCTCACGTGCTTGCCTTCCCGCTTCAATTCGAGGATAAGTACAATCTTTAGCAAAATGACCGTTTCGGCCACAGCTTGAAGCATCGATGTGGGTTGTATTGTCCGAAGGTTGTGTAGGGCGTGTATTCTGATTTTGCTGCTGCCGAGGTGCACGTGGTGCATACTGCTGCTATTGGGGTGCACGCTGTGCATACTGCTGCTTAGGAGGAGGTGGAGCATAGCCTTGCTAAGGTGGACGGCCATAAACTTGCTATGGCGGGCGATAGAATTGCTGATTTGGTGCAGTCCGAAAATGTTGCCTATTAGGTGAAGTGTACACAAGCCGGTATTTTGGTGGAGGACCAGCTTGTGCACCACGTGTGGAAGTCTTTCTCTTGCGCTCATCCGCTTGAACTTCACAATGAGCGTCTTCCCGAACTATGGCAGCACTTATCAAATCATTCAATGTGCTAGTACTCTACCAAGTCAGCTTCTCTATGACCACAGGATTCATGCCCCTCTCGAAAGCGGCACGCTTCTTCTCCTCTCGTATCCGTGTGATGAGGAGCATACCGTGCCAAGTGGTTGAATCTCTCGGGAGTACTCAAGGATGGTCCTCCCTCCTTGTTTTCAATTCTTCAAATTCATGCAACTTGCGCTCCATAAGTCCCGTGGGGATAAAGTGAGAGCGGAAAGCAGTCTTGAATTCATCCCACTAAACAATATGACCTTCGGGCAGCGATGCCAAGTAATTTGCCCACCAAGCACCGGCGGACCCTTGCAACCGTTGTGCGGCGAACAACGGCTTCGAGCATTGGTGCAATTGAGCAAACCATACTTCGACTCTAAGTTACGGAGGAAGTGGTCAGCATCAAGAGGTTCGTTAGCATATCAAACTCGGCGGCTTGGTGGAGTTAAAGTCCTGATAGCTGCTTTGCCATGACCGATCATCACGGCACCCACCAAGCACGATTAGCATTGTCTCGCTATCCGTTGGAGGAGCTCAATGTCCTAATGTCGAGATTCTAGCAATATGCAAGCACTTGGGCCAACGAGGGAGGTGGTGGTGGTGGAGGTTCATTGCGACGTCCTCCTTGCTAGGAACTTTCTCCTTCACCTCTACGGGTGTTTACCATACGTAAAAGAATGAATGTTGTACATTAGTTTCCTTATCCCATAGACAAACATAAAAACTCGTGAATGGATTAATGTACAAGAACATTAAAATTCAGAATTGCTCGAGACAGACCGACCCACGGATCGAAAATCCCGTGGTGCTGTTTAAGCAGACACAAGATAATACAACATCGGACGGAGTTCAAATATGACATAGCTGAAATTAACATCATTTTACATCAGAGTTTAGTGCAGCGGAATTTAAACAACTTCAGTTTCAAAAATGCGGAAGCGGAAGCGATAATAACGTCTAACAATTATACATCTCGATGATACATGCGGTGGTGATTAATCCGAGCCCATACGGACAAACACGTAGCCAAACACAAGTAGCGGCAAGGCTAGGCTTCCCGATCGAAGGCCAACCCTCTAGGATCCGCAAGTCCTGTGGCAAGTACAACAACAGGCAAATCATATGCATCATCTCGTAATACCTGTAAAACAACATAGGCACAAAGCCCGAGCAACTAAAGCTCAACAAGATCGACCCGTCAAATGGTTCACGTAACCGACTCCTAGACATGCAAGGCTCGGAGGAGTGTACCGATTTTCAGGGTATAAAACAACGACTAAGCAATGGATCCTTACTTTCAGTATTATTATCAAGTTTAATATTAGGTAAACAAATACAGTGATCATGCAAGACAAACATAAATACAAGTGTTGCATAATTATATCAAGTAACCTCATCAGCAGAAATAACCGAGCAAGTACCATTAGCTTTTAGAATTTAAATTCAAGTTATTAACTACGGTGTGACACAATGAACAAGCGGGTACTCATTACTACGAGGGACGAGTGATATGTATCAATTTTTACACCAGCTGGGAAAAACCCGAAGCACACGATATACGCATCATTTAAGAACACGTGTATCGGTGTGATGAGGAGCATACTCGTGCCAAGTGGTTGAATCTCTCGGGAGTACTCAAGGATGGTCCTCCCTCCTTGTTTCAATTCTTCAAATTCACGCAACTTGCGCTCGATAAGTCCAGTGGGGATAAAGTCGGAGCGGAAAGGAGTGATCCTTACTTTCAGTATTGTTGTCATGTTCATTATTAAGAAAGTAAATACAGTGATCATGCAAACCGAATATAAATACAAGTGTAGCAAAAATATATTAGAGTAACATCATCAACTATAATAACCAAGCAAGTACCATTATCATTTAGATTCAAGTTATTACTATGATGTGACTCAGTGAACAAGCGGGTACTCATTACCGCGAGGGACAAGTGATACGTATCAATTTTACACCAGCTGGGAAAAACTCGAAGCACACGACATACGCATCATTTAAGAACACGTATCTCAACCTTTCACAAAGGTGTCATTCAAGCAGGAAGGGTACTAGATCTCCAAAGTGGCCAGCAGCTCATTGGTAACGTCGTGAGCATACTATCCACTCCTTGCGCGGGCACAACGACCGAATACCGTAGTTATCTTCCATAGTACAACATCCACTACTACATCAGCTTACTAGTCCCAAAGAAATCTAGTATGTACTCGGTACAGCTTCAAAACTAGTCCTAAGGGGCCAACAACGGTACGGTCCTTAACCGACACGGACGGGGCTACAACCTTGCAAGACAAAGCCACACCGGACCATTGTAACTTGCCCTTTCACCTACGAGGCCCGCCGGTATTTACTAACACCCTTTAACCATGTGATTACCAACATAAAGGACTTTACTAATATTTGAGTAATTGACCGTATCTACCGTTGATCCTATAGTTAACCATAGCAAATATTGTAGTAGGCTAACTATACCAATATAACGTCCGCATAGGATTCATCAGGGGACAATGCAAGTGGATTTTCAACCAATACCTAAACTTAATGCAAAATACCTCCTAGACAGTCTAGCAATTATTATACTGAAAATAAAAACTTTAAAACTGGGAGGATGCAACGGGGCTTGCCCGGAGCTACTACAACAGAGTTCGGAAAGGGTACCGGATCTCCAAAGTGGCCAGCAGCTCATTTGTAACGTCGTGAGCCTACTATCCACTCCTTGCGCGGGTACAACGATCGAAGACTAGGGTTATCTTCCATAGTACAACATCCAATGCTACATAAGCTTACTAGTCCCCAATAAAACTAGCATGTACTCGGTACAGTTCAAAACTTGTTCGAGAAGGGCCGACAACGGTTCGATCCTTAACCGACACGAGACGGGGCTACAACCTTGCAAGACAAAGCCACTTCGGACCATTGTAACTTGCCCTTTAACCTACGGGGCCTGTCCGGTCTCCATTTATTTAATCATGTGATTAACAACTTAAGGAATCTTACTAACATTTGAGCAATTGACCGTATGTATCGTTGATCCTAGAATTAAGCATAGCAATTATTCTAGTAGGCTAACCGTACATAGGATTCATCTGGGGACAATGCATGTGGATTTTCAGCCAAATACCTAGACTTAATGCACAATACATCCTAGACAATCTAGCAATTGTGATACTGAAAAATAAAACATTAAAACCGGGAGCATGCACCGGGCTTGCCTCGGAGCTACTAGAACAAAGTTCGGGTCTTCGAGTGCCGAGTCTTGATTGAGAGAGATATCCTTCGAAGATCCTCAACTAGCACTTCAACGTATCATAAATAGTGGAATGTCAATATCGATGAATGCAAAGACATGCAAACAATATGGATGATGTCAATGTATGAATGAAACATTCAAATAACAGAAATAATATGTTACGTAAGATGGTTCTTGAAGACATATGCTTAAATATAAATTTATTTAAAGTATCCTTTCATTATCACATGTAATAATGAAGTACTTAACATGATAATTAAAGACATTTAAAAGGCATGATCACATTTGCAAGGTTTCTATACCAATGTATTAGAGAGATGATATATGCAAGAAATAATAGAATGATAATTAAGTTTCATCATTTTATGTCGAGAGATTTAACTTTAAACATAAAAGCAATGGTATTTACTAACAAAAATTCTCTAGGAATTTATAGGGTGCAGATATGAACACATCCTAAAACACGGTGTTACTACATGACATGAGTGACATTTGTGCTCCGGTAGTATATTTATTTAATGCATAAATTAATTACTAGAATTTGAATAAGCTAAACCAAGAATCAAGCACACAATAATATACATGCAGGAACATTTTGAATATGATGCACCACATGAAAGAGCATGTTCAAAGGAGTCTAAAACATTTGAGTTTGCATCATTTGCATTTCTAGATAAAAAGATATGAATTTATTAATATTTAAAACTTATAATTATTCTGGAAAAACTATGCAGCAAACATGTAGTTCATCAGCACCATTAAATAGTTCTTGTTGTAAGGAATCCAGCAAAATTGGTCTCACTCGATTTGGAGTTCTAAATCTCAAGATATGAACTTTCTAGTTTAATTCAAAGTTCTGCCTAAATTACGAAATTGCCATTACGGAAAATTGAATTAAAGCAGATCACGTTGGTACACACAGGGGGCTATAGAGTTCGGATCCGGGTACGGCCATGGTCACTATGGATCCGGAGCAGTGTGGCCTGCCATGTGGCTCTCCGGAAAGGGAAGATGCAAGGCGGAGGATGGCCGGACTTGGTCCAAACTCGAGGGGAAGCTCACCTACGGGCAGCGCGCGGCAAGGAGAAGCCGGTGGAGGTGGTTCGCAGGGCGCACGATCACCGGAGGTAGCTCGCCGGCGACAATGGCGGGTGGGCGACGTTCTGCGGCGGCGTGAACTCGAACCGAAAGGCGAAAACCTCGGGTTCTTGTGCTGCGACGTTCACCGGAGGATGGAGAAGAGCGCCATGGGGCTAGCTTCCACTAGGGCTCGTCCGACGTGGCACGCGCCGTGGAGGTCAAAAGGACCGGCGGACGATGGTTGGGGAGAAGTCAAAATCCGGCCTGTGCGATGGGGCAAACAAGGGGGAAAAGACGTCAAAAGGGTGCACCATCAAGTGGCGCACGGCCTTGAACAAGATTGAGAAGCAAAAAGTCACCAAGGACGGCGAACTCGACGGTGGCGTCGAGGTGGTCTCGTCGGAGAAAAATTAAAATTAATCATGACTCGATGAGGGGATGGGGGCGGCCTCTCTTGTGGAGCTAGAGGGGGTCGGGGTGCTTCTCCGGATGGTCTCGGTTTGGCCTCGGGGTGTAGCGTGGAGGTCGGGCGGCGCGAGCTCGGGAGGTGCGGCAATGGAACGTGCCGCTTCTCGCCCTGCTGCTGCTGCGTTGGAGAGGGAGAGAGCAGAGAGGGAGTGGAACACAGGAGCGGACATGGGAGATAGGTTGCCGGGTAGTGGTGGGGTTCGGGTGGGGGCAAGGCGGAAGAAAACGACCACGTACGGCACGGGTGGTACACCATGCAAGCACAATATTCTGGAGATATAAAGCCCAAGCATATTGTTTGACACTAAACCGAGTATGGACAGGGATAAAATGTGCCGATTTGGTGAGTCTATCCACAACTACCCAAATTGAATCACGTTTGCGAGAATTTAAGGGAAGACCAACAAAAAATCCATACCGATGTCGTCCCATTTCCACTCGGGAATGCTTAATGGTTGTAGCACACCAGACTTTCTTCAAATGATCAGCCTTAATGCGTTGACACGTGTCACATTCCGCGACATAACGGGCGACTTCCCGCTTCATCCTAGTCCACCAAAAATTTCCTTTCAGCCCTTGGTACATCTTGTTGCTGCGGGGTGAACTGAATATTTTAATTGATGAGCTTCGTCCAAAATTTTGCGACGCAACTCAAAATTTTTGGGGACTACAAAACGGTTATTGAACCATAGAATACCATTGGAATCTTGCTAAATACAAGCAGCTTTGCCATCCTTAATTTTCAGATTATTGCAATGCACTTTTCGGCTCAATGCATAGGCTACAATGTTGGCTTTACCGGGGTGATAATGAATTTCCAATTCATAATCCTTAATTAGCTCAAGCCATCTACGTTGTCGCATATTCAAATCAGATTGCGTGAAGATATACTTGAGGCTCTTATGATCTATGTAAATGTGCGCAAGATTTCCCAACAAGTAGTGCCGCCATATCTTTAGTGCAAGAATCACTACGTGTAAATCATGAGTTGGGTAGTGCTCTTCATACTTGCACAATTGCCGAGATGCATAAGCAATGACACAGACCTTCTTGCATTAGCACAAAGTCCCGTTCCGAAGCATCACAATATACATCAAAAGGCTTTGTGATATTCGGTTGAGCCAAAACGGGAGCGGTTGTTAGCAACTTATTCAAATTCTGAAAAGCCTCTTTACACCGTTGGTTCCAATCAAACTTCACATTATGTTGCACCAGCTTGGTGATAGGTTTTGCCAACCGAGAAAAAATTGGAATAAATTGCTGATAATACCCAACTAGTCCATGAAAACTGCGGACTTGAGAGACGGTTTTTGGCGGCTTCCAATTCAGCACATCTTGAACTTTTCCAGGGTCAACTGAAATACCCTCGACTGAAACCACATGACCAAGGAATGGTACTTGAGCCAACCAAAATTCACACTTGCTGAAATTAGCATAAAGCTTGTGATCGCGCAATCGTTGCAACACGATACGAAGATGTCCGGCGTGCTCTTCTTTGGACTTGGAATAAATAAGAATGTCATCGATGAAAACAACAACAATCTTGTCTAACTCCAGCATGAATACTGAATTCATCAAGTATATGAAATATGTCGAGGCGTTGGTCAATCCAAAGGACATCACCAAATATTCATAAAGCCCGTATCTTGTGCAAAATGCGGTCTTTGGAATATCTTCTTCTCTAATTTTTATCTCGATGGTAGCCTCGAGCGACTATCAATTTATGAAAAGACCATAGCACCAATCAGCTGATCAAAGAGAATATCAGTTTGTGGCAACGAATATTTATTTTTGATGGTGACTTCATTCAGCTGGTCGATAATCGATAACAAGGCGCAAACTTTTGTCCTTTATCTTCACAAACATGGCAGGACAACCCCAAGGTGATGAACTTGGGCGTATGTATCCTTTGTCCAATAATTCTTTGAGTTGGATTTTCAACTCTGTTAATTCATTTAGTGCCATCTAGTACGGCGGTCAGGAAACTGGAGATGTTCCAGGTTGTAACTCAATTTTAAATTCAACATCTCGGTCAGGAGGTAAACCAGGTAGATCATCGGAAATAACATCTTGAAACTCACAGACAATTGAGATATTATCCGGTGATTGTTCCTCCGGATGATGGACAACAATGGCAATTTTTGGAGATAGTCTGCAAAAAAATGGAATGAGGTCCATGAAGTGGAGAATTTACATGGACGATACGAGGTGTAATATCTAGCATCGCCTTATGAATTGTCATCCATTGCATTCCCAAAATAAAATCTATTCCTTGCTGTTCTAGCATGATAAAAGTCGTAGGATAAAATTTTCGATTCAATTCTAAGGGTGCTCTACTCAAAACTTGATTAGCAATAATTTGCCCACCAGGAGATTGGATAACATATGGTGTGCTAACAAGTATGGGTGAGCAAGTTATGAGTTTGTACGCATGGCTTGCTAACAAAGTTATGGGATGCACCATGATCGAATAAAATGACAATTGGGCATTGATTTAACAAGAACGTACCCGCAAAAATTGGTTCACCCAGTGGAATGTCTTCAAGGTTGGTGAAGTTAACACGTCCAGATCCTATTAGCATGTCCACGCTGCTGATTTGCAGCTCTCTCACGTGCTTGCCTTCCCGCTTCAATTCGCGGATAAGTACAATCCTTAGCAAAATGACTGTTTCGGCCATAGTTGAAGCATCGATGTGCGTCGTACTCGTCCGTAAGGTTGTGCAGGGCGTGCATTCTGATCTTGCTGCTGCAAAGGTGCACGTGGTGCGTACTCGCTGATGCTCGGGGTGCACGCTGTGCATACTGCTGCCGAGGAGGAGGTGGAGCATAGCCTTGCCGAGGTGGACGGCCATAAACTTGCTACGACGGGTGATAGGATTGCTGCTGTGGTGCAGTCCGGAAACGTTGCTCGTTAGGTGAAGTGTACACAAGCCGGTATTTTGGTGGAGGACCAGCTCGTGCACCACCCGTGGGAGCCTTTCTCTTGCGCTCATCTACTATTGAACTTCACGCCGAGCGTCTTCCCGAACTATGGCAGCATTTATCAAATCATTCAATGTGCCAAGTACTCTACCAAGTCAGCTTCTCTTTGAGCACAGGATTCATGCCCCTCCCGAAAGCGGCACTGTCACACCCGGTTTTATGGAACAAAATCAAATGCAGTCGTATGCGTGCGTAGGATCAAGTTTCATGCATACAATACAAATAATGTGGTAAAAGAACAATATCTTTATTAAATCATTAAACAATTACATCAAGGACCCGTAGGTCTAAAATAAAAGATTACATTGCAGCGGAATAATCTAAGCTTGACGTCCTTCAGCTCCCACAGTGCAATCGGTTGGAAGACTACAAGCCTAGCTCTTCACTCCTTGTCTTCATCCAAAGTCCACCTGTGTACTTGCCTTCGATCAGCAGCAAGTTTTGCAAAAGAGAGAAGCAACAACGCTTGAGTACATTACGTACTCAGCAAGTGGGGAAAGTATGACATGTTTGGCTTAAGTCAAGAAAGGCTTAGCATGAGGTTTATTACATAGAGCACCTATGTCTAGTTCATTAATTAAGCAACCTATTTACTATGTTTGAAGATCTCTCGGTCCAATATCATTGGCCGATCCATCAATCTCCAACATAACCAACTCGTAACCACCCATCCATGCCCCCCCCCTAATCGAGTGAGGATTTCCAGGCCGCTCTTGACCGTGAGCACCGTTGTCATGACAGCTTTACACTCAGCAGAGGTTGTACCATTTTACCCACAAGTCGGTGATTTCGTCCCTCGTTGCCGGGTGGACTAAAGTCTCCATGTTGTCGTGGTAGCTAGCCACTTGCATACTTCCTTTGGTATGCTGCCAGGAGTTCCTCGCAAGACATTTCGTTAGGCTCTTCTCCCGCATCGTACGTGGCCACTAAGGTTTCACCGAGAGGAGACTACCCCTCGGGTACGTCCTCCTAAGGGCCCCCTCTTGTGCCTTACGAGTCTTGGGATGACCCGTCGGTCCCCGTCCCTCATCGCCCATCCCACCAAATCTAACAATACCGGGAGAATCCCCTAACTACCGAGTCAAGCCTACCCATATCAGCCTTGTGTTGGCACGAAGGTCCTGGGGGAATCGCTCCACGAACCGGTCCTTAAATCTATAGCAAGCATGCCACAAACCACCATGTTCCCTCGGCACGATGCATCACATACCACTCACTTAGATTCCTATCTAAGAGGATTTCCAACACATGCGATCATTCTTATGGATCATCATCATGGTTCTCATGTATAAGTCTTCCACTGGAATCAAGCAAGGTAAGGATGACGTACCCATGTCTACATCTAATTCCACCTAAGCGACAAGGACAAATATGGAAGGATATGACACATAGGATTCACATTTTATGTAATGCAAACATACATGTGCAGATAGAAAGAGGTTGGTGCAAAATGCGTCAAAACACTTGCCTCTTTCCTATTAGCTATTGATTAAGTCTGCAACTTCTCGCTCTTCGATATCCCCGATTTGCTTGTCTTCTATTTACGTTGCACGAACAAACATGCAAACAAATATACCAATGAACTAAGTGAAAGAACAGTACACCATGCCAAAATATTATAATAACACTACTAAAAGAAAGTACGCGTCGCTATGATTTCGTGGGCGCAAGAATCACTAAAAACGGAGCTACGAGATGAAAGTTACGAAGGTTTGAAGTTTTAGGGGTTAAAATGTAAAAACAATAAAGGTATGGACTTATTTGTAAATATTAAAAAGTTAGGGTCTAAAGTGCAAAATGTCAAGGACTAAATTTTAGTTTTATTAAACATTAGGGTTGTCTTGTAAAAGTATAAAATCTAGTGATATTTACCAAGATAGGGACTAAAACATAATTTTGTAAAACGCTAGGGGGTTTTATGTAAAAAGGTTAATGGATAAAACATTAATACAAAAATTTTCAGGGGCTGAAATATGATTTACAAATAATTAAAAAAAGGTTTATTGTAAAGAAATTAGCTGGAAAACAGAATTAAAGCAAAGCCTCGTGGTTGTTTTTTGTAAAAAGAAAGGACATATACGTTAATTAGCAAACTACAGTGGTCTTCTTTGCAAATATAGCTATTTACTGGAAATTACTCGAATTAATTTAAATACCAAAGTCTGTAGACTAGGTTCATGGGCTTGTAGATCGGGGCATAGGCGCGCGGTCCATGGGTCTACGGTGCACCGAGGCGAAGGGGTATGCGGAGGGTTAATCACGGCCGTCCGTTTCGAGATGTGTGGCGTAGGGCGATGCCGGGCGAGGCGGCCGGAGACCGGCGGCAAGCCGAGTGTGGCGGCGCCATGGCCGGAGTGGCAGCGCACACCAATCTTGGGCTACAGCGGCCTATCCTCGACGGAAACGAAGCTACGCATTGCCGGGGATGCGGCGAAGCTTACCGACGGTTCGTGCGAGCGGTAGATAGCCCGAGACATTCGTGCGATGGAGAGGGGCAGCTCGAGTCCTCGGAGCTCACTAGAGGTGGTGTCTGTGGCGTTGGAACTCGGAACGACATCCGAGTGATGCGGCGGAGATTCCTCGTGCAGCTGCGAAGCACAAAGAGGCGAGAAAGAGAAGAAAGGGCCCGCGCGTCTCGGGATGATCCGTGTGCGAAACATCAACGCACAATTTTGTTCATGTTCGGGTGGCCCCACTAGTCACCCGAATTTATTGCGTCGGGACAAGTTGTGAAAACTTGTTTCCTGCACCTACTAGTATCTAGGAGTCCAAAAATGTGTTCTAGAACGATCCGTGTACGAAACACCACGACACAATTTTGTTCATGTTCGGGTGGCCCCACTTGTCACCCGAATTTATTGCGTCGGGACAAGTTCCGAATATTGTGTTTTCAACACCTAGTAGTGTCTATGAGTCCTTAAATGTATTTCTGAACGATCCCGGCGTCAAACACCGACACACATTTTTGTTTATGTTCGGGTGGGCCCACTATAGACCCGCATTTATTGCGTCGGGAGAAGTTGTAAAACCGTGTTTTCTCGCACCCGTAGTGTCTAGCAGTCCAAAAATATGTTCGGAACGGTCCGTGTGAGAAACATCGACGCACAATGTTGTTCATATTCGGGTGGCCCCACTAGTCACGCGAATTTATTGCGTCGGGACAAGTTGTGAAAACCGTGTTTTCCGCACCTACTAGTGTCTAGGAGTCCGAAAATGTGTTCTAGAACGATCCGTGAGCGAAACACCGACACACAATTTTGTTCATGTTCGGGTGGCCCACTCTAGTGACCCGAATTTATTGCGCGGGACAAGTTGTGAAAACTGCGTTTTCCGCACCCAGTAGTGTCTAGGAGTCCAAAAACGTGTGCGAAACACCGACATATAATTTTGTTAATGTTCGGGTGGCCCCACTAGTCACCCGAATTATTGCGTCGGGACGAGTTGTGAAAATTGTGTTTTCAGCACCGAGTAATGTCTATGAGTCCTCAAATGTATTCCGGAACGATCCTAGCGTGAAACACCGACACACATTTTTGTTTATGTTCGGGTAGGCCCACTACGAGACCCGCATTTATTGCTTCGGGACAAGTTGTGAAAATTGTGTTTTCCGCACCTACTAGTGTCTATGAGTCCCAAAATGTATTCCGGAACGATCCAAGTGTGAAACACCGACACACATTTTTGTTTATGTTCGGGTGGGCCCACTACGGACTCTGCATTTATTGCTTCGGGACAAGTTCCGAAAACTGTATTTTCCGCACCTACTAGAGGCTATGAGTCCAAAAATGTGTTCCGGAACGATCCGTGTGCGAAACACCAACGCACAAATTTGTTCACGTTCGGTGGCCCCACTACGGACCCGAATTTATTGCGCCGGGACAAGTTATGAAAACTGTGTTTTCTGCACCTACCCGTAGTGTCTAGGAGTCCAAAAATGTGTTCCGGAACGATCCGTGTGCGAAACACCGACGCACAATTTTGTTCATGTTCGGGTGGCCCCACTACGGACCCGAATTTATTGCGCTGGGACAAGTTATGAAAACTAGGTTTTCTGCACCCGTAGTGTCTAGGAGTCCAAAAATGTGCTCCAAAACGATCCGTGTGCGAAACACCGACGCACAATTTGTTCTTGTTCGGGTGGCCCCACTAGTGACCCGAATTTATTGCGTCGAGACAAGTTGTGAAAACCGTGTTTTCCGCACCTACTAGTGTCTAGGAGTCCAAAAATGTGTTCCGGAACGATCCGTGTGCGAAACACCGACGCACAATTTTGTTCATGCGGGTGGCCCCACTAGTCACCCGAATTAATTGCATCGAGACAATTTGTGAAAACTGTGTTTTCCGCACCTACTAGTGTCTATGAGTCAAAAAATGTATTCCGGAACAATCCCAGCGTCAAACACCGATGCACATTTTTGTTTATGTTCGGGTGGGCCCACTACGGAC
Organism: Chloris gayana; assembly: GCA_031894775.1. NCBI lineage: Eukaryota > Viridiplantae > Streptophyta > Magnoliopsida > Poales > Poaceae > Chloris > Chloris gayana. Next base: position 47,971 of record JAUNZO010000661.1, on the reverse strand, counting down.
CCGCATTTATTGCTTCGGGACAAGTTTTGAAAACTGTATTTTCCACACCTACTAGTGTCTATGATTCCAAAAATGTATTCCGAACGATCCTAGCGTGAAACACCGACATATATTTTTGTTTATGTTCGGGTAAGCCCACTACGGACCCGCATTTATTACGTCGGGACAAGTAGTGAAAAGTGTGTTTTCCACACCCGTAGTGTCTAGGAGTCCAAAAAATGTATTCCGAACGATCCCAGCGTGAAACACCGACGCACATTTTTATTTATGTTCGGGTGGGCCCACTACGGACCCGAATTTAGGTCGGGACAAGTTGTGAAAACCGTGTTTTCCGGACCTACTTGTGTCTATTAGTCCTAAAATGTATTTCGGAACGATCCCAGCGTGAAACACCGAAGTATATTTTTGTTTATGTTCGCGTGGGCCCACTACGGACCCGTATTTATTGCTTCGGGACAAGTTGTGAAAACTGTGTTTTCCACACCTACTAGTGTCTATGAGTCCTAAAATATATTTCGGAACGATCCCAGTGTGAAACACCGACGCATATTTTTGTTTATGTTCGGATGGGCCCACTACGGACTCGCATTTATTACCTCGGGACAAGTTGTGAAAGGTAGTGGCTATGAGTCCAAAAATGTGTTCCGGAATGATCCGTGTGCGAAACACCGACGCACAAATTTGTTCATGTTCGGGTGGCCCCACTACGGACCCGAATTTATTGCGCCGGACAAGTTATGAAAACTAGGTTTTCTCGCACCCGTAGTGTCTAGGAGTCCAAAAATGTGTTTCGGAACGATCCGTGTGCGAAACACCGACGCACAATTTGTTCATGTTCGGGTGGCCCCACTAGTGACCCGAATTTATTGCGCCGGACAAGTTGTGAAAACTGCGTTTCCGCACCCGGTAGTGTCTAGGAGTGTGACATCCCTCCGGGACACCCAGGAATCGGAACAGAGGGACAATCGACGAAGCGAGTTACAACGAGTGTATCATCTCATACAAGCCAGCATATATACATCATGGTATAATACAACCAGGTTTTCGAAATACAAACATTGATGCAGCGGAAACATAATACATTAATGAAGTTTAACAACCTACGAGTCTTGCAGCGAAAACTTGAACTTTGAACACCAAAACACTATTAAACGATCAACGTGATGCACCGAGCCCTTCGTACATCACGGTCCTTCCTCTTCACGACGTCGGAAACCGTTCCCATTGGTGGGAACCACACTGGGACACTCCACTTCCAGGAACTACCGTACAAGCTGTTGAAGTACGACTCGATTCCCGAAAAGCATAATCGAACAAACCTTGAGTATTCTAATACTCAGCAAAGACCGACCCGTCAACATGGCACGCTAAGGCCGACGCCTAGTATGCAAAGGCTTTCCGGCTGTGGGGTTTACTCCTTTGCGAAAACAGCATTAAAGGTTGAGTCCTTACTTTTAGTATTTTAGCTCACGTTAAGTTCATTAACCTCTAGGTTTGCAGACTATCACTATTGCAATCAAGTTTGCAGGAAAAGAATAATTTCAAACAACCACTCTTTCATTCCTCTTCCTTCCTCTTCCACTTGATTAACTATGATGTGACACGGTGAACAAGCGGTACTCATTCATCGCGAGGGACAGCAATTCGAATCGATTTCACCAGCTGGGAAAACCCGTTTACACGGCGTATACGCACCCCAATGGTCGCATACGACAACCTTTCACGCTAATTCCCGGCAGTGGCCGGGTTAGTCTCCCATCCGCCCGAGAACCCGGGGACCCCACACGATACCCGTCCTCGACGTTATCCGTGAGCGACCACCCATTCCTCTCCCTTTGAGACATGAGGCCTCACCTCATTCTCCGACCAATTAGGGGATGGGTTACATCCAACCGCCGTGGCAATTAGGTTACATCGGCTTCCCGGCCCCATAAACACCAGTATGTAAATCGGTACGTTCAAATACTTGCTCAGCAGGGCCAACAACGGTACGGTCCTTGACCGACACAGTACGGGGCTACCACCTTGCAAGACCTCGTCTCCGCCCTTTCTCCTACAGGGCCCGTTCGGTCTCCATTTCATTTTCCTCTTCATCTTTACTTTCAACTTAAAAGACATCAATCAACTTAAAGCCTCCATGCTTTAAGATCGGACCGTACCAGCTCGCGAGTGTGCTCGAGCACCACTCGACTTCTACCGTAGCTCCGTGAATTAAGCGTAGCATCTATCGGGACACAACACTAACATGGATAAACAGGTAACATAGGAATTCTACTCATGCATCCGGGGTGTCAAGCAATTCCTCGAAACCTAATGCACAATCACGACACAATAACCGTGATAAAAGAAAAGACTTTAAAAACATAGGTGGGATGCACCGGGCTTGCCTTGATTCGAGTCTGGGTTAGCTTCCTCGAGGTGCCTGGTCGACTTCGAAGCTTCCGTCTCCTTTCTCGACCTCGGACGGAACCTCGATCACGCCGGACCTAGGTCGACCAACGATACGTTGCGAATCACAACCATGCATGCATGAATGAAGATGATATGATGTGCAAGGTTTTGTTAATTATGTTCATTAACCGACAATTACCGATTCATTATGTTCAGTAATTATCAACTAATAATTAACAATTAATCATGCTCGTTAATTATCTGCTTAATCATGGTTATTAATTAATAATTAAACATTAATCATGTTCATTCATTAATAATTAATCATGTTTTTAAACAACAATTATAAATACTTAACGACAGGTGATAACGCTTAAGCTATTAATTTGGGATCACATGATTTGACGATGTTTATGTTGAATTTTGGAAAACAGGTTTCACAAACACTTTCGTCTGCAGTATCTCTAATTTTTAAAGAAATTTATTTTTCAAAAACAATTAATAATTAGCATAAAATAATAGCTCCTATTAAATAAAGAAAGGTAATTAATTAAACTATGAAATTATAATTTCTCAAAATAGGTATTTGAATACATAATTAAATAGAGAATAATTTTAGGAGTCTAATGAACTTTGTTTGACATTTTTCTGATTTTTCCTGAATTTTCTATGAATTTTTGAAGTTTGAAACAATCTGGAAATGGATAAATTCGAAAAGAAAAAAATATTGAACCAATGGGCCGAAAGCAGCTAGGCCCAGCTGGCGCCTTGGCGGCCCAGTGGCCCAATCCGGCCCAGCAGGCCCGCGCGCGCCCAACTCCAGGAACACCACGGCCATGGCCGTGGTGGCCGGAGACTGCGCCGGCGCTACGCCGGAGTGAGGCGGAGGGGAGTGAGGCAGGTGGGGAAATGGCTCGGAACACTCCGCAGAACACGGGGAATCGCGGAGGCAGGACCACGGCGGCGGGGTGGCCGAAAAAGGCGTCGGCGGCGAGGGGCGGCTCAACCGGATGTTCGGCGAGGTCGCACGCGGCCTACGGTGCATGAAAACCACTCCCGTTTCTTCCTACGGCAACAGGAGGGTGCGGCCTTCACCGGCATCGGCATGGTTGACGCCTAGGGTGGCCGGAAACCTATGTTCACCGGGGAGCCATAGGCGGTGGTGCATGGAGCGATGGAAAAATGAGGAAAATTGCACCGTGCCGGCACGGGAACCTCGAGGGTGAGTACATGAAGAGATAGAGGAGCTCATGGCGCACACCGGGAAGAGAGAGCGGGTAAGACAACTAACCATGGAAGGTGAATTTCGAGTTGTGGCGGCGGCCGGTCGTGGCGATGGCTCGGTGAAGAATGGCCTCGATCTCGGGCTCTAGTGCGGGGGTCTCGATTGGTCACCGGGGCGAGTTTCGGGAGGGCCGGGCGCACTCGTTTGGGGTAGGGGCTCGCCGGGGACGGCCGGAGAGGGCCGGTCCGTGGGGAAACAGAGGGGCGCGGCGGTGGTGTCCGGGTGGGGAAAACCAAAGAAGAAAAGGAGGGGAGCTCGGGCCGGGCTTATCTCCACGTCCCGAACCGAGGCGGTAACGAGCAACCAGCTGCGTGGCGTGGAGGGAGGGAGGCACGCGGCCCGGACGAGCTGCGCCGGCGCCGGGAGGCGGTGCGGTCGAGCGGTTCGGAGGGAGAGAAAGAAGAAAAGGATTTGGGGCTGCGGCAGTTTTACATAAAACCCCTCGTCTTTGACTTAATTAAAACTCGCATTTCTAGCACTCGAAAAATTCGACGAAAAATACAGGGATGTATTTGAAAGTATTTTAAACATTTTTCATATTAAGACCAGGTTGAGATTCCAAACTTCTTTCGAATTACAAATTCCAAGATAAATTAACAAAAGAAGCTTTGTCTATTTCTTGCAATTCTTTTCACAAAGCAAAATAATTTCAGAGTACTTTTATAATTCCTTATTTAGCATGTTTAAGAAATAGAAAATGCTAAACACATTATTTCCTCTTTTATTTAAATTCTTTTTAAGCCTTTCCTTTAATCTTTAACTAGTTTGATATTTTATGTGTATTTTCTCTAACAAAATTCAATATTTTCACAATGCACAAGATGATATGCTTATGAATGACATAAACATGCACTTTTGTATTTAGGGTTGTTACAGCCCTCCCCCTTACAGGAATCTCGTCCCGAGATTCACGATGGAAACGACTAGACGATAGTACTAAAGAACTCTGGGTAGTTTGATCGAAGAAACTCTTCTTGTTCCCAAGTAGCTTCAGCTTCCGAGTGATTACTCCATTGAATCTTGTAGAACTTGTTGGTCCGATGTCGAGTCACTCGATCCTTGGTGTCGAGAACTTTGACCGGACGTTCGTCATATGTCAAGTCCGGTTGTAATCGTTGCACTTCAGTTGTCGGTATATCCACCGGTGGTTTCAAACACTTCTTCGACTGAGATACATGGAATATGTTGTGTATACCCGACAAGTGTGTCTGGCAACTCCAAACGATATGCTACAGCTCCACATCTTTCCAGGATTGGAAAAGGTCCGATGTATCGTGGTGCTAGCTTGCTCTTGATTCCGAACCTTTGAACACCTTTGGTAGGAGATACTCGTAGATAGACTTGGTCTCCAACCTTGAATACCAACTCTCGACGTCTTTTATCGGCATAGCCGATCCGTCGAGACTTAGCTCTCTTGAGATTCTCGTTGAATGAGACGTACTTGTTCTTCTCGCATCTTTTACTAGGTCGGGTCCGAAGATTATTCTTTCTCCACTTTCGGACCAATTCGGAGGGGTGCGACAACTACGTCCATACGGAGCTTGAAACGGTGACATTCCGGCACTCTCTTGATAGCTGTTGTTGTATGAAAACTCGCCAGCGGTAAACATTTCTCCCAATCTTTGCCGTAGGTCAAAACACATGCTCGAAGCATATCCTCGAGATATTGATTGATTCTTTCTGTTTGTCCATCCGTTTGAGGATGATATGCCGAGCTTCGAATTAACTTCGTTCCCAATGATTCATGCAATTGTTCCCAAAATCTAGAGACAAATTGAGCTCCTCGATCCGAGATGATGGTCTTGGGTACTCCATGCAAACATAGGATGCGTGAAATATATAGATCTGCATATTGCTTGGCCTTGTAGTTGGTATGTACCGGTATAAAGTGAGCCGACTTGGTCAATCTGTCAACTATGACCCGGATAGAGTCGTGCTTCCGTGGAGTCATTGGTAATCCAACAATAAAGTCCATGCCGATATCTTCCCATTTCCATTCAGGTATGCTCGGAGGTTGAAGTGGACCCGCTTGCTTCAAATGTTCCGCTTTGACACGCCGACAGGTATCACACTCGTTGACATACCTTGCTATCTCTCGTTTCATTCTTGTCCACCAAAATCTTTTCTTTAAGTCTTGATACATCTTATTGGTTCCAGGATGAATAGAATACTTGGACATATGGGCTTCATCCATTATCTTCTTGCGAAGTTCCCAGTTCTTAGGCACTACTAGCCTATTCTTGAACCAGATAACACCTTCGTCATCTATTTGGAAACACTTGACTTCACCCTTCCGGAGTCGTCTTCGATGTGTTCCATACCAACATCCTTTTGCTGAGCTGCTACCACTTCTTCACGAATGGTAGGAATAAGAGCCAAATTGGTCAAGGCTCCATACGGAATAATCCGAAGATTTGGCTCCTCACTTTCGGGTGGAGATGCTTGAATCAAGAGTTGCGTCGTGAGATTATTGCAATGAACCTTGCGACTTAAAGCATCGGCTACCACGTTTGCCTTGCCCGGGTGGTAGTGAATCTCCAGCTCATAATCCTTGATTAATTCCAACCATCTTCGTTGGCGCATGTTTAGATCTGCTTGGGTAAAGATGTACTTGAGACTCTTGTGGTCCGTGTAGAGATGTACTAAATTTCCCAAGAGATAATGTCTCCAGCTTTTCAATGCTAGAACGATCGCCGCTAACTCCGGATCATGTGTGGGATAGTGTTCCTCATGACGCCTAAGTTGTCGAGAAGCATAGGCAATCACTCGACCTTCCCGCATTAGAACACATCCGAGTCCTGTTCTCGATGCATCACAAGTACACATCGAAAGGCTTCGTCGGATCCGGCTGAGCGAGTACTGGGGCTGTTGTCAGCAATTTCCTTAATGTCCGAAAAGCTTCTTCACATTCTTTGCTCCATACATACTTCTTATCTTTTTCCAACAGCTTGGTCATCGGCTTGGCAATCTTCGAGAAGTTGGGAATAAACCTTCCGTAGTAACCAGCCAGTCCTAAGAAACTTCGATTTGCGAAACCGACTTCGGCGGCTGCCAATCCATTACTTCCTTAACCTTGCCAGGATCAACTCGCCACTCCTTCGGCTGATATCACATGACCTAGGAATGGTACTTCCTTCGACCCAAAACTCACACTTGCTAAACTTGGCGTATAGCCGATGATCCCTTAGCCGTTGCAATACAACTCTTAGGTGATTGGCATGTTCCTCTTCCGACTTAGAATAGATCAAGATGTCGTCAATGAACACCACGACAAACTTGTCTAGCTCCGGCATGAACACGGAATTCATGAGATACATGAAATGTGCTGGTGCATTAGTCAATCCAAATGACATCACCAGGTACTCATAAAGTCCATACCTTGTGGAGAATGCAGTCTTTGGTATGTCTTCGCTCTTATCTTAATCTGATGATATCCTGAGCGAAGATCTATCTTGGAGAAGATTTTGGCTCCTATCGCTTGATCAAACAAGATATCAATCCTTGGAAGAGGGTACTTGTTCTTGATGGTCACGGCATTCAAAGGCCTATAATCCACACATAGCCTTAATGTCTTGTCCTTCTTCTTTACGAACAAAGTCGGGCATCCCCGTGGTGACGAACTTGGACGAATATATCCCTTGTCCAATAATTCCTTTAATTGCACCTTCAACTCGCTAGCTCATTCGGCGGCATCCGATACGGCCTTCTTGATATTGGTGCTGTTCCAGTGCAGTAACTCGATCTTAAACTCTACCGCTCGATCCGGCGGTAAACCCGGTAAGTCTTCCGGAAAAACATCGGGGTACTCACAGTACTATAGGAATGTCTTCCAAAGTTTTACCAATAGTCTTATAAATCATTGGAGGAATAGTTTGGGTTGAAGTCAACCGAAAGCAATCTCGTCCGTGAAGAGGAGAGTTCAGTTGAACCGCAAAAGCATCTATGTCCAATACTCGCCTTATGATACTTCATCCATCTCATGCCAAGAATCACATCCAATCCTTGCCCATTTAAGACTATAAAGGAGGTGGGATAATCCTTATGACCCAATTTCAACCGTAGCTCTGTAGTACTTTGATCTGCAAGTATATTACCTCCAGGCGATGATATGAGATGCGGGTAAGTCATCTTGCATGATGGAAGATTATGTTTTTGAACATATCCCTTGCTCGATGAAGTTGTGGGTTGCTCCCGAGTCAAATAAAATAATGGCATCATGATGGTCGATAGAAAACAAACCAGCCATGACTTGTGACCCTTTCGGAATCTCTTCTGCTGTGGTGAAGTTGACACGACCAGTCTTCATCTTACCATATTTCAATGCATTCTTCCGTCGACCAACCGCTTTTCTTTGAGGACGTATTGCCAATTTCTCGCTCGTTGGTGCGACACAATCTTGAGCCACTTGTCCATGACAATCATTGTTATAGCATAGATGGTCAACGGATCGTGGAGTTTGGGATAAGGAGCATATACTTGATGGGTCCGATTGTTGGACCATCGAACCGGACAACATCCGTTGTTGATACCGAGATGGCCGGTGAGAATTGGGATCTCGATGGCATAGGCTTGAATCTTTGGTCTCGCTGCAGAAATGTGGACTAGACGATACTTGGGGGCACTTTACTTCCTTGTTCATTGGCTGCTCTCTTCTTAGCCTTCTCTTCTTGATGAACACGAAGAGCATCCTCCATGAGTATAGCATCACTTACCAACTCATTAAAACTAACTCCTCGATCCAAAACAAGCCGGGATTGTAACTTGGTAGTAAGCCCTTGTTTGAAACATTCCTTCTTCTTGGCGTCGGTGTCCACATTCCGAGGAGCATATTGAGCCGTACGGTTGAACAATTTTGAATAGGAGTGTACGGTCATATTACCTTGCTTCAGCGCTAGAAACTCCTTACGCTTTTGGTTCAGATACCTTCGTAAATATGATGTTCACGAAAAGCCTTTGTGAATTCTTGCCATAGTACTTGGTAACCTTCGGGAATCATGGCCTTGTAATTAGCCCACCATGCTCCAAACAAATCCTTCTAGTTGCCGAGCGGCAAAGATAGTCTTCTCGATACTCCGTGCATGGTAGGAGCTCCAGCTTTCGACTCGATAGTACGTAGCCAATGATCTCGCTTCTGCAGGATCTCCCTCATCCGAAAAATTAGGCGGACCCAGTAGCCAGGAAATCCGAATATGTAACGTGAACCGGTGGAGCATGCTGATCTTGACCACCGGCCGGTGGGGCCGTATTCCGAACAAGCTGCCGAAGAAGTTCCCGTTGCTCTTCACGAGACTCCAATATAGTGGCAATAGCTTGTGCCAGGGTAGGTGGAGTTGCTGCCGACTCTCGAACATCTTGTCGGGAGCTGTCAGGATAGTTTCCTCTTCCAGCTTGGCTCCATTCTCGTTATAAACTTGGTATTAGTGTCACCGATCCAAATAAGTATACCAACGGTAGAATACGTTAAGGTTCCAAAGCATAAGCAAGTGTCTATAGAAGAGGTGCACTATCTCTCATTCCAACCCCGCATTTACTTGTAGTACCCATTCATACGAGCCTCTTTAATCTATCCTTTTAAATCCATAGCTCTCATAGGGCTCCTTGATAACTACACCTGATCATCCTTCTCTCTCGATCGTCCTTTAATCATCTCGTAGATGAAGATCTTGAAATTACTCATCCCATTGCCTCGGTGGAAGAGTTCGCTTGTCTTCTATTTCACTTGTATAAACTCCTTATGGAACCGTCTATAGGGAACTAACTCTACACTACGATACTATCTAAGTATAACCCCAGACTTTTTATTATAGCACTCAATATGACATGATGCATGCTCGGTAAACTAACTATACGTACTATAGTATATAAAACTATAGCGAATAGTTAGCACTTCCCTAAAACCCGAACGTCGAACAGCTTAGTAAAAAGTCTAACTATTCTACATCCTTATAGGGCTCCGTACTCTCTCGTGTTCTAAACGCGCTAAACGTGTTAAGTTTTGAAAACAAGCTTGTAATGATGAACTCGTTGCCTCCGAACCGCTTCCGATACCAGCTGTGACATCCCTCCGGGACACCCAGGAATCGGAACAGAGGGACACTCGACGAAGCGAGTTACAACAAGTGTATCATCTCATACAAGCCAGACATATATACATCATGGTATAATACAACCAGGTTTTCGAAATACAAACATTGATGCAGCGGAAACATAATACATTAATGAAGTTTAACAACCTACGAGTCTTGCAGCGAAAACTTGAACTTTGAACACCAAAACACTATTAAACGATCAACGTGATGCACCGAGCCCTTCGTACATCACGGTCCTTCCTCTTCACGACGTCGGAAACCGTTCCCATTGGTGGGAACCACACCTGGGACACTCCACTTCCAGGAACTACCGTACAAGCTGTTGAAGTACGACTCGATTCCCGAAAAGCATAATCGAACAAACCTTGAGTATTCTAATACTCAGCAAAGACCGACCCGTCAACATGGCACGCTAAGGCCGACGCCTAGTATGCAAAGGCTTTCTGTCGTGGGGTTTACTCCTTTGCGAAAACAGCATTAAAGGTTGAGTCCTTACTTTTAGTATTTTAGCTCACGTTAAGTTCATTAACCTCTAGGTTTGCAGACTATCACTATTGCAATCAAGTTTGCAGGAAAAGAATAATTTCAAACAACCACTCTTTCATTCCTCTTCCTTCCTCTTCCACTTGATTAACTATGATGTGACACGGTGAACAAGCGATACTCATTACTGCGAGGGACAGCAATTCGAATCGATTTCACCAGCTGGGAAAACCCGTTTACACGGCGTATACGCACCCCAATGGTCGCATACGACAACCTTTCACGCTAATTCCTGGCAGTGGCCGGGTTAGTCTCCCATCCGCCCGAGAACCCGGGGACCCCACACGATACCCGTCCTCGACGTTATCCGTGAGCGACCACCCATTCCTCTCCCTTTGAGACATGAGGCCTCACCTCATTCTCCAGCCAATTAGGGGATGGGTTACATCCAACCGCCGTGGCAATTAGGTTACATCGGCTTCCTCGGCCCCATAAACACCAGTATGTAAATCGGTACGTTCAAATACTTGCTCGACAGGGCCAACAACGGTACGGTCCTTGACCGACACGGACGGGGCTACCACCTTGCAAGACCTCGTCTCTGCCCTTTCTCCTACAGGGCCCGTTCGGTCTCCATTTCATTTTCCTCTTCATCTTTACTTTCAACTTAAAAGACATCAATCAACTTAAAGCCTCCATGCTTTAAGATCGGACCAGTACCAGCTCGCGAGTGTGCTCAGCACCACTCGACTTCTACCGTAGCCCCGTGAATTAAGCGTAGCATCTATCGAGACACAACACTAACATGGATAAACAGGTAACATAGGAATTCTACTCATGCATCTAGGGTGTCAAGCAATTCCTCGAAACCTAATGCACAATCACGACACAATAACCGTGATAAAAGAAAAGACTTTAAAAACATAGGTGGGATGCACCGGGCTTGCCTTGATTCGAGTCTGGGTTAGCTTCCTCGAGGTGCTCGGTCGACTTCGAAGCTTCCGTCTCCTTTCTCGACCTCTGACGGAACCTCGATCACGCCGGGACCTAGGTCGACCAACGATACGTTGCGAATCACAACCATGCATGCATGAATGAAGATGATATGATGTGCAAGGTTTTGTTAATTATGTTCATTAACCGACAATTACCGATTCATTATGTTCAGTAATTATCAACTAATAATTAACAATTAATCATGCTCGTTAATTATCTGCTTAATCATGGTTATTAATTAATAATTAAACATTAATCATGTTCATTCATTAATAATTAATCATGTTTTTAAACAACAATTATAAATACTTAACGACAGGTGATAACGCTTAAGCTATTAATTTGGGATCACATGATTTGACGATGTTTATGTTGAATTTTGGAAAACAGGTTTCACAAACACTTTCGTCTGCAGTATCTCTAATTTTTAAAGAAATTTATTTTTCAAAAACAATTAATAATTAGCATAAAATAATAGCTCCTATTAAATAAAGAAAGGTAATTAATTAAACTATGAAATTATAATTTCTCAAAATAGGTATTTGAATACATAATTAAATAGAGAATAATTTTAGGAGTCTAATGAACTTTGTTTGACATTTTTCTGATTTTTCCTGAATTTTCTATGAATTTTTGAAGTTTGAAACAATCTGGAAATGGATAAATTCGAAAAGAAAAAAATATTGAACCAATGGGCCGAAAGCAGCTAGGCCCAGCTGGCGCCTTGGCGGCCCAGCGGCCCAATCCGGCCCAAGCAGGCCGCGCGCGGCCCAACTCCAGGAACACCACGGCCATGGCCGTGGTGGCCGGAGACGGCGCCGGCGCTACGCCGGAGTGAGGCGGAGGGGAGTGAGGCGGGTGGGGAAATGGCTCGGAACACTCCGCAGAACACGGGGAATCGCGGAGGCGGGACCACGGCGGCGGGGTGGCCGAAAAAGGCGTCGGCGGCGAGGGGCGGCTCAACCGGATGTTCGGCGAGGTCGCACGCGGCCTACGGTGCATGAAAACCACTCCCGTTTCTTCCTACGGCAACAGGAGGGTGCGGCCTTCACCGGCATCGGCATGGTTGACGCCTAGGGTGGCCGGAAACCTATGTTCACCGGGGAGCCATAGGCGGTGGTGCATGGAGCGATGGAAAAATGAGGAAAATTGCACCGTGCTCGGCACGGGAACCTCGAGGGTGAGTATATGAAGAGATAGAGGAGCTCATGGCGCACACCGGGAAGAGAGAGCGGGTAAGACAACTAACCATGGAAGGTGAATTTCGAGTTGTGGCGGCGGCCGGTCGTGGCGATGGCTCGGTGAAGAATGGCCTCGATCTCGGGCTCTAGTGCGGGGGTCTCGATTGGTCACCGGGTGAGTTTCGGGAGGGCCGGGCGCACTGTTTGGGGTAGGGGCTCGCCGGGGACGGCCGGAGAGGGCCGGTCCGTGGGGAAACGAGAGGGCGCGGCGGTGGTGTCCGGGTGGGGAAAACCAAAGTTGAAAAGGAGGGGAGCTCGGGCCGGGCTTATCTCCACGTCCCGAACCGAGGCGGTAACGAGCAACCGACCGCGTGGCGTGGAGGGAGGGAGGCACGCGGCCCGGACGAGCTGCGCCGGCGCCGGGAGGCGGTGCGGTCGAGCGGTTCGGAGGGAGAGAAAGAAGAAAAGGATTTGGGGCTGCGGCGGTTTTACATAAAACCCCCTCGTCTTTGACTTAATTAAAACTCGCATTTCTAGCACTCGAAAAATTCGACGAAAAATACAGGGATGTATTTGAAAGTATTTTAAACATTTTTCATATTAAGACCAGGTTGAGATTCCAAACTTCTTTCGAATTACAAATTCCAAGATAAATTAACAAAAGAAGCGTTGTCTATTTCTTGCAATTCTTTTCACAAAGCAAAATAATTTCAGAGTACTTTTATAATTCTTTATTTAGCATGTTTAAGAAATAGAAAATGTTAAACACATTATTTCCTCTTTTATTTAAATTCTTTTTAAGCATTTCCTTTAATCTTTAACTAGTTTGATATTTTATGTGTATTTTCTCTAACAAAATTCAATATTTTCACAATGCACAAGATGATATGCTTATGAATGACATGAACATGCACTTTTGTATTTAGGGTTGTTACAAGGAGTCCAAAAATGTGTTTCGGAACGATCCGTGTGCGAAACACCAACGCACAATTTTGTTCATGTTCGGTGGCCCCACTAGTGATCCGAATTTATTGCGCGTGGACAAGTTGTGAAAACTGTGTTTTCCGCACCCGTAGTGTCTAGGAGTCGAAAAATGTGTTCCACAACGATCCGTGTGCGAAAGACGATGCACAATTTTGTTCATATTCGGGTGGCCCCACCGGTGACCCGAATTTATTGCGCCGAGACAAGTTGTGAAAACTGTGTTTTCCGCACCTGGTAGTGTCTAGGAGTCCAAAAATGTGTTCCGGAACGATCCGTGTGCGCAACACCGACGCACAATTTTGTTCATGTTCGGGTGGCCCCACTAGTCACCCGAATTTATTGCGTCGAGACAAGTTGTGAAAGCTGTGTTTTCCGCACCTACTAGTGTCTAGGAGTCCAAAAATGTGTTCCGGAACGAACCGTGTGCGAAACATCGACGCACAAGTTTGTTAATGTTCGGCTGGCCCCACTAGTCACCCGACTTTATTGCGTCCGGACAAGTTGTGAAAATTGTGTTTTCAGCACCGAGTAATGTCTATGAGTCCTCAAATGTATTCCGGAACGGTCCCAGCGTGAAACACCGACGCACATTTTTGTTTATGTTCGGGTAGGCCCACTACGGACCCGCATTTATTGCTTCGGGACAAGTTGTGAAAATTGTGTTTTCCACACCTACTAGTGTCTATGAGTCCTAAAATGTATTCCGAAACGATCCCAACGTGAAACACCGACACACATTTTTGTTTATGTTCGGGTGGGCCCACAACAGACCCGCATTTATTGCTTCGTGACAAGTTGTGAAAACAGTGTTTTCCGCACCCAGTAGTGTCTAGGAGTCCAAAAATGTGTTCCGGAACGATCCGTGCACCAAACGCCGACGCACAATTTTCTTCATGTTCGGGTGGCCCCACTAGTCACCCGAATTTATTGCGTCGGGACAAGTTATGAAAACTGTGTTTTCCGCACCTACTATTGACTATGAGTCCAAAAATGTATTCCGAAATGATCCCGGGGTGAAACGTCGACTCACATTTTTATTTATGTTCGGGTGGGCCCACTACGGACCCAAATTTATTGCGTTGGGACAAGTTGTGAAAACTGTGTTTTCCGCACCTACTAGTGTCCATGAGTCCTAAAATGTATTTCGGAATGATCCCAGCGTGAAACACGGACGCACATTTTTGTTTATGTTCGGGTGGGCCCACTACGGACCCGCATTTATTGCTTCGGGACAAGTAGTGAAAATTGTGTTTTCCGCACCTACTAGTGTCTATGAGTCCTAAAATGTATTCCGGAACGATCCCGATGTGAAACACCGACGCATATTTTTGTGTATGTTCCGGTGGGCCCACTACGGACCCGCATTTATTACCTCGGGACAAGTTGTGAAAGGTAGTGGCTATGAGTCCAAAAATGTGTTCCGGAATGATCCGTGTGCGAAACACCGACGCACAAATTTGTTCATGTTCGGGTGGCCCCACTAGTGACCCGAATTTATTGCGCCGAGACAAGTTGTGAAAACCGTGTTTTCCGCACCTACTAGTGTCTAGGAGTCCAAAAATGTGTTCCGGAACTAACCGTGTGCGAAACACCGACGCACAAGTTTGTTAATGTTCGACTGGCCCCACTAGTCACCCGACTTTATTGCGTCGGGACAAGTTGTGAAAATTGTGTTTTCAGTATCGAGTAATGTCTATGAGTCCTCAAATGTATTCCGGAACGGTCCCAGCGTGAAACACCGACGCACATTTTTGTTTATGTTCGGGTAGGCCCACTACGGACCCGCATTTATTGCTTCGGGACAAGTTGTGAAAATTGTGTTTTCCGCACCTACTAGTGTCTATGAGTCCTAAAATGTATTCCGGAACGATTCCAGCGTGAAACACCGACACACATTTTTGTTTATGTTCGGGTGGGCCCACTACAGACCCGCATTTATTGCTTCGTGACAAGTTGTGAAAACGAGTGTTTTCCGCACCCGGTAATGTCTAGGAGTCCAAAAATGTGTTAAGGAACGATCCGTGTGCCAAACGCCGACGCACAATTTTCTTCATGTTCGGCTGGCCTCACTAGTCACCCGAATTTATTGCGTCGGGACAAGTTGTGAAAACTATGTTTTCCGCACCTACTAGTGACTATGAGTCCTAAAATGTATTCCGAATGATCCCAGCGTGAAACGTCGACTCACATTTTTATTTATGTTCGGGTGGGCCCACTACGGACCCAAATTTATTGCGTTGGGACAAGTTGTGAAAACCGTGTTTTCCGCACCTACTAGTGTCTATGAGTCCTAAAAAGTATTTCGGAATGATCCCAGCGTGAAACACGGACGCACATTTTTGTTTATGTTCGGGTGGGCCCACTACGGACCCGCATTTATTGCTTCGGTACAAGTAGTGAAAATTGTGTTTTCCGCACCTACTAGTGTCTATGAGTCCTAAAATGTATTCCGGAACGATCCCGAGTGTGAAACACCGACGCATATTTTTGTTTATGTTCGGGTGGACCCACTACAGACCCGCATTTATTACCTCGAGACAAGTTGTGGAAGGTAGTGTCTATGAGTCCAAAAATATGTTCCGGAAAGATCCGTGTGCGAAACACGAAGCACAAATTTGTTCATGTTCGGGTGGCCCCACTAGTCACGCGACTTTATTGCATCGGGAAAAGTTGTGGAAATTGTGTTTTCGATGCACGAGTAATGTCTATGAGTCCTCAAATTTATTCCGGAACGGTCCCAAGTGTGAAACACCGACGCACAATTTTGTTCATGTTCTGGTGGCCCCACTAGCGATCCGAATTTATTGCGCGGGACAAGTTGTGAAAACTGCGTTTCCGCACCCGTAGTGTCTAGGAGTCCAAAAATGTGTTTCGGAACGATCCGTGTGTGAAACACCAACGCACAATTTTGTTCATGTTCGGTGGCCCCACTAGTGACCCGAATTTATGGCGCCCGGACAAGTTGTGAAAACTGTGTTTTCCGCACCCGATAGTGTCTAGGAGTCGAAAAATGTGTTCCGGAACGATCCGTGTGCGAAAGACGATGCACAATTTTGTTCATGTTCGGGTGGCCCCACTAGTGACCCGAATTTATTGCGCCGAGACAAGTTGTGAAAACTGTGTTTTCCGCACCTACTTTTGTCTAGGAGTCCAAAAATGTGTTCCGGAACTAACCGTGTGCGAAACACCGACGTACAATTTTGTTCATGTTCGGGTGGCCCCACTAGTCACCCGACTTTATTGCGTCAGGACAAGTTGTGAAAATTGTGTTTTCGTAGTAATGTCTATGAGTCCTCTAATGTATTCCGAACGGTCCCAGCGTGAAACACCGACGCACATTTTTGTTTATGTTCGGGTAGGCCCACTACGGACCCGCATTTATTGCTTCGGGACAAGTTGTGAAAATTGTGTTTTCCGCACCTACTAGTGTCTATGAGTCCTAAAATGTATTCCGGAATGATCCCAGCAGTGAAACACCGACACATATATTTGTTTATGTTCGGGTGGGCCCACTACGGACCCGCATTTATTGCTTCGTGACAAGTTGTGAAAACAGTGTTTTCCGCACCCGTAGTGTCTAGGAGTCCAAAAATGTGTTAAGGAACGATCCGTGTGCCAAACGCCGACGCACAATTTTCTTCATGTTCGGATGGCCCCACTAGTCACCCGAATTTATTGCGTCGGGACAAGTTGTGGAAACTATGTTTTCCGCACCTACTAGTGACTATGAGTCCTAAAATGTATTCCGGAATGATCCCAGACGTGAAACGTCGACTCACATTTTTATTTATGTTCGGGTGGGCCCACTACGGACCCAAATTTATTGCATTGGGACAAGTTGTGAAAACCGTGTTTTCCGCACCTACTAGTGTCTATGAGTCCTAAAATATATTCCGGAACGATCCCGGCGTGAAACACCGACACACATTTTTGTTTATGTTCGGGTGGGCCCACTACGGACCCGCATTTATTGCTTCGTGACAAGTTGTGAAAACAGTGTTTTCCGCACCCGTAGTGTCTAGGAGTCCAAAAATGTGTTAAGGAACGATCCGTGTGCCCAACGCCGACGCACAATTTTCTTCATGTTCGGCTGGCCCCACTAGTCACCCGAATTTATTGCGTCGGGACAAGTTGTGAAAACTATGTTTTCCGCACCTACTAGTGACTATGAGTCCTAAAATGTATTCCGGAATGATCCCAGCGTGAAACGTCGACTCACATTTTTATTTATGTTCGGGTGGGCCCACTACGGACCCAAATTTATTGCGTTGGGACAAGTTGTGAAAACTGTGTTTTCCGCACCTACTAGTGTCTATGAGTCCTAAAAAGTATTTCGGAATGATCCTAGCGTGAAACACGGACGCACATTTTTGTTTATGTTCGGGTGGGCCCACTACGGACCCGCATTTATTGCTTCGGTACAAGTAGTGAAAATTGTGTTTTCCGCACCTACTAGTGTCTATGAGTCCTAAAATGTATTCCGAACGATCCCAGTGTGAAACACCGACGCATATTTTTGTTTATGTTCGGGTGGGCCCACTACAGACCCGCATTTATTACCTTGAGACAAGTTGTGAAAGGTAGTGTCTATGAGTCCAAAAATATGTTCCGAAAAGATCCGTGTGCGAAACACGAAGCACAAATTTGTTCATGTTCGGGTGGCCCCACTAGTCACGCGACTTTATTGCATCGGGAAAAGTTGTGGAAATTCTGTTTTCGATATCGAGTAATGTCTATGAGTCCTCAAATTTATTCCGGAACGGTCCCGAGTGTGAAACACCGACGCACAATTTTGTTCATGTTCTGGTGGCCCCACTAGCGATCCGAATTTATTGCGCCGGACAAGTTGTGAAAACTGTGTTTTCCGCACCTACTAGTGTCTATGAGTCCTAAAATGTATTTCGGAATGATCCCGGCGTGAAACACCGACGCACATTTTTGTTTATGTTCGGGTGGGCCCACTACGTACCCGCATTTATTACTTCGGGACAAGTAGTGAAAATTGTGTTTTCCGCAGCTACTAGTGTCTATGAGTCCTAAAATGTATTCCGGAATGATCCCGAGTGTGAAACACCGACGCACAATTTTGTTCATGTTCGGGTGGCCCCACTAGTCACCCGAATTTATTGCGTCAGGACAAGTTGTGAAAGCTGTGTTTTCCGCACCTACTAGTGTCTAGGAGTCCAAAAATGTGTTCCGGAACGAACCGTGTGCGAAACACCGACGCACAAGTTTGTTAATGTTCGGCTGGCCCCACTAGTCACCCGACTTTATTGCGTCGGGACAAGTTGTGAAAATTGTGTTTTCGAGCATCGAGTAATGTCTATGAGTCCTCAAATGTATTCCGGAACGGTCCCGGCGTGAAACACCGACGCAGATTTTTGTTTATGTTCGGGTAGGCCCACTACGGACCCACATTTATTGCTTCGGGACAAGTTGTGAAAATTGTATTTTCCGCACCTACTAGTGTCTATGAGTCCTAAAATGTATTCCGGAATGATCCCAGCGTGAAACACCGACACACATTTTTGTTTATGTTCGGGTAGGCCCACTATAGACCTGCATTTATTGCTTCGTGACAAGTTGTGAAAACAAGTGTTTTCCGCACCTCGTAGTGTCTAGGAGTTCAAAAATGTTTTCCGGAACGATCCGTGTGCCAAACGCCGACGCACAATTTTCTTCATGTTCGGGTGGCCTCACTAGTCACCCGAATTTATTGCGTCGGGACAAGTTGTGAAAACTGTGTTTTCCGCACCTACTAGTGACTATGAGTCCTAAAATGTATTTCGGAATGATCCCAGCGTGAAACGTCGACTCACATTTTTATTTATGTTCGGGTGGGCCCACTACGGACCCAAATTTATTGCGTTGGGACAAGTTGTGAAAACCGTGTTTTCCGCACCTACTAGTGTCTATGAGTCTTAAAAAGTATTTCGGAACGATCCCGGCGTGAAACACAGACGCACATTTTTGTTTATGTTCGGGTGGGCCCACTACGGACCCGCATTTATTGCTTCGGGACAAGTAGTGAAAATTGTGTTTTCCGCAGCTACTAGTGTCTATGAGTCCTAAAATGTATTCCGGAATGATCCCAGCGTGAAACACCGACACACATTTTTGTTTATGTTCGGGTGGGCCCACTACGGACCCGCATTTATTGCTTCGTGACAAGTTGTGAAAACAGTGTTTTCCGCACCCGGTAGTGTCTAGGAGTCCAAAAATGTGTTCCGAACGATCCGTGTGCCAAACGCCGACGCACAATTTTCTTCACGTTCGGGTGGCCCCACTAGTCACCCGAATTTATTGCGTCGGGACAAGTTGTGAAAACTATGTTTTCCGCACCTACTAGTGACTATGAGTCCTAAAATGTAGTCCGAAATGATCCCAGCGTGAAACGTCGACTCACATTTTTATTTATGTTCGGGTGGGCCCACTACGGACCCAAATTTATTGCGTTGGGACAAGTTGTGAAAACTGTGTTTTCCGCACCTACTAGTGTCTATGAGTCCTAAAATGTATTTCGGAATCATCCCAACGTGAAACACCGACGCACATTTTTGATTATGTTCGGGTGGGCCCACTACGGACCCGAATTTATTGCTTCGGGACAAGTAGTGAAAATTGTGTTTTCCGCACCTACTACCGTCTATGAGTCCTAAAATGTATTCCGGAACGATCCCAGTGTGAAACACCGACGCATATTTTTGTTTATGTTCGGGTGGGCCCACTACGGACCCGCATTTATTACCTCAGACAAGTTGTGAAAGCTAGTGTCTATGAGTCCAAAAATGTGTTCCGGAACGATCCGTGTGCGAAACACCGACGCACAAATTTGTTCATGTTCGGTGGCTCCACTACGTACGCGAATTTATTGCGCCGGACAAGTTATGAAAACCGTGTTTTCTGCACCCCGTAGTGTCTATGAGTCCAAAAATGTGTTCCGAACGATCCGTGTGCGAAACACCGACGCACAATTTAGTTCATGTTCGGGTGGCCCCACGAGTGACACGAATTTATTGCGCTGGGACAAGTTGTGAAAACAAGTGTTTTCCGGACCTACTAGTGTCTAGGAGTTGAAAAATGTGTTCCGAACGAGCCGTCCGTGAAACACCGACGCACAATTTTGTTCATGTTCGGGTGGCCCCACTAGTCACCCGAATTTATTGCGTCAGGACAAGTTGTGAAAACTGTTTTTCCGCACCTACTAGTGACTATGAGTCCTAAAATGTATTCCGGAACGATTCCAGCGTGAAACGCCGACGCACATTTTTATTTATGTTCGGGTGAGCCCACTACGGACCCGAATTTATTGCGTCGGGACAAGTTGTGAAAACCGTGTTTTCCGCACCTACTAGTGTCTATGAGTCCTAAAATGTATTTTGGAACTATCCCAGCGTGAAACACCGACGCACATTTTTGTTTATGTTCGGGTGGGCTCACTATGGACCCGCATTTATTGCTTCGAAACAAGTTGTGCAAACCGTGTTTTCCGAACCTACTACCGTCTATGAGTCCTAAAATGTATTCCGAACGATCCCAGCGTGAAACACCGAAGCACAAATTTGTTCATGTTCGGGTGGCCCCACTACAGACCCGAATTTATTGCGCTGGGACAAATTATGAAAACCGTGTTTTCTGCACCCGTAGTGTCTAGGAGTCCAAAAATGTGTTCCGGAATGATCCGTGTGCGAAACACCGACGCACAATTTTGTTCATGTTCGGGTGGCTCCACTAGTGACCCGAATTTATTGCGCTCGGACAAGTTGTGAAAACCGTGTTTTCCGCACCCGTAGTGTCTAGGAGTCTCGAAAATGTGTTCCGAAGGATCCGTGTGCGAAACGCCGACGCACAATTTTGCTCATGTTCGGGTGGCACCACTAGTCACCCGAATTTATTGCGTCTGGACAAGTTGTGAAAACCGTGTTTTCCGCAGCCTACTAGTGATTATGAGTCCTAATATGTATTCCCGCACATTTTTGTTTATGTTCGAGTGGGCCCACGACGGACCCGAATTTATTGCGTCGGGACAAGTTGTGAAAACTGTATTTTACGGACCTACTAGTGTCTAGGAGTCCAAAAATGTGTTCCGGAACGAGCCGTGTGTAAAACACCGATGCACAATTTTGTTCATGTTCGGGTGGCCCCACAAGTCACCCGAATTTGTTGCGTCGCGACAAGTTGTGAAAACTGTTTTTTCCGGACCTACTAGTGTCTAGGAGTCCAAAAATGTGTTCCGAACGAGCCGTGTGTAAGACACCGACGCACAATTTTGTTCATGTTAAGGTGGCCCCGTAGTCACCCGAATTTATTGCGTCGGGACAAGTTGTGAAAACTGTGTTTTCCGCACCTACTACTATCTAGGAGTCTAAAAATGTGTTCTAGAACGATCCGTGTGCGAAACACCGAGACACAATTTTGTTCAAGTTCGGGTGGCCCCACTTGTCACCCGAATTAATTGCGTCGGGACAAGTTCTGAATATTGTGTCTTCAACACCTAGTAGTGTCTATGAGTCCTTAAATGTATTTCGGAACGATCCCGGCGTGAAACACCGACGCACATTTTTGTTTATGTTCGGGTGGGCCCACTACGGACCCGCATTTATTGCGTCGGGAGTAGTTGTCAAAACTGTGTTTTCCGCACCGGTAGTGTCTAGCTGTCCAAAAATATGTTCTGGAACGATCCGTGTGAGAAACATCGACGCACAATGTTGTTCATATTCGGGTGGCCCCACTTGTCACCCGAATTTATTGCGTCGGGACAAGTTGTGAAAACCGTGTTTTCCGCACCTACTAGTGTCTAGGAGTCCAAAAATGTGTTCTAGAACGATCCGTGTGCGAGACACCAACGCACAATTTTGTTCATGTTCGGTGACCCCACTAGTGACCCGAATTTACAGCGCAAGGACAAGTTGTGAAAACTGTGTTTTCCGCACCCGTAGTGTCTAGGAGTCGAAAAATGTGTTCCGGAATGATCCGCGTGCGAAACACGATGCACAATTTTGTCCATGTTCGGGTAGCCCCACTAGTGACCCGAATTTATTGCACCGAGACAAGTTGTGAAAACTGTGTTTTCCGCACCCGATAGTGTCTTGGAGTCCAAAAATGTGTTCCGGAACGATCCGTGTGCGCAACACCGACGCACAATTTTGTTCATGTTCGGGTGGCCCCACTAGTCATCCGAATTTATTGCGTCAGGACAAGTTGTGAAAACCGTGTTTTCCGCACTGGTAGTGTCTAGGAGTCCAAAAATGTATTCCTGAACGATCCTTGATGAAAACACCGATGCACAATTTTGTTCATCTTCGGGTGGCCCCACCGGTGACCCACATTTATTGCGTCGGGAGTAGTTGTGAAAACTGTGTTTTTTGCACCGGTGGTGTGTCTAGGAGTCCAAAAATGTGTTCCGGAATGATCCGTGTGCGAAACATCGACGCACAATGTTGTTCATGTTCGGGTGGCCCCACTAGTCACCCGAATTTATTGCGTCGGGACAAGTTGTGAAAACTGTGTTTTCCGCACCAATTAGTGTCTAGGAGTCCAAAAATTTGTTCTAGAACGATCCGTGAGCGAAACACCGACACACAATTTTGTTCATGTTCGGGTGGCCCCACTTGTCACCCGAATTTATTGCGTCGGGACAAGTTCTGAATATTGTGTCTTCAACACCTAGTAGTGTCTATGAGTCCTTAAATGTATTTCGGAACGTTCCCGGCGTGAAACACCGACGCACATTTTTGTTTATGTTCGGGCGGGCCCACTACGGACTCGCATTTATTACATCGGGAGTAGTTGTGAAAACCGTGTTTTCCGCACCCGGTAGTGTCTAGCTGTCCAAAAATATGTTCGGAACGATCCGTGTGAGAAACGTCGACGCACAATGTTGTTCATGTTCGGGTGGCCCCACTAGTCACCCAAATTTATTGCGTCGGGACAAGTTGTGAAAACTGTGTTTTCCGCACCTACTAGTGTCTAGGAGTCCAAAAATGTGTTCTAGAACGATCCGTGAGCGAAACACCGACACACAATTTTGTTGATGTTCGGGTGGCCCCACTAGTCACCCGAATTTATTGCGTCGGGACAATTTGTGAAAATTGTGTTTTCAGCACCTAGTAGTGTTTATGAGTCCTAAATGTATTCATGAACGATCCCAGTGTGAAACACCGACACATATTTTTGTTTATGTTCGGGTGGGCCCACTACAGATCCGCATTTATTGCATCGGGACAACTTGTGAAAAGTGTGTTTTCCGCACCCGGTAGTGTCTAGGAGTACAAAAATGTGTTCCGGAACGATCCTGTGTGAAACACCGACGCACAATTTTTTTCATGTTCGGGTGGCCCACTAGTGACCCGAATTTATTGCGTCGGGACAAGTTGTGAAAACTGTGTTTTCCGTACCCGGTAGTGTCTAGGTGTAACAAAATGTGTTCCGGAACGATCCATGGACGAACCACCGACGCACAATTTTGTTCATCTTCGCGTGGCCCCTCTCTTCACCCGAATTTATTGCGTCAGGACAAGTTGTGAAAACTGTGTTTTCCGGACCTACTAGTATCTATGAGTCCAAAAATGTGTTCTAGAACGATCCGTGTGCGAAATACCGAGACACGGTTCTGTTCATGTTCGGGTGGCCCCACTTGTCACCCGAATTTATTGCGTCGGGACAAGTTGTGAATATTATGTTTTCAGCACCTAGTAGTGTCTATGAGTCCTAAAATTTATTCCGGAACGATCCCAGCGTGAAACACCGACGCACATTTTTGTTTATGTTCGGGTGGGCCCACTACGGACCCGAATTTATTGCGTCGGGACAAGTTGTGAAAACTGTGTTTTCTGCACCTACTAGTGTCTATGAGTCCTAAAATGTATTCCGGAACGATCCTAGCGTGAAAGACCGACGCACATTTTTGTTTATGTTCGGGTGGGCCCACTACGGACCCGCATTTATTGCTTCGGGACAAGTTTTGAAAACCGTGTTTTCCACACCTACTAGTGTCTATGAGTCCAAAAATGTATTCCGAACGATGCCGGCGTGAAACACGGACATATATTTTTGTTTATGTTCGGATGGTCCCACTACGGACCCGTATTTATTACGTCGAGACAAGTTGTGAAAAGTGTGTTTCCCACACCCGGTAGTGTCTAGGAGTCCAAAAATGTGTTCCGGAACGATCCGTGTGCGAAACAGTTGACGCACAAAATTGTTCATGTTCGGGTGGCCCCACTAGTGACCCGAATTTATTGCGCCGGGACAAGTTGTGAAAACTACGTTTTCCGCACCCGGTAGTGTCTAGGAGTCCAAAAATGTATTTCGGAACAATACCAGCGTGAAACACCGACATATATTTTTGTTTATGTTCGGGTGGGCCCACTACGGACCCGCATTTATTACGTCGGGACAAGTTGTGAAAAGTGTGCTTTCCACACCCGGTAGTGTCTAGGAGTCCAAAAATGTATTTCGGAACGATACCAGCGTGAAACACCGACATATATTTTTGTTCATGTTCGGGTGGCCCCACTAGTGACCCGAATTTATTGCGCCGGGACAAGTTGTCAAAACTGCGTTTTCCGCACCCGGTAGTGTCTAGGAGTCCAAAAATGTGTTTCGGAACGATCCGTGTGCGAAACACCAACGCACAATTTTGTTCATGTTCGGTGACCCCAGTAGTGACCCGAATTTATCGCGCCGGACAAGTTGTGAAAACCGTGTTTTCCGCACCCGTAGTGTCTAGGAGTCAAAAAATATGTTCCGGAACGATCCGTGTGCGAAACACGATGCACAATTTTGTTCATGTTCGGGTAGCCCCACTAGTGACCCGAATTTATTGCGCCGAGACAAGTTGTGAAAACTGTATTTTCTGCACCCGGTAGTGTCTAGGAGTCCAAAAATGTGTTCCGGAACGATCCGTGTGCGCAACACCGACGCACAATTTTGTTCATGTTCGGGTGGCCCCACTAGTCACCCGAATTTATTGCGTCAGGACAAGTTGTGAAAATTTTGTTTTCCGCACCTACTAGTGTCTATGAGTCCTAAAATGTATTCCGGAACGATCTCAGCGTGAAACTCCGACGCACATTTTTGTTTATGTTCGGGTGGGCCCAATACGGACCCGCATTTGTTGCTTCGGGACAAGTTTTGAAAACTGTGTTTTCCGCACCTACTAGTGTCTATGAGTCCAAAAATGTATTCCGTAACGATCGCAGCGTGAAACACCGACATATATTTTTCTTTATGTTCGGGTGGGCCCACTACAGATCCTCATTTATTACGTCGGGACAAGTTGTGAAAAGTGTGTTTTTCACAACCGGTAGTGTCTAGGAGTCCAAAAATGTAATCCGGAACGATCCCAGCGTGAAACACCGACATATATTTTTGTTTATGTTCGGGTGGGCCAACTACAGACCCACATTTATTACGTCGGGACAAGTTGTGAAAAGTGTGTTTTCCACACCCGACGGTGTCTAGGAGTCCAAAAATGTGTTCCGGAACGATCCGCGTGCGAAACAGCTGACGCACAAATTTGTTCATGTTCGGGTGGCCCCACTAGTGACCCAAATTTATGGCGCAGGGACAAGTTATGAAAACTGCGTTTTCCGCACCCGTACGGTCTAGGGGTCCAAAGATGTGTTTCGAAACGATCCGTGTGCGAGACACCAACGCACAATTTGGTTCATGTTCGGTGACCCCACTAGTGACCCGAATTTACTCGCGCCTGGACAAGTTGTGAAAACTCTGTTTTCCGCACCCGGTAGTGTCTAGGAGTCGAAAAATGTGTTCCGTAATGATCCGCGTGCGAAACACGATGCACAATTTTGTTCATGTTCGGGTAGCCCCACTAGTGTCCCGAATTTATTGCACCGAGACAAGTTCTGAAAACTGTGTTTTCGGCACCCGATAGTGTCTTGGAGTCCAAAAATGTGTTCCGAACGATCCGTGTGCGCAACACCCACGCACAATTTTGTTCATGTTCGGTTGGCCCCACTAGTCACCCGAATTTATTGCGTCAGGAGAAATTGTGAAAACTGTGTTTTCCGCACTCGGTAGTGTCTAGGAGTCCAAAAAATATTCCTGAACGACCCTTGATGGAAACACCGATGCACAATTTTGTTCATCTTCGGGTGGCCCGACCGGTGACCCGCATTTATTGCGTCGGTAGTAGTTGTGAAAACTGTGTTTTTGCACCGAGTAGTGTGTCTAGGAGTCCAAAAATGTGTTTCGGAATGATCCGTGTGCGAAACATCGACGCACAATGTTGTTCATGTTCGGGTGGCCCCACTAGTCACCCGAATTTATTGCGTCGGGACAAGTTGTGAAAATTGTGATTTCAGCACCTAGTAGTGTTTATGAGTCCTAAATGTATTCCGGAACGATCCCAGTGTGAAACACCGACACATATTTTTGTTTATGTTCGGGTAGGCCCACTACGGATCCGCATTTATTGCATCGGGACAAGTTGTGAAAAGTGTGTTTTCCGCACCCGGTAGTGTCTAGGAGTCCAAAAATGTGTTCCGGAACGATCCTCTGCGAAACACCGTCGCACAATTTTTTTTCATGTTCGGGTGGCCCACTAGTGACCCGAATTTATTGCGTCAGGACAAGTTGTGAAAACTGTGTTTTCCGTACCCGTAGTGTCTAGGTGTAACAAAATGTGTTCCGGAACGATCCATGGACGAACCACCGACGCACAATTTTGTTCATCTTCGCGTGGCCCCTCTATTCACCCGAATTTATTGCGTCGGGACAAGTTGTGAAAACTGTGTTTTCCGGACCTACTAGTGTCTATGAGTCCAAAAATGTGTTCTAGAACGATCCGTGTGCGAAACACCGAGACACGGTTCTGTTCATGTTCGGGTGGCCCCACTTGTCACCCGAATTTTTGCGTCGGGACAAGTTGTGAATATTGTGTTTTCAGCACCTAGTAGTGTCTATGAGTCCTAAAATTTATTCCGGAACGATCCCAGCGTGAAACACCGACGCACATTTTTGTTTATGTTCGGGTGGGCCCACTACGGACCCGAATTTATTGCGTCGGGACAAGTTGTGAAAACTGTGTTTTCTGCACCTACTAGTGTCTATGAGTCCTAAAATGTATTCCGAACGATCCCAGCGTGAAAGACCGACGCACATTTTTGTTTATGTTCGGGTGGGCCCACTACGGATCCGCATTTATTGCTTCGGGACAAGTTTTGAAAACTGTGTTTTCCACACCTACTAGTGTCTATGAGTCCAAAAATGTATTCCGAACGATCCCAGCGTGAAACACCGACATATATTTTTGTTTATGTTCGTATGGGCCCACTACAGACCCGCATTTATTACGTCGGGACAAGTTGTGAAAAGTGTGCTTTCCACACCCGGTAGTGTCTAGGAGTCCAAAAATGTATTTCGGAACGATACCGGCGTGAAACACCGACATATATTTTTGTTTATGTTCGGGTGGGCCCACTACGAGACCCGCATTTATTATGTCGAGACAAGTTGTGAAAAGTGTGCTTTCCACACCCGTAGTGTCTAGGAGTTCAAAAATGTGCGGAGAAAACAGTTTTCACGACACTACCGGAGTGCGGAGAAAACAGTTTTCACGACTTGTCTCGGTGCAATGAATGCGGGTCGGTAGTGGGCTCACCCGAACATTAATAAAATTGTGCGTCGGAATTTAACACTAGGATCGTTCCGGAATACATTTTAGGACTCATAGACACTAGTAGGTACGGAAAACACAATTTTGGCATCTTGTCCGGACGCATTGAATTTGGGTGACTAGTGGGGCCACCCGAACTCGAACAAAATTGTGCGTCGGTGTTTCTTACACGCATGGTTCCGTAACACATTTTCGGACTCCTAGACACTACGGGGTGCGGAAAACATAGTTTTCACAACTTGTCCCAGCACAATAAATGCGGGTCACTAGTGAGGCCACCCGAACATGAACAAAATTGTGCGTCGGTGTTTCCCACCCGGTCGTTCCGAACACATTTTTGGACTCCTAGACACTACCGGGTGTGGAAATCACAGTTTTCACAACATGTCCCAACGTAATAATTGCAGGTCACTACCGGGGCCACCCGAACATGAACAAAATTGTGCGTCGGTGTTTCGCACACGGATCGTTACGGAACACATTTTTGGACTCGTAGACACTACCGGTGTGGAAATCACAGTTTTCGAACTTGTCTCGACGGAATAAATGCGGGTCTATAGTGGGCCCACCCGAACATAAACAAAAATGTGCGTCGGTGTTTCACGGTAGGATCGTTCCGAATACATTTTAGGAGTCATAGACACTAGTAGGTGCGGAAAATATAGTTTTCACAACTTCTCCCGACGCATTGATTTCGGGTGACTAGTGGGGCCACCCGAACATGAACAAAATTGTGCGTCGGTGCTTCGCACACGGATCGTTCCGAACACATTTTTGGACTCGTAGACACTACCGAGTGCGGAAAAAACAGTTTTCACGACTTGTCTCGGTGCAATGAATGCGGGTCGATGAGTGGGCTCACCCGAACATAAATAAAATTGTGCGTCGAATTTAACACTAGGATCGTTCCGAATACATTTTAGGACTCATAGACACTAGTAGGTACGGGAAACACAATTTTGACATCTTGTCCGGACGCATTGAATTTGGGTGACTAGTGGGGCCACCCGAACTCGAACAAAATTGTGCGTCGGTGTTTCTTACACGCATGGTTCCGTAACACATTTTCGGACTCCTAGACACTACCTGGTTCGGAAAACACGGTTTCCACAACTTGTCCCGGCGCAATAAATACGGGTCACTAGTGGGGCCACACGAAAATGAACAAAATTCTGCGTCCGTGTTTCGCACACGGATCGTTCCGGCACACACTTTTGGACTCCTAGGCACTACCGGGTCTGGACATCACAGTTTTCACAACTTGTCCGGCGCAATAAATGCGGGTCCGTAGTGGGCCCACCCGAACATAAACAAAAATGTGTGTCGGTGTTTCGCACACGGATCGTTTCGGAACACATTTTTGGACTCCTAGACGATGATCGGGTGTGGAGATCACAGTTTTCACAACTTGACCCGACGCAATAAATGCGGGTCACCGGTGGGGCCACCCGAACATGAACAAAATTGTGCGTCCGTGTTTCGCACACGGGTCGTTCCGGAACACATTTTTGGACTCGTAGACACTACCGAGTGTGGAAATAACAGTTTTCACAACTTGTCCCGCGCAATAAATGCGGGTCCGTAGTGGGCCCACCCGAACATAAATAAAATTGTGCGTCGGGGTTTAATGCTTGAATCGTTCCTGAATACATTTTACGACTCATAGACACTAGTGGGTACGGAAAACATAATTTTCATAAGTTGCTCCGGCGCAATGATTTCGGGTGACTAGTGGGGCCACTCGAACTCGAACAAAATTGTGTGTCGGTGTTTCTCACGCAGATCGTTCCGAACACATTTTTGGACTCCTCGACACTACGGGGTGCGGAAAACATAGTTTTCACAACTTGTCCCGGCACAATAAATGCGGGTCACTAGTGGGGCCACCCGAACATGAACAAAATTGTGCGTCGGTGTTTCCCACCCGGGTCGTTCCGAACACATTTTTGGACTCCTAGACACTACCAGGTGTGGAAATCATAGTTTTCGTAACTTGTCTCGACGGAATAAATGCGGGTCCGTAGTGGGCCCACCCGAACATAAACAAAAATGTGCGTCGGTGTTTCACGGTAGGATCGTTCCGGAATACATTTTAGGAGTCATAGACACTAGTTGGTGCGGAAAACACAGTTTTCACAACTTGTCCCGACGCATTGATTTCGGGTGACTAGTGGGGCCACCCGAACATGAACAAAATTGTGCGTCGGTGCTTCGCACACGGATCGTTCCGAACACATTTTTGGACTCGTAGACACTACCGAGTGCGGAAAAAACAGTTTTCGTGACTTGTCTCGGTGCAATGAATGCTGGTCGATAGTGGGCTCACCCGAACATAAATAAAATTGTGTGTCGGAATTTAACACTAGGATCGTTCCGTAATACATTTTAGGACTCATAGACACTAGTAGGTACGGAAAACACAATTTTGACATCTTGTCCGGACGCATTGAATTTGGGTGACTAGTGGGGCCACCCGAACCTGAACAAAATTGTGCGTCGGTGTTTCTTACATGCCCGTAACACATTTTCGGACTCCTAGACACTACCCGGTTCGGAAAACACGGTTTCCACAACTTGTCCCGACGCAATAAATACGGGTCACTAGTGGGGCCACACGAAAATGAACAAAATTCTACGTCCGTGTTTCGCACACGGATCGTTCCGAACACACTTTTGGACTCCTAGACACTACCGGGTGTGGACATCACAGTTTTCACAACTTGTCCGGCGCAATAAATGCGGGTCCGTAGTGGGCCCACCCGAACATAAACAAAAATGTGTGTCGGTGTTTCGCACACGGATCGTTTCGGAACACATTTTTGGACTCCTAGACACGATCTGGGTGTGGAGATCACAGTTTTCACAACTTGACCCGATGCAATAAATGCGGGTCACTGGTGGGGCCACCCGAACATGAACAAAATTGTGCGTCCGTGTTTCGCACACGGGTCGTTCCGGAACACATTTTTGGACTCGTAGACACTACCGAGTGTGGAAATCACAGTTTTCACAACTTGTCCCGACGCAATAAATGCGGGTCCGTAGTGGGCCCACCCGAACATAAATAAAATTGTGCGTCGGGGTTTAATGCTTGAATCGTTCGGAATACATTTTACGACTCATAGACACTAGTGGGTACGGAAAACATAATTTTCATAAGTTGCTCCGACGCAATGATTTCGGGTGACTAGTGGGGCCACTCGAACCTCGAACAAAATTGTGTGTCGGTGTTTCTCACGCAGATCGTTCCGAACACATTTTTGGACTCCTCGACACTACGGGGTGCGGAAAACATTGTTTTCACAACTTGTCCCAGCACAATAAATGCGGGTCACTAGTGGGGCCACCCGAACATGAACAAAATTGTGCGTCGGTGTTTCCCACCGGGTCGTTCCGGAACACATTTTTGTACTCCTAGACACTACCGGGTGTGGAAATCACAGTTTTCACAACATGTCCCAACGTAATAATTGCAGGTCACTACTGGGGCCACCCGAACATGAACAAAATTGCGCGTCGGTGTTTCGCACACGGATCGTTGCGGAACACATTTTTGGACTCGTATACACTACCGGTGTGGAAATCATAGTTTTCGAACTTGTCTCGACGGAATAAATGCGGGTCACGTAGTGGGCCCACCCGAACATAAACAAAAATGTGCGTCGGTGTTTCACGGTAGGATCGTTCCGGAATACATTTTAGGAGTCATAGACACTAGTTGGTGCGGAAAACACAGTTTTCACAACTTGTCCCGACGCATTGATTTCGAGTGACTAGTGGGGCCACCCGAACATGAACAAAATTGTGCGTCGGTGCTTCGCACACGGATCGTTCCGAAACACATTTTTGGACTCGTAGACACTACCGAGTGCGGAAAAACAGTTTTCATGACTTGTCTCTAGTGCAATGAATGCTGGTCGATAGTGGGCTCACCCGAACATAAATAAAATTGTGTGTCGGAATTTAACACTAGGATCGTTCCGTAATACATTTTAGGACTCATAGACACTAGTAGGTACGGAAAACACAATTTTGACATCTTGTCCGGACGCATTGAATTTGGGTGACTAGTGGGGCCACCCGAACACGAACAAAATTGTGCGTCGGTGTTTCTTACACGCATGGTTCCGTAACACATTTTCGGACTCCTAGGCACTACCTGGTTCGGAAAACATAGTTTCCACAACTTGTCCCGACGCAATAAATACGGGTCACTAGTGGGGCCACACGAAAATGAACAAAATTCTACGTCCGTGTTTCGCACACGGATCGTTCCGAACACACTTTTGGACTCCTAGACACTACCGGGTGTGGACATCACGATTTTCACAACTTGTCCGACGCAATAAATGCGGGTACGTAGTG
Source organism: Chloris gayana (assembly GCA_031894775.1). NCBI lineage: Eukaryota > Viridiplantae > Streptophyta > Magnoliopsida > Poales > Poaceae > Chloris > Chloris gayana. Next base: position 15,556 of record JAUNZO010000661.1, on the reverse strand, counting down.
GGCCCACCCGAACATAAACAAAAATGTGTGTCGGTGTTTTGCACACGGGTCGTTCCGAACACATTTTTGGACTCCTAGACAATGCGGGTGTCGAGATCACGGTTTTAATAACTTGACCCGATGCAATAAATGCGGATCACCGGTGGGGCCACCCGAACGTGAACAAAATTGTGCGTCGGTGATTCGCACACGGGTCGTTCCGGAACACATTTTTGGACTCCTAGACACTACCGGGTGTGGACATCACAGTTTTCACATGTTGTCCCGGTGCAATAAATGCGGGTCACTAGTAGGGCCACCCGAGCAGGAACAAAATTGTGCGTCGTTGTTTCGCACACGGATTATTTCGAAACACATTTTTGGACTCGTAGACACTACCGGGTGTGGAAATCACAGTTTTCACAACTTGTTCTAGCGCAATAAATGCGAGTCACGTAGTGGGACCACCCGAACATAAATAAAATTGTGCGTCGGGGTTTAACGCACGGAATCATTCCGAAATACATTTTAGGACTCATAGACACTAGTGGGTGCGGAAAACACAGTTTTCACAACTTGTCTCGATGCAATAAATTCAAGTGACTAGTGCGGCCACCCAAACATGAATAAAATTGTGCGTCGGTGTTTCTCACGCGGATCATTCGGAACACATTTTTGGACTCCTAGAAACTATCGGGTGCGGAAAACACGGTTTTCACAACTTGTCCCAACGCAATAAATGTGGGTTACTAGTGGGGCTACTCGAACATGAACAAAATTGTGCGTCGGTGTTTTGCACACGGATCGTTCCGGAACACATTTTTGGACTCCTAGACACTACCGGGTGCGGAAAACACACTTTTCACAACTTGTCCCGACGCAATAAATGTAGGTCTATAGTGGGCCCACCCGAACATAAAGAAAAATGTGCGTCGAGTGTTTCACGCGGGATCGTTCGGAATAAATTTTAGGACTCATAGACACTGGTGGATACGGAAAACACAATATTCACAACTTGTTCCGACGCAATGATTTCGGGTGACTAGAGGGGCCACCCGAACTCGAACAAAATTGTGCGTCGGTGTTTCTCACGCGGATCGTTCGGAACACATTTTTGGACTCTTAGACACTATCGGGTGCGGAAAACACAGTTTTCACAACTTGTCCCAACGCAATAAATGTGGGTCACTAGTGGGGTCACCCGAACATGAACAAAATTGTGCGTCGGTGTTTCGCACACGGATCGTTCTGAACACATTTTTGGACTCCTAGACACTACGGGGTGCGGAAAACATAGTTTTCACAAGTTGTCCCGACGCATTGATTTCGGGTGACTAGTGGGGCCACCCGAACATGAACAAAATTGTGCGTCGGTGTTTCGCACACGGATCGTTCCGAACACATTTTTGGACTCGTAGACAATGCGTCCGGAACAATCCGTGTGCGAAACATCGACGCACAATTTTGTTCTGGTTCGGGTGGCACCACTAGTCACCCGAAATCATTGCGTCGAAACAAGTTGTGAAAATTGTGTTTTTCGTACCGACTAGTGTCTATGAGTCCCAAAATGTATTCGGAACGATCCCAGCGTGAAACACCGACGCACATTTTTCTTTATGTTCGGGTGGGCCCACTATAGACCCGCATTTATTGCGTCGGGACAAGTTGTGAAAAGTGTGTTTTCCGCACCCGGTAGTGTATAGGAGTCCAAAAATGTGTTCCGGAACGATCCGTGTGCGAAACATCGACGCACAATTTTGTTCATGTTCGAGTGGCCCCACTAGTGACCCGTATTTGTTGCGTTGGGACAAGTTGTGAAAACTGTGTTTTCCGCTCCCAGTAGTGTCTAAGAGTCCAAAAATGTGTTCCGGCACGATCCGCGTGAGAAACACCAACGCACAATTTTGTTCGAGTTCGGGTGGCCCCACTAGTTACCCGAAATCATTGCGTCGGAACAAGTTGTGACAATTGTGTTTTCCGTACCCACTAGTTTCTATGAGTCCTAAAATGTATTCCGGATCGATCCCGGCGTGAAACACTCGACGCACATTTTTCTTTATGTTCGGGTGGGCCCACTATAGACCCGCATTTATTGCGTCGGGACAAGTTGTGAAAAGTGTGTTTTCCGCACCCGGTAGTGTATAGGAGTCCAAAAATGTGTTCCGAACGATCCGTGTGCGAAACATCGACGCACAATTTTGTTCATGTTCGGGTGGCCCCACTAGTGACCCGTATTTGTTGCGTTGGGACAAGTTGTGAAAACTGTGTTTTCCGCTCCCAGTAGTGTCTAAGAGTCCAAAAATGTGTTCCAAGCACGATCCGCGTGAGAAACACCAACGCACAATTTTGTTCAGGTTCGGGTGGCCCCACTAGTTACCCGAAATCATTGCGTCGGAACAAGTTGTGACAATTGTGTTTTCCGTACCCACTAGTGTCTATGAGTCCTATAATTTATTCCGGAACGATCCCAGCGTGAAACACCGACGCACATTTTTCTTTATGTTCGGATGGGCCAACTATAGACCCGTATTTATTGCATCGGGACAAGTTGTGAAAAGTGTGTTTTCCGCACCCGGTAGTGTATAGGAGTCCAAAAATGTGTTCCGGAACGATCCGTGTGCGAAACATCGACGCACAATTTTGTTCATGTTCGGGTGGCCCCACTAGTGACCCGTATTTATTGCGTTGGGACAAGTTGTGAAAACTGTGTTTTCCGCACCCCGTAGTGTCTAAGAGTCCAAAAATGTGTTCCGAACGATCCGAGCGTGAAACGCCGACACACATTTTTGTATATGTTCGGGTGGGCCCACTACGGACCCGCATTTATTGCTTCCGGACAAGTTGTGAAAACTGTGTTTTCCGCACCCGTAGTGTTTAAGAGTCCAAAAATGTGTCCAGGAACGATCCGTGTGCGAAACACCGACGTACAATTTTATTTATGTTCTTGTGGCCCGACTAGTCACCCGAAATTATTACGTCGGGACAAGTTGTGAAAACTCGTGTTTTGCGCACCTACTAGTGTCTTTGAGTCCTAAAATATATTCCGAACGATCCCATCTTGAAACACCGACGCACATTTTTGTTTTTGTTCGGGTGGGCCCACTACGGACCCGCATTTATTGCTTCGGGACAAGTTTTGAAAACTGTGTTTTCCGCACCTACTTGTGTCTATGAGTCCTAAAATGTATTCCGGAACTATGCTAGTGTGAAACACCGACACACATTTTGTTTATGTTCGGGTGGGCGCACTATAGACTCGCATTTATTGCACCGGGATAAGTTGTGAAAATTGTGCTTTCCGCACATAGTAGAGTCTAGGAGTCCGAAAATGTGTTGTGGAACGATCCGTGTGCGAAACACCGACGCACAATTTTGTTCAACGTTCGAGCGGCCCCACTGGTGACCCGAATTTATTGCGTCGGGACAAGCTGTGAAAACTGTGTTTTCCGCACCCGGTAGTGTCTAGGACTCCAAAAATGTGTTCCGGAACGATCCGTGTGCGAAACACCGACGCACAATTTTATTCATGTTGGGGTGGCCCGACTAGTCACCCGAATTTATTGCGTCGGGACAAGTTGTGAAAACTGTGTTTTCCGCACCTACTAGTGTCTATGAGTCCTAAAATGTATTCCGGAACGATCCCGAGCGTGAAAACACCGACGCACATTTTTGTTTATGTTCGGGTGGGCCCACTACGGACCCGCATTTATTGCGTCGGGACAAGTTCCGCATACCGTGTTTTCCGTACCCGGTAGTGTCTAGGAGTCCAAAAATGTGTTCCGGAATGATCCCCGTGCGAAACACCAACGCACAATTTTGTTCATGTTCCGGTGGCCTCACTAGTCACCCGAATATATTGCATCGGGACAAGTTGTGAAAACCGTGTTATCCGCAACTACTAGTGTCTATGGGTCCTAAAATATATTCCGAACGATCCCAGCGTGAAACGCCGACACACATTTTTGTTTATGTTCGGGTGGGCCCACTACAAACCCGCATTTATTGCTTCCGGACAAGTTGTGAAAACTGTGTTTTCCGCACCCGTAGTGTCTAGGAGTCCAAAAATGTGTCCCGGAACGATCCGTGTGCGAAACACCGACGCACAATTTTATTTATGTTCGAGTGGCCCGACTAGTCACCCGAAATTATTGCGTCGGGACAAGTTGTGAAAATTGTGTTTTCCGCACCTGCTAGTGTCTTTGAGTCCTAAAATGTATTCCGAAATGATCCCACCGTGAAACACCGACGCACATTTTTGTTTATGTTCGGGTGGGCCCACTACGGACCCGCATTTATTGCGTCGAGAGAAGTTGTGAAAATAAGTGTGTTTTCCGCACCCGGTAGTGTCTAGGAGTCCTAAAATGTATTCCGGAACAATCCCAGTGTGCAACACCGACGCACTCGGTAGTGTCTAGGAGTCCAAAAATGTGTTCCGGAATTATCCGTGTGCGAAACACCGACGCACAATTTTATTTATGTTCGGGTGGCCGGACTAGTCACCCGAAATTATTACATCGGGACAAGTTGTGAAAACCGTGTTTTCCGCACCTACTAGTGTCTTTGAGTCCTAAATTGTATTCCGAACGATGCTAGTGTGAAACACCGACACACATTTTGTTTATGTTCGGGTGGGCCCACTATAGACTCGCATTTGTTGCACCCGCATAAGTTGTGAAAATTGTGCTTTCCGCACATAGTAGAGTCTAGGAGTCCAAAAATGTGTTGTGGAACGATCCGTGTGCGAAACACCGAGGCACAATTTTGTTCAACGTTCGAGCGGCCCCACTAGTGACCCGCATTTATTGCTTCGAGACAAGTTGTGAAAACCGTGTTACCCGCACCCGGTAGTGTCTAGGAGTCCAAATATGTGTTTCGGAACGATCCGTGTGCGAAACATCGACGTAGAATTTTGTTCATGTTCGGGTGGCCCGACTAATCACTCGAATTTATTGCGTCGGGACAAGCTCGTGAAAACTGTGTTTTCCGCACCTACTAGTGTCTATGAGTCCTAAAATGTATTCCGAAACGATCCCAGCGTGAAACACCGACGCACATTTTTGTTTATGTTCAGGTGGGCCCGCTACGGACCCGCATTTATTGCGTCGGGACAAGTTCTCGCATACTCGTGTTTTCCGTACCCGTGTCTAGGAGTCCAAAAATGTGTTCCGGAATGATCCCCGTGCGAAACACCGACGCACAATTTTCTTCATGTTCGGGTGGCCCCACTAGTCACCCGAATATATTGCATCGGGACAAGTTGTGAAAACTGTCTTATCCACACCTACTAGTGTCTATGAGTCCTAAAATATATTCTGGAACGATCCCAGCGTGAAACGCCGACACACAATATTGTTTATGTTCGGGTGGGCCCACTACAAACCCGCATTTATTGCTTCCGAACAAGTTGTGAAAACTGTGTTTAACGCACCTGGTAGTGTCTAGGAGTCCAAAATTGTGTCCCGGAACGATCCGTGTGCGAAACACCGACGCACAATTTTATTTATGTTCGGGTGGCCCGACTAGTCACCCGAAATTATTACGTCGGGACAAGTTGTGAAAATTGTGTTTTCCGCACCTACTAGTGTCTTTGAGTCCTAAAATGTATTCCGGAACGATCCCAGCTTGAAACACCGACGCACATTTTTGTTTATGTTCGGGTGGGCCCACTACGGACCCTCATTTATTGCTTCGGGACAAGTTTTGAAAACTGTATTTTCCGCACCTACTAGTGTCTATGAGTCCTAAAATGTATTTCGGAAGATGCCAGTGTGAAACACCGACACACATTTTGTTTATGTTCGAGTCGGCCCACTACCGACCCGCATTTATTTCTTCGAGATAAGTTGTGAAAACTGTGTTTCTCGCACCCGGTAGTGTCTAGAAGTCCAAAAATGTGTTCCGGAACGATCCGTGTGCGAAACGCCGACGTAGAATTTTGTTCATGTTCGGGTGGCCCGACTAGTCACCCGAATTTATTTCGTCGGGACAAGCTGTGAAAACTGTGTTTTCCGCACTCCGCATCGTGTCTAGGACTCCAAAAATGTGTTCCGAAACGATCCGTGTGCGAAAAACGACGCACAATTTTATTCATGTTCGGGTGGCCCGACTAGTCACCCAAATTTATTGCATCGGGACAAGTTGTGAAAACTGTGTTTTCCGCACCTACTAGTGTCTATGAGTCCTAAAATGTATTCCGAACGATCCCAGCGTGAAACACCGACGCACATTTTTGTTTATGTTCGGTGGGCCTACTATAGACCCGCATTTATTGCGTCGGGACAAGTTCTCGCATACTGTGTTTTCCGCACCCGGTAGTGCCTAGGAGTCCAAAAATGTGTTCCGGAACGATCCGTGTGCGAAACACCGACGCACAATTTTGTTCATGTTCGGGTGGCCCCACTAGTCACCCGAAATTATTGCATCGGGACATGTTGTGAAAACTGTGTTTTCCGCACCTACTAGTGTCTTTGAGTCCTAAAATGTATTCTGAAATGATCCCAACGTGAAACACCGACGCACATTTTTGTTTATGTTCGGGTGGGCCCACTACGGACCCGCATTTATTGCGACGAGAGAAGTTGTGAAAAGTGTGTTTTCCGCACCCGGTAGTGTCTAGGAGTCCTAAAATGTATTCGGGAACAATCCCGGGGTGCAACACCGACGCACATTTTTGTTTATGTTTGGTCGGGCCCACTATAGACCCGCATTTATTGCGTCGGGGCCAGTTGTGAAAACCGTGTTTTCCTCACCCGGTAGTGTCTAGGAGTCCAAAAATGTGTTCCGGAATGATCCGTGTGCGAAACACCGACGCACAATTTTATTTATGTTCGTGTGGCCCGACTAGTCACCCGATATTATTACGTCGGGACAAGTTGTGAAAACTGTGTTTTCCGCACCTACTAGTGTCTTTGAGTCCTAAAATGTATTCCGGAACGATCCCAGCGTGAAACGTTAACACACATTTTTGTTTATGTTCGGGTGGGCCCACTACAAACCCGCATTTATTGCATCCGGACAAGTTGTGAAAACCGTGTTTTCCGCACCCGTAGTGTCTAGGAGTCCAAAAATGTGTCCCGGAACGATCCGTGTGCGAAACACCGACGCACAATTTTATTTATGTTCGAGTGGCCCGACTAGTCACCCGAAATTATTACATCGGGACAAGTTGCGAAAACCGTGTTTTCCGCACCTACTAGTGTCTTTGAGTCCTAAAATGTATTCCGAACGATCCCAGCTTTGAAACACCGACACACATTTTTGGTTATGTTCGGGTGGGCCCACTACGGACCCGCATTTATTGCTTCGGGACAAGTTTTGAAAACTGTGTTTTCCGCACCTACTAGTGTCTATGTGTCCTAAAATGTATTCCGAACGATGCCGGTGTGAAACAACGACACACATTTTGTTTATGTTCGGGTGGGCCCACTATAGACTCGCATTTATTGCACCGGGATAAGTTGCGAAAATTGTGCTTTCCGCATATAGTAGAGTCTAGTAGTCCAAAAATATGTTGTGGAACGATCCGTGTGCGAAACACGGACGCACAATTTTGTTCAACGTTCGAGCGGCCCCACTAGTGACCCGCATTTATTGCTTCGAGACAAGTTGTGAAAACTGCGTTTCCCGCACCCGGTAGTGTCTAGGAGACCAAAAATGTGTTCCGGAACGATCCGTGTGCGAAACACCGATGTAGAATTTTGTTCATGTTCGGGTGGCCCGACTAGTCACCCGAATTTATTGTGTCGGGACAAGTTGTGAAAACCGTGTTTTCCGCACCTACTAGTGTCTATGAGTCCTAAAATGTATTCCGAACGATCCTAGCGTGAAACACCGACGCACATTTTTGTTTATGTTTAGGTGGGCCCACTACAGCTCCGCATTTATTGCGTCGGGACAAGTTTTGCATACTCGTGTTTTCCGCACCCGTAGTGTCTAGGAGTCCAAAAAAGTGTTCCGGAATGATCCTCGTGCGAAACACCGACGCACAATTTTGTTCATGTTCGGGTGGCCCCACTAGTCACCCGAATTTATTGCATCGGGACAAGTTGTGAACACCGTGTTATCCGCACCTACTAGTGTCTATGAGTCCTAAAATATATTCCGTAACGATCCAAGCGTGAAACGCCGACACACATTTTTGTTTATGTTCGGGTGGGCCCACTACAAACCCGCATTTATTGCTTCCGGCAAATTGTGAAAACCGTGTTTTCCGCACCCGTAGTGTCTAGGAGTCCAAAAATGTGTCTCGGAACGATCCGTGTGCGAAACACCGACGCACAATTTTATTTACTGGTCGGGTGGCCCGACTAGTCACCCGAAATTATTACGTCGGGACAAGTTGTGAAAACCGTGTTTTCGGCACCTACTTGTGTCTATGAGTCCTAAAATGTATTCCGAACGATCCCGGCGTGAAACACCGACGCACATTTTTATTTATGTTCAGGTGGGCCCACTATAGACCCGCATTTATTGCGTCGGGACAAGTTCCGCATACTCGTGTTCTCCGCACCCGGTAGTGTGTAGGCGTCCAAAAATCTGTTCCGAAATCATCCGTGTGCGAAACACCGACACACAATTTTGTTCATGTTCGGGTGGCCCCGTAGGGCACCCGAATTTATTGCATCGGGACAAGTTGTGCAAACTGTGTTTTCCGCACCTACTAGTGTCTATGAGTCCTAAAATCTATTCCGTAACGATCCTAGCGTGAAACGCCGATGCACATTTTTGTTTATGTTCGGGTGGGCCCACTACGGACCCGCATTTATTGCTTCCGGACAAGTTGTGAAACTGTGTTTTCCGCACCGGGTAGTGTCTAGGAGTCCAAAAATGTGTTTCGGAACGATCCGTGTGCGAAACACCGACGCACAATTTTATTTATGTTCGGGTGGCCCGACTAGTCACCCGAAATTATTACGTCGGGACAAGTTGTGAAAACTGTGTTTTCCGCACCTACTAGTGTCTTTGAGTCCTAAAATGAATTCCGGAACGATCCCAGCTTGAAACACCGACGCACATTTTTGTTTATGTTCGGGTGGGCCCACTACGGACCCGCATTTAGTGCTTCGGGACAAGTTTTGAAAACTGTGTTTTCCGTACCTACTAGTGTCTATGAGTCCTACAATGTATTCCGAACGATGCCGGTGTGAAACACCAACACACATTTTGTTTATGCTCATGTGGGCCCACTACCGACCCACATTTATTGCTTCGAGACAAGTTGTGAAAACCGTGTTTCCCACACCCGTAGTGTCTAGGAGTCCAAAAATGTGTTCCGAAACGATCCGTGTACAAAACACCGACGTAGAATTTTGTTCATTTCCGGGTGGCCCGACTAGTCACCCGAATTTATCGCTTCGGGACAAGCTCGTGAAAACTATGTTTTCCGCAGCCGGTAGTGTCTAGGACTCCAAAAATGTGTTCCGGACGATCCGTGTGCGAAACACCGACGCACAATTTTATTCATGTTCGGGTGGCCCGACTAGTCACCCGAATTTATTGCGTCGGGACAAGTTGTAAAAACTGTGTTTTCCGCACCTACTAGTGTCTATGAGTCCTAAAATGTATTCCGGAACGATCCCGGCGTGAAACACCGACGGACATTTTTGTTTATGTTCGGTGGGCCCACTACGGACCCGCATTTATTGCGTCGGGACAAGATCTCGCGTACTCGTGTTTTCCGCACCCGGTAGTGTCTAGGAGTCCAAAAATGTGTTCCGGAATGATCCGTGTGCGAAACACCGACACACAATTTTGTTCATGTTCGGGTGGCCCCATTAGGCACCCGAATTTATTGCATCGGGACAAGTTGTGAAAACTGTGTTTTCCGCACCTACTAGTGTCTATGAGGCCTAAAATGTATTCCGGAACGATCCCAGCCGTGAAACGCCGACGCACATTTTTGTTTATGTTCGGGTGGGCGCACTACACACCCGCATTTATTGCTTCCGGACAAGTTGTGAAACCGTGTTTTCCGTGACCGGGTAGTGCCTAGGAGTCTAAAAATGTGTTCGGAACGATCCGTGTGCGAAACACCGACACACAATTTTGTTCATGTTCGGGTGGCCGCACTAGTCACCCGAATTTGTTGCGTCGGGACAAGTTGTGAAAACTGTGTTTTCCGCACCTACTAGTGTCCATGAATCCTATAATGTATTCCGGAACGTTCCCAGTGTGAAACACCGACGCATATTTTTGTTTATGTTCGGGTGGGCCCACTACGGACCCGCATTCATTGCTTCGGGATAAGTTGTGAAAACCGTGTTTTCTGCACCTAATAGTGTCTATGAGTCCTAAAATGTATTCCGAACGATCCCAACGTGAGACACCGACGCACATTTTTGTTTATGTTCGTGTGGGCCCACTACGGACCCGCATTTATTGCGTCAGGACAAGTTGTGAAAAGTGTGTTTTCCGTATCTGGTAGTGTCTAGGAGTCCAAAAATATGTTCCGAACGATCCGTGTGCAAAACACCGACGCACATTTGTTCATGTTCGGGTGGCCCCACTAGTCACCCGAATTTATTACGTCGGGACAAGTTGTGAATAGTGTGTTTTTCGCACCTACTAGTGTCTATGAGTCCAAAAATGTGTTCCGAAATGATCCGTGGGCGAAACACCGACGCACAATTTTGTTCATGTTCGGGTGGCTCCACTAGTGACCCGAATTTATTGCGCCGGGACAAGTTGTGAAGACCGTGTTTTCCGCACCCGTAGTGTCTCGTAGTCCAAAAATGTGTTCCGGAATGATCCGTGCGAAAGATCGACGCACAATTTTGTTCATGTTCGGGTGGCCCCACAAGTCACCCGAATTTATTGCGCCGGGACAAGTAGTGAAAACTGTGTTTTCCGCACCTACTAGTGTCTAGGAGTCCAAAAATGTGTTCCAGAATGAGCCGTGTGCGAAACACCGACGCACAATTTTGTTCATGTTCCGGTGGCCCCACTAGTCACCCGAATTTATTGCGTTGAGACAAGTTGTGAAAACCGTGTTTTCCGCACCTAGTCTATGAGTCCAAAAATGTGTTTCGGAATGACCCTTGATGGAAACACCGACGCACATTTGTTGATGTTCATGTGGCCCCACCGGTGACCCGCATTTATTGCGCCGGGAGAAATTGTGAAAACTGTGTTTTTCACACCCGTAGTGTCTAGGAATCCAAAAATGTGTTCCGGAATTGATGTGAACCCGTGAGGGTTTTGGCGTCGATCTTTCGATGAGAGTGGAAGATAATTCGATTGGTGATGAAGTCGACGTTCACGGCCCGACTACAACCGTCCAAGGACGTTGCGCCTTAGCAACCGATACACCGCCTCCAATGGTCGCCGCGATCTTGTGGGAGCGCGACCACCGGCCACGAGGGCACTCGTCCTGCAAGCAATCGAAGAACTGGCAAGAACAAGTAGAACAAGCACTGAAATTGCTAGATTTAATTGAAGGTTCACAACTGAAAACACAATATGGTGGGGTTCCGGAGATGAACGGGCAGGCGGCACGAGCACGCTGCAACAAGTAGCAAAGGCTAACTCTAATCAACAAAACCCAATCTGAAAAGTGGCGGCTATGGGGTATATGGGAGGGTGGAGGACGACCAGGACGTGGTGGGGGTCGTCCCCAAACCCTAAGACGCGGCCCCTATTGGGCCCCACTTGATACACCGGCCCGTCGGGCCCAAAACTAGACAGATTTATGTCTCTGCAGCAAAACGACGACTGCGGTCGACTCGGAGCAGATATGGAGTTGATCTCAGATCCGTTGGAAAGTAGACTCTGTAAGCTTTCCAAATTGTGCTTGCACGCCCAAAACGGAGTCCGGATGAAGTCGTGGCGTCTGTCACAAGTTGACCCTGTCCTGCAGTCCGAATCCAACACGCGAGAATCCCCTCCCCTTCTTATCCTCTCCATCATTCCTAAGCAAAACAAGAACACACGTGTCTCGAGAGTCTAAATCAGATGGACATGAGCTTAGGAATGAACTCACTTGATAGTTTAGTTGGCGAGCACGAGCGCGGGTAAGAGGGCCAGCCGGAGTTGGTGTTATTGATGTTGTGGGAGGCGTGGGTGTAACGGAAATAGTGATGTCCTCATCAGGAATGATACGTATGCGGAACACCGACGCACAATTTTAATCATGTCGGGACAAGTTGTGAAAACTGTGTTTTCCGCACCTACTAGTGTCTATGAGTCCTAAAATGTATTCCGGAACGACCCGAGCGTGAAACACCCACACAATATTGTGTTTATGTTCGGGTGGGCCCACTACAAACCCGCATTTATTGTGTCGGGACATGTTGTGAAAGCTGTGTTTTCCGCACCCAGTAGTGTCTAGGAGTCCAAAAATGTGTTCCGGAACGATCCATGTGAGAAACACCGACGCACAATTTTGTTCATGTTCGGGTGGCCCCACTAGTCACCCGAATTTATTGTGTCGGGACAAGCTGTGAAAACCGTGTTTTCCGCACCTACTAGTGTCTAAGAGTCCAAAAATGTGTTCTGGAACGAGTCGTGTGCGAAACACCGACGCACAATTTTGTTCATGTTCGGGTGGCCCCACTAGTCACCCAAATTTATTGCATCGAGACAAGTTGTGAAAACCGTGTTTTCCACACCTACTAGTGTGTAGGAGTCCAAAAATGTGTTCCGGAACGAGCCGTGTGCGAAACACCGACGCACAACTTTGTTCATGTTCGGGTGGCCCCAATAGTCACCCGAATTTATTGCGTCGAGACAAGTTGTGAAAACTGTTTTTTCCGCACCTACAAGTGTCTATGAGTCGAAAAATGTGTTCCGGAACGACCCTTGACGGAAACACCGACGCACATTGGTTCATGTTCGGGAGGCCGCACCGGTGAACCGCATTTATTGCACCGGGACATGTTGCGTAAACTGTGTTTTTCACACCCGGTAGTGTCTAGGAGACCAAAAATGTGTTCCGGAACGATCCGTGTGCGAAACACCGACGGTCAATTTTGTTCATGTTCGGGTGGCCCCACTAGTCACCCGAATTTATTGCGTCGGGACAAGTTGTGAAAACTGTGTTTTCCGCACCTACTAGTGTCTATGAGTCCTAAATAGTATTATGGAATGATCGTAGTGTGAAACACCGACACACTTTTTTGTTTATGTTCGAGTGGGCCCACTACGGACCCGCATTTGATGCTTCGAGACAAGTTGTGAAAACTGTGTTTTTCGCACCCGGTAGTGTCTAGGAGTCCAAAAATGTGTTCCGGAACGAGCCGTGTGTGAAACACCGACGCACAATTTTGTTCATGTTCGGGTGGCTGCACTAGTCACCCGAATTTGTTGCGTCGGGACAAGTTGTGAAAACTGTGTTTTCCGCACCTACTAGTGTCCATGAGTCCTATAATGTATTCCGGAACGATCCCAGTGTGAAACACCGACGCATATTTTTGTTTATGTTCGGGTGGGCCCACTACGGACCCGCATTCATTGCTTCGGGACAAGTTGTGAAAACCGTGTTTTCCGCACCCGTAGTGTATAGAAGTCCAAAAAATGTGTTCCGAAATGATCCGCGGGCGAAACACCGACGCACAATTTTGTTCATGTTCCGGTGGCCCCACTAGTCACCCGAATTTATTGCATTGAGACAAGTTGTGAAAACCGTGTTTTCCGCACCTAGTCTATAAGTCCAAAAATGTGTTTCGGAACGACCCTTGATGGAAACACCGACGCACATTTGTTCATGTTCGTGTGGCCCCACCGGTGATCCGCATTTATGGCGGTCGGGACAAGTTGTGAAAATTGTGTTTTCTGCACCCGGTAGTATCTAGGAGTCCAAAAATGTGTTCCGGAACGATCCGTGTGAGAAACATCGACGCACAATTTTGTTCATGTTCGGGTGGCCTCACTAGTCACCCGACTTTATTGCGTCGGGACAAGTTATGAAAACTGTGTTTTCCGCACCCGGTAGTATCTAGGAGTCCAAAAATGTGTTCCGGAACGAGCCGTGTGTGAAACACCGATGCACAATTTTGTTCATGTTCGGGTGGCTGCACTAGTCACCCGAATTTGTTGCGTCGGGACAAGTTGTGAAAACCGTGTTTTTGCACCTACTAGTGTCCATGAGTCCTAAAATGTATTCCGCAAGGACCCCAGTGTGAAACACTAACGCATATTTTTGTTTATGTTCGGGTGGGCCCACTACGGACCCGCATTTATTGCTTCGCGAAAAGTTGTGAAAACCGTGTTTTCCGCACCTACTAGTGTCTATGAGTCCTAAAATGTATTCCGGAATGATCCCGATGTCAAACACCGACGCATACTTTTGTTTATGTTCGGTGGGCCCAAGTACGGACCCACATTTATTGCGTCGGGACAAGTTGTGAAAAGTGTGTTTTCCGCACTCAGTAGTGTCTAGGAGACCAAAAATATGTTCCGAACGATCCGTGTGTGAAACACCGACACACAATTTTGTTCATGTTCGGGTGGCCCCACTAGTGAGCCGAATCAATTGCGCCGGGACAAATATATTCCGGAACGATCCTAGCGTGAATCACCGACGCACATTTTTGTTTATGTTCGGGTGGGCCCACTACGGACGCGCAATTATTGCTTCGGCACAAGTTATGAAAACCGTGTTTTCCACACCTAGTAGTGTCTATGAGTCCTAAAATGTATTCCGGAACGATCCCAGCGTGAAACGCCGACACACATTTTTGTTTATGTTCGGGTGGGCCCACTACGGACCCGCATTTACTCGCTTCGGGAGAAGTTGTGAAAACTGTGTTTTCTGCAACCGGTAGTGACTAGGAGTCGAAAAATGTGTTCCGAAACGATCCGTGTGCGAAAAACAGACGAACAACGTTCGGGTGGCCCTACTAGTCAGCCGAATTTATTGCGTCGAGACAAGTTGTGAAAACCGTGTTTTCCGCTCCTACTAGTGTCTAGGAGTGCAAAAATGTGTTCCGGAACGAGCCGTGTGTGAAACACCGACGCACAATTTTGTTCATGTTCGGGTGGCCCCACTAGTCACCCGAATTTATTACGTCGGGACAAGTTGTGAAAACTGTATTTTCCACACCTACTAGTGTCTATGAGTCTAAAAATGTGTTCCGGAATAACCCTTGATGGAAACACCAATGCACATTTTTGTTTATGTTCGGGTGGGCCCACTACGGACCCGCATTTATTGCTTCGGGACAAGTTGTGAAAACTGTGTTGTCCGCACTTACTAGTGTCTAGGAGTCCTAAAATGTATTCCGAACGATCTCGGTGTGAAACACCGACGCGTATTTTTATGTTCCGGTGGCCCCACTACGGACATGCATTTATTGCATCGGGACAAGTTGTGAAAACCGTGTTTTCCGCTCCCGGTAGTGTCTAGGAGTCCAAAAATGTGTTCCGGAAGGATCCGTTTCCGAAGCACCGACACACAATTTTGTTCGAGGTTCGGGTGGCCCAGTGGTGACCCGCATTTATTGCGCCGGGACAAGTTGTGAAAATTGTGTTTTCCGCACCCGGTAGTGTCTAGGAGTCCAAAAATGTGTTCCGAACTATCCGTGTGAGAAACACCCGTTGTATACTTGCCTTATGGGTATACGAGATGATGAAGGAATGGATA
>JAUNZO010000660.1:0-37195 GCA_031894775.1 Chloris gayana | reverse complement strand
TGGGACACCCCTTATCCTGCCCAATTTGCCTTACGGAGCAGCCTCTATTTCTGAAAGTTGTGGGGAGACAAAACAAAAGTGTAGCTGAGCTCAGAATCTAGGCTGCGGCTGAAGAATTAGTACCTCTCTAGGCTTCCGTTACCTATCAATAGTGCTACCTTTCGGGTCTTGTGACAATTGGCTGATATTCTGCTTTCGATTGGTGACATTTCAACAGTACTAATAATGCACATCGAGATCAAGAACTCCAAAGTGGAGGCTCAACAGTAGCTTTGTTCGGCTTACTTTCCTCAGAGAATTCGGCAAAAACGTGTAGCGCCTCCCTCACCATGGCATCGTCTAACTTTAATAGAATAATGGAGAGCAAAGCGGCACGTGCCTAATAAGCAACTAGACTTGTAAAAGTGTCAGGCCTCATCACAGACATCAGAGGTGTAAAAGCCCAGAGTTATGACTTTGATTGTGACGTTGCCCTCCACATGCAGACATCCCTCTGATGTCTGTGATAAGGAAGATGAAATTTTTGAAGATGTGAAGCGCCACAAATGTTTTGGTACAAAGAAAATCAATGTGCAAAAGCACACATAAATTCAAAATTTATCAAATCAATAGTAGCAATAGAAGATGAATTTGAAATGAAGCATTTCCCTTTAGGCAGAAACAACAGGGTACAAAATCAAGTTCAATGTTCAGAGATATTGCCATACAGCAGACATGAGAGGGGTAAAAAAACTGCAAACTAACAAAAACCTTTTCTTGAGAAGTAAATTAATATAGCAGCACTATAAGCAGTTAAGCACAGAGGAGAGCACCAAACTCTTGAGTACAAGCGTAATCAAGCCTTTGCCAAGTGTGGTAATTGGTCTAAGCAATGCCATGTAAAGTGCTTGAGACATAGGACATAGCCACGTGCAAAATTCTTAGAAAGCTTTATGCAAAGTAGAGAAGGCAGAATGGTGCAACCTTCTTTTATGGCATCTTCACCATCTGCTTTCATAGTTCGGTGTGTCCATCAACTTTTAGCCAGAAAATGCACTTAACAAGTTCCTCAGCCAGATCAACTACCTCCAGTGACAGAACTGAGTAGCAAGAGGAAGATTGATCAAATATACTTACACTGGCCAAACTGCTTAATAGGGAGAAAATATCACCGCCTCCTTTTTTGCCTTTCCCCTTGCCCAGTTGTCCAGATTTAAAAGCACTTTCCTGTTCTTGAAGGAAAGCCATGTTTTTCCTAAACATCTCAGCCCTCTCTTGCTCTTGTTTCATCCTCTCTTTTTCCTTCACAGCAGACAGGAAATAATTATCTTTACGCAGCTCACGAATTGCCCCCTATTCTCACTCTTGATGCGTTTCTTCAGCTTCTTCAACTGGGCCCTTTCTCGATCAGGATCATAATCAAGACCTTTTATGTAACTGCAGAAAAGAGGAGATAAAAGTTGATAAGTGCAGAAGAGGATATTTTTTTTATTCAAGAAAAATCAACAATTGGACCTTCAAGGAAAAAAACATTTTGCATATTTGTAGTAAGGGAAAGACATAAATTCTTACTTCTCTTCGAATTTTGGATTCAACTGCTTGATTGGTTCAGGCTTCTTCTTCCGCATTCGGAGTGGCTCTCTTGATGAATGGTGTTCATCACTTCTCTTTTTGATCAAGTCAATGACATCATTGAAAATGTCCCGTACGAGGCCTGGTAACTCGGATTTCTCAAGAATTTCTTTCAGCAGAGAGGATATTGGAAGAAAGATTTCTGGGAATGAGCATAGTTCTTCATGTATAATGACAAAGCCCCTTAAACACTCAGCCACAGATAGGAGTACACTAGCTCTGACAAAAGACAAAAAGGTATTATATACATACAATAAAGAACAATATTTAGTCCAACCAATAAGTACAATCACAATACTTACTTAAAATTATCAGATGAGAAATAAGATGCATCAGGATCCATGTCCATGATTTCCAGGATATTCACTGGATTCACCTCATGAACTTGCTCGTGGATATGGAGCCATGGCTTCATTGTCTTGAGCTCCATAAATTGATCATTAATCTACACCCAAGAGGATATTCTGCTTAAGATAAACTTGTTGACCAATAATATATCAACACCTGAATAAAATTTACCTGATTAGGTAACTGAGTTCCCACTTTTCCTTTGAGAGATGTTACCAAAAGAGATTGCAGGAAAACAATAGCTTCAGGGCAGAACTTCTTAGATTCTTTAGTAACCTACAGATATTTAAACATATCGAGAAAATGAGTGTATGTTGTTGGAGAAAAGGAAACACAAGATATTGCGGAGGAACTAATCACTTCTAGAGAATTTCAAGAAAAGCTTGGTACTAAATGGAAGCAAGATTCAGCTGATAGCTTCCAGGTTATAACTATTCACTGAATGAGACTAAAAAGATCTTTCATGAAATTTTACGCATGTGTACCCTTTCAGAAACAAAAGAAACTTAAAACACAAGGTTGTAACAAGTATAAAGAGCATACCAAAAGCACCATGGAACACAAGAAAGAACCAACAGCCACATCTCGACCAGATTGTATAGGACAGCGCATCAGATATTCACACATAAGTAGAAGCATTGGAGTTGCTACAACATGGCGGAAGTCAGAGCAGGGGAAAATAAGAGACCACAATCTCAGGAGAAGTAACGTCTTCAAATTTGGCCAGCAACTCTTTCCTGTAGACCAAAGGAGGCAACATGGTAAAAAGCACAATAAGGACAGTATAATAAATTTCTCATAAATCAGTCAACTATGATATTCACAAACCTGGAACCTTGATATCTTCACATAGACGAGTGCGAGTATGAATAAGCCGCTCTCTCGCACAGATAGCAGCGAAATATGGGGTCTCTGCACTCATCTCAATTAAAGGCTTAACAAGTGTATCAATTATTTTGAACTTCACTGGACTTTGAGTAGATAAAACTGCAAAGTATTGCAGAAGAACACCGTAAAAAACCTGCAAAATGGGATCTTTAGGGACCAAGGGTTCAAAAGGTGTAGTGGGACTTAATATTAATATGTCCTACTACAGGAATCAATCCAATCAAATTGGTAAAAATGCCACATACTTGCATTTTCCTTCGGTTTTCAGCTGCAAGCCTTATTGAGTTGCAAGTACGAATTCTACTGATGATCTCAATGATCTCAGTTTCTGAACGACCATCTAGCAAGGAGGATAGATCTTTAAGGTTATGTGGTGCATCAATCACAAATGGAAGATTGCCATCCTTGACTGGTGGTTTTCCATTAGACTCTCCCTTTGATGTTTGTGCACTTTTCTTGCCATTGATCTCTTGTTCCTTGTCTCCGAGATCCTCCATGTCATCTTCTCTTAGATCAACCTCATCATCGTCACTTTGCTCCCAATCCCTAGCAGACATATTACCAAAGTCATTGTCACTTGAATCCTCCTCATCACCCTCTTCGTCATGATCTTCATCATCATCGTCAGCCTCATCATCACTAGCATGTGCATCATCGCTTTCTCCAGCATCAGATTCCGATCCCGTTGCATCATCACCAATCTCTCTACCTTCTCTTTCATAGATTTCATCAACCCAGCCCTTTTTCTTTTGTTTTGATTCATCCAAGGTGAAGGAATCACCAAGATCATCACCAGATATTGGTTTTGAGTTGTCCCGCTTCATGTCGTGATCATTCTCATCATCATCATCATCCTCATCAGATGAATCAGCAATCCCGAGCATTCTTTTCTGGCGTTCTTTCTGCAATGAACATCATAGAGAAAATAATACTAGTGGTCAGAATCATAAGCAACAGGTTTTGGATCAGCAAAATGATGACCAGCGGGAGCATTTCAAATAAAAACTTAAAAGTCAAAAGTTGTGTAAGGTAAGAAGTGACAAGCTTTAAACAAGAAATAAGAAGGCAGTAATGATTTATCACAATATCAGTCATATAGACAAACCTCCAACTCCTCAAGACGTTCTTTTTCTTCCTGGGCTATTTCTTCTGGGGTTTTTGTCCTGTCTGATGGGCGGGCGCGTTGATCCATCACCATGTCTTTCACCAGTTTCTCATATGTGTTTGATTTTGCCTAATAAGTGAATAAAATAACAAATATATGTAAGTTTAGTATCAGGACTGAAGAAAAATACAATCGCATCATATAAAAAATGCATGTAACATGAATATCAAAGTGAAAATAAGCATAATAGTACCGTATCAAGATCTAGCATGCATCACCAGACCAAAATAGGAAGCAAATAAGTTAAGAGAGCGGATTTGGTGCCTATGGTAGCTCGTCCCCTCAACATCTGGTTCGTTCAGTGGGCAGATTATAAGATTCGTGCGAAACATGCTATAGACGCCTTTTATGTGTGTGAGCAATCAGTTACCGAACTTTAGGAACAACGTCAACAGGTCATTTTTTGTTGCCTAGTACGTAGCAGCAGCGTGCAATCTTCGGCATCATATTTATCACCGTGGGGCATTTCGTCGAAAGGTAGAAAGGGACGCCACTACCTATACATGCCATGTTACTATGTAGCATAGCACAGTTTTGCTCTCAACCCGTCATCATTTCACACAAAATGTCTATATAAACACATGAACGTGAAAGTCTTAAGCACTCATAGGACACTAGACACAGAGCAATTCATACAATACTAAAGCAGCATGTCTCAGACAAATCTAGTCAATAATTCAGTCAGCACTAATAGACGTATCGTGCACACATATAAAAGCAGCATGTCACATGTTTAGTTATGCATGGTGTTTAGTTATACAGTGACAAAATTTGCAATAGTCACACCCCTTGTCCAGAGCCTTCTGATGACCTAGTGACGGGGCAGCATAACTCATTGATGAGAAAGTGTGAAGCAGATTTGATAATTGAAATGGAAATTAAGCCTGTAGAGGAAGGGGGAGAATAGGGAGTGAAACAGTACTGGGAAAAAGTGAATGGATTCACGTGGGCAGGCATAGAAAATGGAGAGGGCTCTATGAATGGAAAGGTAAAAGGAGGTAATCACGCTGTGCATATGACACAGTAGTGGCATGTAGACTCGTATCAGTAGATGAGCTCGACATGACATGTAAGGCAGGTAAGATGCTCGGCTTCTTCTGTCATGGCAGTATACCACGGCTGGAACGTCATGACATTGTCAGCGCATATCACAGAGCAGTATATATAAGGACATATGCATCTGCCTCAACGTGCAGCTGCTCAGTCAGCTTGAGTCAGACTGAGCTTAACGGCGTCAATCAGGCGCACATCTATGAAAAGGAAGAGCAGCTTGCAGATGGTCTAGATGTTGAGCGAGCGACAGAGGGCGCGAATCAATTTTCGATACGTTAATAGCTCAAATGGCCACCTTGTGAATCTACATTTCAACTCGCACTACAAGAAGTAATTGAAAGCTACAGGAAAAAAAGTCCTGCGATTGTTGATGAGTCAAGAGAATGAGTACCTTGTCGAAAACATCCTTGCCTGTCAAGCTGGTACTAGAATCACTTTTGTTCCCCTTGCTCTTAGCTGACTGAGTCAAAGACAATAATGCCTGTGACTGGGCTAATGATGCGAAGTCAGTGTCCAGCTTATCCACAAGATGTTCGTCCTCTTCCCTTTCCTTTGCCTTCTGGGCCTGCATCAATAAAAGAAATTGTGGTTAAACCAGTCCCACATACACAACTAAGAATTATCAAGAAATCAGAAAGTTAAGGACATCAGGAAAAAAACAATAATGAGGCAGCAAACAGGTACATTTAAGCACTCAGGGACTGCATGTAATGGGGTCAGGCATGAAAGCAGAAGAAACGTAGCATCTGCAAAGAGCATTCATTGATGAATACATGATCATCATTGCCACGAAGACCAACAGACAAAAGCTACATGGTGGTTTGCTCTGTATATCTCTTCCGTGGAATAAGTTAGAACTCAAGAAAGGTTGGTATATGCCTCAGGTAAAGGTCGAAATGTTGAAGTACCTCAGTTAAAAACATTTAGATAGAAGTATAAAAGAGTTAACATGATAAAGTAAGCATCAATAGCAAAAGACAATGCTATGTGTTTTGACATTTCATACTGATGAGAGGACATGTAAGCGAAAGAGCAAATAAAAAATAGATTATTAGAAGCACTTAGAAAGACGTTCCAGCTTTACCAGCATTCTAGAGCAGAAAATTGTCAACATGAAAAAAGGACGTGAACCGCTAAATGAATATAAGAGTTCGATTAAGAGAATATTTAGGCTGTGCAAGATGTTCCACCTTATAAAATTTACTCTTCGAAATTATCTCCATCATAACTTCCTTCTTGCTCTTAGGGCCCTGCTAACAAAGAATTACTAGAATTAGGTCACAGCACGTGGACATAAGTAACTATCACTGCAGCTATGGCACTTACATGAGCTTCTTCAGGCAGATCCATCTCTGAAGGACGGCCGTCACTTTGGAGAGATAGGCGCTTCTTTGATAAAGTCATTTTACCTGAAAGTATTAAATCCCGGAAGCATAATGAAAAAATATGAAAACAATAACATCAATTCAAAGCGATGGAACAGAGAGGTCATTTCAATGCCATATGACTTCAGATTCAGAACCAATATGTCACATGGTTCTTATGCTCTCCAATTTTGATGTTACAAATTCAAAAAGTCAGAACTGGATCCAGTATAAGTTTTCACAAGGCAAATATCTAACTACAGGAACTTGGGCATTGAACTGAAGCATAACAAATACTAATCAATTACCCAAGTCAAAAAGAATTTCTTTGACAGTGAAAATATTACCTCTTGAGATACCATAGCAGAGAAAGAATTTACTCAAAGTGAATATTCAGGTATTACAGATGATTTGTTTTATCTTGCTTATACAAAAATTTATTCGTTTCCACTTCAATTGTAACTGTCTAAGTGCCCATCAACGCCAATGTTTTATACACAATCTAGTGAGATATAGAACAGAAAACAAAATCTCAAAGACCAGGCAGAACTACACACTCTAGACTGATATACTGAAAGCAAGGATTGACTTCACTCCAATTTCAGAGACAAGACTAACATGACCATACCTTCCTCATCACTCCCGTCGTCAGGAGGCAACTCTTCATCAAAATCATCCTTTCCTGATAGGATATGGGCATCATGAACATTGAGTTCCTCTTCATCATCATCAGATAGATTGTATTTGCTTTCACGTTTCAGCTTCGCCTAGAAATCATCATAAAACGGGAAGAAATTCAGTTACCAACGTAATTATCTTATCAAGAGTTTAAGCAATTCGCTTTTATCAGAGAATGTCAATATCCGGAGAAATGCTAGAACTGTCGGTGGCTCTAAAAGTCCAAATGAGTAATCATCTCGCAAAGAAAATAAACACATACCAAACGCTCACGCTGCTGGCGGAGGATAGCCTTGTCAAACTCAGCCAGCGAGTCGTCTCTCTCGCCAATACGCCGATCATGGAACACTGACGACTTGGCGCTCGCCTCGAACTCCTTGAGCAGCGTGTTCTCCCTCTGCAACAAGCTGAGTCAGTCACCACATCAGCCTCCGGAAGTGCAGCTGCTAGGCAAAGGCTCAGCTTCCTACCTTTCGGATGGCCTCAGAGCGGGAACGCGCGACGCGCCGCTCCTCGCCCTTGCGCTTCTTGCCGAGGACGTCGAACTTGCGGCGAGACCAGATGGCCTCGAAAGGGTTGCTCTGCTCCGCAGCCGCCGCGCCGCGCGCCTTCATGGCAACCTTGGCTGGGGCGTTCTTGCCTTTCTTCTTTCCTTTGTTTTTCTTCGTCTCGGCGGCCGCCGCCATGGGCTTCGTCTTCGCCATGGCCGGCACGGAGGAGAGCTGCTAGGGTTTAGCACAGGTTTGCTGGCGGGGAGAAGGAGCGGAGAGAATGAATAGGTTGAATTTTTTTTTATTTTAACCTTTTCTTTTTTAATATTTTAATAATGGCCCGGTCAGAACTAAATTTCCAAGTTCTGACCCTTTTGGTCACGCCGCTCCGGATGGCGCGTCCGGACAGTACCGACGCGCCGTGCATGGTGGCGCGACCGGTTGCCACGTCGGACCGCGGGCCCCACGCGCGACGGGCTTCGCCAGCGTTGACCGAGCCCGTCGCGCCGGGATACTTGGCGCGTCCGTTGGGCGGTCGCGCCCATCGGGTCGGCGTGACCATATTGGAACATATCCCCGCGGCCCTCCCTTCCTTTCTCCCCTACTCATTCGTTCTTTTCCCTTCTCTCTTTCGTTTCTGTGAGGGAACCGGTTCCGCATCCGGCGTCTCCCCCGGATCCGGCCTCCATTTCGTGGGGATCGCCACAAAACTTGGCGGTTGGCATCCCTCAAGGTTAGTCCCACTTTTCCACCGTCTAAAATTTCTAGTTTTCATCCATATAGTATATTATTTGGATTAGGGTTTAACTAGCAATTAGATTTAATGTAATCTTTTTGTGACCGTTTAGGACTTTAGTTGGTAGTTAGTTTATGTTTATTTAAGGTCTAGTTTTGTTTGCATGCATGTTTGTTATTTACAATGTTGGTGTATATGTAGTAAAATTAGTGTCATGTATCGATTTATGTAGGTCTTATTTATGGTAATTTTGTTGTTAATATTTGCCATGCCTTATTATTTTATGTAGGAATGTCTCGTAAGGAGAAAGAGGCGGAGCGTCGTCTTGACTTGTCGTGGAAGAAGTACCTTCGCGCTCGCGATCCCGATGGCCTCGTGCCGCCACCGCTTCCGGTGCCAATGTGTGATTGTGGGCAACCAGCCCTTGTGCAGCGAGTCTAGGGAACCCAAAACGAGCATCGCGTGCATACTACCTGTGCAAGGATAAGCGATCAACCGCTCTAGGAGGGGTGAGCAATGTCGTCTTTAGTATGATTGGCGCATTGTCATCTTTTTGTTGCATTCCTAACCTAAATTCATTTTCAGTGTTGGTTCTTTCAATGGATTGACGGTCCCGAGATATATGATCCACGCATCATGATGTTTCGATACGACGGGGATGCTATGTGGCCTTATCAATTGTTTCAGCGTTGGGTTCCACCACCGCCGGATCCGGAACCAATGACGAGAAGATGAGAAGGTAGAGAAGGGAATGCAGCGTATGTATAATCCCCCGTTGTGTAAGTGTGGGTACCGATCCGAGCTTGAGATACCCCCGAGGAATTGAGCTACATTCCTTTTTTTCGGTGTGCACTAGTCGGAAACGTAAGCCATAATTCCTTTTTTTATATGATTTTTCTTTTTTTGATATGTATGTGTGCTTGTTTGGAGAATGAATTTAACATTGTTTTACGGGACGGATGGCGTTTGTGTGACTTTCAAGAGTATGTTTATGGACGGAAGTCATTATGGGCGGAGGCCGGTAATATTGAAGACTACAAGTGGGGGTTCAAAAGGGCACCGACTATACAAGACATTAGCCTATGTCGGTGCGGGGTTAAGGCACGAGAAGGTGTCGTTCCTTCCGAACTTGGATATGGTTATTTCTGCGGGAACACAATCGGTCCAACCGAATGGGTATGGTTATTCAATTCTTTTTATGTTGGCATGTGAACCCTGTCCAATTGTTTTAAAATATTTTTTTACAGGAAACACGTCGGTGCGATTGGGAATATTTTGATGACATGCACTTGATTACGAGGTATACATCCGAGATGGAACCGAATGAGAAGGCAAAGTACCTGCAGAAAAGAAGGAGGGAAATTCGTGAAAAATACCATGTTATTGAGCCACCCGATTGGATATTAGACACTATCCGGACAGAGCGGAACATTGATCCGGAGGGTGCTCTGTTTTTTGGAGAAAAAATAAGCACCAATATCCGACTAAGTCCGATTGGAGAACTTTGTCGGAGTACATGAGAGAGGAGGGATTTAGAGGTCGGGACATTTGGAAGAACAAGTAAAGAGTTAATGGAATGGGCCACATGTACCCTTCTCGGAGCTTCAAGATCCGGTTATGCAAGAACGACGGAAGGTAGAGTTGTCGAAGAAGAAGAAGGAGGAGGAAGCGGCAAGGGCAGCCGCGCATCATGAGGAACGCTTACGAGACCCGAATTCATGGGAGAGTTATTTCGCAAGGCTACACAAAAGTCGTAAGAAGGAAAGAGAGGAACTTGATCGCCCTGGCGTGAGTACTTTGTTTGGAAGGCATGAGACCCCTGTTGAGGAAGCAAACAACGACGAATGTGACTCGGACGGTAAAACTTCTAAATTGTCTTTAGTTATATAGTCGGTCTTTTGTATTAATTAAATTAACCAATTTGCTTCCTTTGTAGGTAGTTGGGACGGTTCCGGATTCCGTCTTCCGCGGGACATGTTTTTCGCAGCCTCGATGAGGTACAACCACCGATGTGCCGGTGTGGTGACCCTTGCAAGGTTGGCGATTCGGGCAATTTCGAAACTTTGTGGCAGCGGTTACGGAAGTGTCAAAATGATGCATATGACCGGACAAAAGAGAGAGATTCGGTATGTTGTATTGTGATTCGCTTTGGTGGTTTATTCATCTTATTTTAACGAGGCATAACTTGTGAGGACATTTTCTCTTTGTAGACTCCGCCTCCGCTATGTGACTTCGGACGGTGGATTGATACGGAACGGTCCCAAGAGGCACTTGATTATATTGAAAGCGAAAGGCGGCAGCGGGCATATAGTCGGAAGTATGACAAGGAAATCCGAGCACGTAGGGGGAACAGCTCCGACGAGAAGCATATCTAGACGCCATGCGGGAGTTGCGGCACATGAAAGAGGAGGAAGCTAAGAAGAAGGCGGCACTTGAGAGGGAAAGGGAAAGAGAAAAGAAGCGTGAGCGGGCACGTCGCGCGAAAGCGGCCGTTGAAGACTATGGGCCCGGTGTCCTAGACAACGGAAAATGGCCTCGATGCACTCGGTAATTGTTGTATGTGGAATTATGTACTAAGTGTACCCAATGACGTGTTGCGATGTCGAACTATGTTGTTTCTATATTAGGAATGTTGGATGTTGAGACATTAATTTACTTACGATATAAAATATTGTGTGGTCGAAACCGTGCCACAACACCGGTGAGGCTTGGGCTCTGGTCGGTCGCGCCGGGTAGGGGCGAAACTTGCTCTCCGGCCTCGCCTCGCCCCACGTGGTCGCGCCGGAAGGTACGGCGCGACACTGCGGAGCCCTGGCGCGGCCCGGGAGCGAGAAAGTGCTCTCGGGTCGGCCTCGCCCGTCCGGTCGCGCCGGGAGGTGCGGCGCGACTCTGCGGAGCCCTGGCGCGACCCGGGAGCCGAAAAGTGCTCTCGGGTCGGCCGGCGCGACCGAGCAAGTTGGTCGCGCCGGGTGGGGCGGCGGGACGGCCGGGAGGACTCGGCGCGACCCGGGGGCGAAAAGGGCTCTCGGGTCGGCCTCGCCGATGAGGTGCGGCGCGACGCTGCGGAGCCCCGGCGCGACCCGGGAGCGGAAAAGTGCTCTCGGGTCGGCCTCACCCTCCGGTCGCGCCGGTAGGTGCGGCGTGGCGCTCGCGGAGCCCTGGCGCGGCCCGGGAGCGGAAAAGTGCTCTCCGGTCGGCCGGCGTGACCGGATAAAGTTGGTCGCGCCGGGTGGGGCGGCGGGACGGCTGGGGTGACTCGGCGCGACCCGGGGGCGAAACTTGCTCTCGGGTCGGCCTCGCCCGTCCGGTCGCGCCGATAGGTGTGGCGCGACACCTGCGGAGCCTTGCCGCGACCCGAGAACGAGAAAAGTGCTCTCCGGTTGCCGGGTGGCACACAAATGAACAAATGTGCTTATAGTTCGCAAGTATATCAAGCTCATGCAAAACTTTGCTCAAAACATAGTATTACACATAAAGAGGCATGTCACACATCCAAGTAATCAAGTCAAGTAAGCAAGATAAATGAATAGTACATCATTTTGAAAATATATAACGACATCAACATAGTCCATCACATTGAAATATATAACGATAACGCACAAATAGTTAACGAACTACACATAGTTCACATAGAAATAGTTAACGACATACGTTCCAAATTCTGAAAATAGTTGGAAGTTCACACAACACGTTCCATGACAGACACATTGTTCCACATACACATGCATTTGTAAACATAGCTAAGATGGAGTGAATGGCTGTTTCTTGGATATTTTGCGACGAGGATTGGTTGCCGGAACATTGACACTACCAACATCGGACCGGTCCCGTGTCCTCGGTTGACGCCTACGTGCGAGGTTGTGAAGGAGCTGGTTGGGAAGGTTGTGGAGCTCCCTCTAGGCTGTGAAGCCATAATCTCGTCCTGCAGATAATAATGGGAAATGACACAAAAATTTTAATACTTGAAATTAAATTGTGCATGGAACGAAAGAAACCATTACAAAACTAAATGAAATGAATATGCTTAAAATTGGGGATGAAGGTGAACATACCGGTATCCCAAATGTAGGGTCCTCGTCTTCGAGTCATCCGATGGCTCGGATTCACTTTCCTCTTCATCCCGCACGGCTATCCCCTTTCTGCGCGGCGATGTGAAGCACTTGTTGAAGAAGCTGCACCTGTAGACCGAGCGGTGCTACGAGCTTGGACAGGAGTCCGTGGAACCGGGTGATGTGTGTGGGTTCCAACATCGTCCCCCGAACACGGTTGCACCTGTAAGCAAGTCGGCGAGCGGTACGACGCACTCTCTACCACAAAAATGAAGATGCATTGAGAATACTACAAATTGAAAATTAAAGTGACACACTATGATATTGTTGCAATACCTCGACGAATATGCGAAGAGCATGCACTTCGCCTCGGAACCTCCGGGGTGCCTAAGAGCCTTTCCAGCCTCGTTTCCTATCCTCGCAAGTTGTTGTCCCTTTGACCAATAAAAATGACATGTTAGAAAATGTGATATAGATAGTATATGTTATGTTCATAAAGACTTTGTAGTTACCATGTAGTTATGCAACGGTGCATGCTCCACTTGGTTGCCTTCACGAGTTAAAGTGTCATAATCATCCACCAAATCTAATTCATCTTCGTCTCCCAAATCAGCAATGTCGTCCTGCAGCGAGTGGAGGCTTGATGCTCGAGGCGAGAGGACTTATGAAGCCAAACCAAGTAGGTCCTGTAGGCGGTTGAGCGGTGCGGCGGCCCTTCATGGTAGGAAATTCCTTGACGGTTCTGCCAAATAGCCAAATAGCTGTTGTGTTTCTCCGGCCGGTTTTGGTAGCCTCGGTACTTCCTTCTCTCAATCCTAGTTATAAATAATCGATGCTCTAAAAAGGGAATAGTATTGACTGTAAGTAGAAAATGCAAATAAGTATTGTAGCACACTTACCGATGTAGATCGTAGTTTGTGGACACATTGTCCACTGGGCATGGTTGGAGACGTCCAAATTGTCTCATAACTCTAGTTGGAAGGTGCCACTCCACAACATGGTAGAAAATAAGAGGAAGGCTGCACCTCCGATAATCTGAATCCCGCTGGCACAAGGGGCTAAGAGCCATTAGTGCAACCTCCTCACGTTCATAAGGTTCCCACTCCACCTGCAAGAAGACCAGGGATATCAATTTGAATTTGCGTCGGACATAAACAATTTCCTAAAAAAAACATAACAACAACATCCTTTTGAAAACAAGAAAAATTATGTGCTGATGTACCACAAAATCAATCACTCATTTGTGTCAAAATATATAAAACCTCCAGGATTCATGATATAGATATTAAAGAGGGAAAAATATCTTATGCCAACCGATACTTACATTAGGAAGTAAATATTTTAAATTGTGCAAGTAATAACAAGTCTGTCATACTAGATATGTTGTAGGATTTATCACTGAATTATGATTTTCAAATTTCAGCTGAGATAGCACTTCATAACTAATTTCTGATATCCTAAAAATAAACTCTGTCATTTGGTACTAATATAAATATGTAATAGAACCATACTGTTTCTGTACTAATAAAAATGTAATAATTATTTTGCTTTCGTGTAACATTTAACTAAGTAATAGAGCAGGATTTGCACCCGATGTCTGCGTAAGGACGTCGAAGTCATTTGTGTAGCTTAAGTATTTGCGGCGTGCATTCCCCGTCACATTTATGACATTTTTCCAAAGAAAGGCCACTCGTGGGTAAAGATCCCTCGTCGGTCCTCGTCCAAGCCTCGTAACCATGAATGACAATTCCATGTATCTATTAAAGTGACTAAAATTAAATTAATGTCTGTAACGATATATATACAATAGTTCTTTACCTCGAGGCGGTCCACGGTAAGGCCGACCAACCGGAAAGCGCTCCCACATCCAAACTTGCAACAAGTAGCAGCATCCACCAAGGTTTGCACTCGTCCGGTGCGGGTGCAAGCTGTACAGAGCTGGCGGTACAACCAAGCCGATGTCGCACTATCCCAACCGTAGTTGCCGATCTCATCCCAATTTTGTGCAAGAATCGGCAGCATCAACCAAGACACCGTGTTCCCGCTACCATCGGGAAATAGGTAGCCACTAACCATGTGCCACAACCAAGCTCCGGCGTACCTCTCAACGATGGCTCCATCGGCGTGCTGAGGAAGCTGTCCAAAGTGTGTGGTCAACCGAGTGTGAGCTGACACCGAGGGTTTCTTGTCCTTCCTATCCTCGGGTGGATCCGGTGGCCTCATCCCAAGTAGTTGCTCGACCTGGTCGCGCCAACCAGCTGGCTGCACCGCGTCGCAAACAGGAGACCCGTCCACTCGCCAGGGCGAGTATCATGGAGACATCCTGCGGTGTCACGGTTAACTCACCACACGGTAGGTGGAAACCGTGCGTCTCCGGCCTCCACCTATCAACAAGTGCCGTCAATGCAGCAGCATCCATTGTGGGCAGTCCGGCATTAACCAACCGTGCTAGTGGAAGGAAACCGGACCGTCCGATATAGGGCGCATAACGCTCACTCCACGTCGAGTGGACTGTGAGTGCGTATACGCAGCGGAGTCAAAACCTGCAAATTTAAAAATGTGAGAGATATTAAAATATTGTGTAACTATATCACGTCATAGGAATTAAATGACATGGTCAAGTAGCATATTACCTCGACCGCGGTCGACAGCCAGGTGTGCACGGTGCCGGTCATCCCATCGCGTGTCAAGGAGGGGGTAGAGCTCGTGGCGGACCATCCCGCAAATTAGAGAACATCATGTGAGATACAACAATGATAAAGTTATGAACTTTTGCAAAAATTGAAGTAGAATTTGTAAAGTACACCATAACACACTACTGAAATAAAATGCGAACAATAATTTGTAAAAGCACATCAATAGAACAAATACCTCTAGTGACCTATTAGGAGCACGTCTCCTTTTACGGGGCCGGGGCCTATTTTTCGGACCATGTTTGTGTTTCTCTATTCTATGCCCTTCTTTATGACAATGCGAGCAACGTACGGCAACGGAATCTTGGTTGAAATCCCCGGTTCCATACATGTCGTTGCCGTAACCTTTCTCCATGTCATCCATCCGGCTGCGAAGCCTTTTCTTCTTCCTTCTGCCCTTTCTCACCTTTCTCATGGCAAAGTCCGGAACATATACAACACCATTGTATTCCGGCCACTCGTGATTCGTCCAATAGTGCGCTCAAATCGTGGCTGCCAGGTCTCTAGAGTAGCTTGCTTAGTGAAAAATGGAGACATGTAGTTAGTTGAAGTGCTAGACACACCTCGTGTTCTGCATGCTGTCATTAAATGGGAACATGGCATGTGGAGTAACTCCGGTATCTTGCACGTGCAAGTAATTGTTGCACCAATCTCCACTCTATATATGCGACCTCCTGAAATCTCGCCACCAGCATTTGTCCTACTAACTCCTCTAACCGCATAAACATATTTTGTTGGTTCATGTAGGGTTGCAACTTCGTTTGATGAAATGTCACCTTCGGTGTCAATGTGAGTTGCTGCAGGTTTAGCCCAAATCTCTGGATCATTGAGGGCATCACGTGCCACCTTCCATCTACTAACAAAATAGTAGTTGCATTTGTAGAATGTATACTCCACAATTCCGGCAACCGGCATGGAACGAATCGCTTTTAGCACATTATTAAATGCCTCCGACCCATTGGTTGTCATTGTTCCATATCTAAATCCGAGATGAATCAAAAGCCAATGCCCATTTCTCTTTCTCCGGCAATTGTTCACGTAACCATGCCTTTGCATCATCGTTTAGTATTTTCTCTAGTTCATTCAATTTGTGGTAAAATTTCTTCTCCTCCTTGCAATTGCATAAGATTTTCAGTCTCTTTATCACCTCTTTACTTGGATCTGTTTCCTCCATATGTTGGCAGCAAAGTGCCGCATACACCACCTATGTACAAGCGGTGGATATCCATCCATATGTTCATTCGCAGCATTTAACAAACCACGATGTCCGTCCGATATCATGCATACAATCCTGCCCTGGCCCGAACATGTCGACGAACACGTGTAATGAACCATGACCAACTCTCGTTGTTCTCACCTTCCGTGATTGCAAAGGCAATTGGCAACAATTGATCATCAGCTGATATGCCTATTGCGATCATCAATGTGGCCTTGTATTTTCCAATCAAAAAGGTTGCATCAACAGTCATGACCGGTCTACAATGCTTAAATGCCTCCACACACTGCGGAAAGCACCGGAAGACACGTTTCATAACAGGCTTGTAGGTACCATCCTTGTCGAGTATGGTGCGGCCACCCGTATCGACACAATATGTGGTCCCGGGATTGAAATGATTAATTGCATTTAATAGCTTCGGAATCCGAGCATACGACTCTTTCCAACCTCCCCATAATTTTCCCATAGCATGTTGCTTAGCACGCCAAGCTTTGCCATACTTCACCCGATAATTTGTGATGCTATGTATGGACTCTATGAGAGATGCAACGGTAACATCGGCATCGGCCCAAACAATACCAATAATACGTTGGCCAAGGTACCTCGCGGTACACTCGCGAGTGGGCTTGTTCAACATGTGCCGAACCACAAGTATGAGGTTGCTTCACATTTGTCACCTTCCACCTTTCATCTTCAATTTTCAACTTTCTAACCCAAACACCCCAAGTACACCTAGCTCTCCGGCAACGTATTGTGTACAGTACTTCCTTATTCGACTTTGCCACATAGTACGGACGGTGATGACGGACCGCATAATCTTGGAAGAAAAATTTGACCTCCTCAATAGAGTCAAATATCATGCCCTTTCGAATTATGGGTTGCTTAGGATCATGTACGCCTTCTCCGGAGATAACACCGTTATCACATATAGCATGTCCGATACGGCTTATGTCCATGTGATTCGGAGCTTTGGGAAGAGTAACATGCATCCTCTTCATCGCTCTCAACTCCGCTCTGCTGTACTTGGCTTTCCATTTAATTTCTACCGCACCGTTCTCATCAACATCATAAACCATGCCATGATGTTGCCGATGGGCCTCGTCACCGGTACCATCATCATCTTCGAAGATACCATCATCCGCAACTCCTTGTCCTTGACCACTACATTCCTCCTCTCGCTTGACCTTGACTACCGTCATCATCGCCACTCTCTGCATCTTCACTACTATAATCCTCATCGCCTTCTAAAGAATCATCACTTGCCTCCCCGTTGAAATCCTCATCATCTTCTGAACCATCATCACTTGCCTCCCCGTTGAATGAGTCATCGGGGAAATCATTATTAGTTACTCGCTAAATCATAAAGTTCGAGTTCATTCGTGCCATTCGATCCGCCATAGAAGGATCTCCACTGTTCTGCCACTCTACCATATTACCAACTTCCGGAACACCGCCAACATCTACCACTTGAGCATTATCGGAACATGGCACGTAACATGGAATTGCATCCACAGGAGATTGAGGTTCCTCTTGGGTGATACTATGTTCCACGAGAGACAACTGCCGTTGGGTGGTATTATTATTGGACAAAACATCAGCAACCAACTCGGCACATTTAATTGCACTATCACGCAAGCAGTCCTTATACAACCTCCAATCATCGTCGGATGACAAATCTAGAACGACATAGTGAGCCCTACCACCAAGCACCGGCATCAAACCTTCCTCGCAACTTTATTTCACTATCTAACCCCACTGCCATTCTTACTCTCCCAACAACATCAACATAGTCCGGTGCTCTTGAAAAAGTAAGAACTTGCTCTTTCATACCAACAAACTCGTAACTCTCATTAATTATCCCTCCGGTAAACAACCGAATAACCCGATCCATCTACGAAGGAAAAAAAACTCACAGACTCATGCAACAAAACCAATGTCTAATCGTATCTAGCTTTGCAAATAAAACCTTGCCATTCATTCATTACTAAGTGCAATGCTGTAAATAACTTATACCTACAAGCAATGTCGTGTATGCCTAAATTAGTGGAATCAAAGTTTCAACCTCAGCTTAACTTATACAGCACCTACAATATCCAAAAAAAACTATACAACCATTATACACTAAACAATCTACATTACAAAAACATAGCTACACATTCACATGCATACAAAAATTTACGTAACAGAATCCTAAGACAAAAACAGGCTACCGATACATGCACTCAAATATTATACGATTCGTCCAAAATCCAAAATGCTAGCTAAAATGATAACCTAAACCCTAATGCATGAAACACTAGCAAAATCTAGTTTATGGAGCAAAAGAGACGGATGAAGTGAAGGAGGTACCTCTAGGGATGAATCCCGCGAAGTTTGGGAGCCTCCCCGCAATGCACCGCCCGGATTTTGGGGGAGACGGCGGGGGCGGCGATGGAGGCGGCGGCGGTACCCGTTCGGGTTGGGGGAAAAGAAGAGAGGAGGGAGAAGGAAGAAAGCCGGGCCGGTGCTAAGTACAGGATGGGTCGCGCCGACCCGATGGGCGCGACCGCCTAACGGACGCGCCAAGTATCCTGGCGCGACGGGCTCGGGTCAACGCCGGCGAAGCCCGTCGCGCGCGGGGCCCGCGGTCCGACGTGGCAACCGGTCGCGCCACCATGCACGGCGCGTCGGTACTGTCCGGACGCGCCATCCGGAGCGGCGTGACCAAAAGGGTCAGAACTTAGAAATTTAGTTCGACCGGGCCATTATTAAAATATTAAAAAAGAAAAGGTTAAAATAAAAAAAAATCGAATAGGTTACGCTTACACGCAGTGGTCGGCCCGGGCATGAAAAAGCCCGGTTCGTTTAGTTTCGGGCCGGCATGAAGCGCCTCCGAGGGCGCGATGGCGGAGGAACCGCCGTGCAGCGCGGCGGCCGGCGGTTGCGGGCACGGCGAGGGCGCGGTCGGGGATGGGCGAGGCGGCTTGCTGGCCGTCGCGGTCGGGGATGGTCGCGGCGGCCGATGGAGACGGGCAAAGAGGGGTGGCGGCGGCAGTGGCCAAATGAGCCGGCTCGAAGCACGATTTTTTTATACGGCCCGATACATTTCCTGCTGAGCCAGCATGGCCCGAGGTGTTGTGCACTGCTTGTGCTGGAGGTGCAGCCCATCGCGGGCACAGCCCAATAATTCTATATTATTAAATAAAAAAGTTTATTGTATAGACAAAAGTGAAAGCCTAGCGACTAGCATACTAAGTAGGGCTAAATAAGTAGGGCTAAAAACTGGACGGAAAAAATATACGTCCATCCAAGATCCGAAGATCGAAAAGGTAGATATCCGACATCATTCGTATTTGAATCCGAGTTCGAGAAAAATAAGCGGGATAGGATATGGGATAATTATTAACCGTCTGAAATCCGAAATTGTTATAATTTATTTAGATATAAATGATTATAAATAAAAAATATGATCACAAATATCTATATTTAATGTAAATAATCCATAAAATTATTTTATTTTCTATATATTAGTGACTAATATCTCTAATTTCACTTTAACTACATTTCTACATTGTAATTTTTATCCTTATTATAATGTCCGCCTCGGACTCCGACTTCGAAATAAAAATATGAGACAGGGTATGGGATCGGCAAATAGTTATCCGACACTATCCGCTCCGACTCCGGATCCGAGTACGAGGACAGGATATGAGATGAGCTATATTCGTCCATATTTGATCTGTTTTCATCCCTACCAGTATGGCCAGCATCCTTCAAGTAGGACACATTTTTCGTGTCGTGCCTACCCAAAATTAAATAGGGTGAGCCATTTCGTGCTCTGGTCGTGCCATGCGGGGTGACCCATTTGGCTACAATTAGCGGCAGCTACGAATGCTCGGCTATTATCGGAACGGTCCTTATCGGGCTATCAACGGGATGTAGCGTCGCTTGGCTAAATGGGTCGTGCCGAGGCGATAGCCCAAACATGACACACAACCTCATATCGGGCTGGTCTGGGCACGAAATGTTACAGGTCGGACCGTGCTCGTGCGAGACCACCCCTACTTACACGTTAGTACATGGGTCGGGCTAGAATTATCAAGGGTGGCCTACCAATATTTTCTTAGAAGACAACCTGTTATCGCTGAATCGTCATGGAGTCGGCCCGCTATTTTTCAATAATTAAATGTGTGTACTTTGACCTGTGTATTGAAGTGCAAAACAATGATAATACTAATAATATAATAACACACCTAACAAATTAGTCATGTTGTAGAACTGAGCCTAGTTGGCGTGTCAGATATTTTAGAAAGTGATTGTTGATTTAGATCTAAAGTTAGGCAAAAGTGGCAGAATTTTAAACCCAGAGATGTTTGTTGGACGATCATATTGTAAATAACTTTTTGAAAGAATATTAAAATATTCATAATCTAATGAAAACTTTCATATGGCAATTTATACTGCACTCATATGGATTCAAGAAAATTTCTCATTATGCAAGTTCTCAAGGGTGAGTGCTACATGAGTATTTGACCGAAATCAGTAGGAAAACCTAACCTATATTTTTTCTTTTTTTCTTTTATTTCAGTCTAATTATTCGCTCCCAGAGAGAGTTGAACCCAGATCTACTAGACACTACTCAGATGCTCTAACCACTAGGCTAGAGTGCTACATGAGTATTGTCCCTACAGATTGTGAAATGTGGACGAGGCAACTAACTACTTTCTCATTCATTTTGTCATACCAAGACATGCTAAGATTTTGATGATTGTTTTGTTTGTCAAACTTATGACACAACCACACTTCAAAATGTTTGAACACCAAAATAACAGGTCCCATCAATCAAAAAGCTTCCCTAAAAAGGAAAATCAATCAACAAGCGACTTCAATGATCTCCTCAAGATGGCCCTGCCATTTAATAACGTGTAGAAAAGCCTCCATAGAGTCATAGACATCCTCCGTATAGAGTTTTGCACGCGAACCCACACAAAAAGGCACGTCGTGAGCTTGTGCAAGTTCCCAAAGTGTGAAAGTTTTGAATACCCAGGCAGTGTACATAAACACGAATAGCGGTACACCACCTTAAAAAGCTATTACGGACTATAGAGACAGCTACAACGGGAGCTTTAAAACCATGCAGCAGATACACCGTGCAATTTATGGAAGCCTTTTGCTATGACAAATAATTGAAATTCAAGTATTTAGGAGAGGATGGGGCATTCATTTTGCACGAAACTCCTTGCATAAGAAAGTGTCAGCATCTTCAAAATGCAAACTCTTGGTTCTGGTTTAGTTGAAGACAGGTTATCAATGCAGAACAACTAACCTCGTGGGCTTAAATTTAAGAATCATCAGTTGGTTATGTTTATCCATGAGTCAAAAAGAAATAGTACTTTTGTGGTACTGGCATCACAAAGAACAGAGTTTTCATGAAATTTCTTGTCTTTTCTGTTTATATATATATATATGCATTAAGTAACACCATCGCTACATATCATCCAGCACATAGATTCTTGTTTGCTGTTGACACCTTCCAGCAGCAGCAAGCAGACCAGATTATAATTCATTTAGAGCACAAGCCAAAACCAAAAGTGATCGAGGCAGCAGAGGCACTAAATTAATTGATCGGATGAGTAGCTAAGCGAGAAGCCAGAAGTCCTTGTGGCGCTTGCTGGAGACGAGGTAGCCGCCGGAGCTCCTCCGGCGCACGGCCAGGGCGGGGCACGGCGCGTGCTCGATGCAGTACTCCACCATTCCCGTTCCCCTCCGCCGCCGGCGCCACAGCGCGTGCAGCCAGCGTGTGACACGGAGCCGGCGGCGCTGGCCCAGCACGAGCAGGGACGCGCTGTGCCGCCGCGCTGCCTCCACCACCGCCGGCGCGCGCTCCTCCGCCTCCACCACGCACGTCTCCACAGTCACCTGCGTTTGTTCGTAGGCTTGCAAACGTTATCAAAAGCAAAATTTGCACACCGATTCGTGCAAGCACAAAATGCGGGAGCAAAAATTCTGTAGTCCCAATTATACGCTTGAGACAGCTCCAGGAAATCCGCACAATGGCTGATTGCTTTCCATCGTGCTGGACAGCATGCCGGCAATCATTGATTGCTTTCCATCGGAACCATGTATTACTTATTTGTTGACTTAATTTCGCTTACATTGTTTTTAAAAAGTCTAGGATGTATGGAAGCTAGTGCTTTTATAATGGAATTCTATCCTAATGAAGATACTTTATTGTTATGCTGATATCATGTTTGCTGCGAAATCATTGTGCAGTGGTACTAGAGCGTACCTCTGGCCTTGTCGATTCACAGATGCTCTTCATGGCCTCGATGTGTTGGGAGCACTTGGGCCCAAGTATATTCACACGAGAATCACTAATAACAGCTGCGGCGCGCACAGAAACATCAGAAAAAAGAAAGGACTTTAATCAGTCAGCAAAAGGGGAATACTCTTAGTGAAGAATGAAAACATCAGAAAAAGAAATTATTGCTCGATAAGATAATTATGAAGACCTTGTTGTTGTGCTTGGACAGGTTTGACGACGGAGAGGAGCACGACGGTGTCGTTGCTCCGGACGGCCTGCGACAGCGCCCACTGCAGCGCGCCCGCCGCCTCCTTCCGGCCGTCCGCCACCACCATCACGCGCCGCCCGCCGCCGTCCTTCTTCTTGCCGGCGACGGCCACCTCCACCATCAACGCGCCGTTGCCGTTCACGTAGCACGCTCCCCCTCCTCCCGGAACGGCCTTGTTGCTTCCGCCGCCGGTCGCCGGCGCCGCAGGGAGCTTGTTTGGGTGGCGGCTCACCCGGTGCTTCCTCCTCACCCGCGTCGCCACACGGCCGCCGCCGCACAACGCCGGCAGCAGCCTCCTGCCCATTTTGTTTTTCTCTGCAAAACGTTAATGCTGATGCGGCCACCACCGCCTACCTGACTCGGTACGTAGCGGTGGCGCATATATAAAGGGTCCAAGCCTACAGTGACCGGCGCCCTAACTATAGTCTCTAGATAGACGTGCAGGCCATGAACCAACCTCAACCTCCAAGAAGGATGGTTAGGCAAGTCCTAATAAACCTAGTAGTTATTAACAAATTACAGATGATAATGCACGTCGATCGGCGGCCGATCAAATCGTTGCACGATTGACGCGTACGACTTCCGATTCCGCGCGTGAGAATTACATCTGCCGGGTATGATTCGGAGATTTTTTTGTTGATCGGTTGGCGATAGATGAATATTAGTGTACGTGGTAGATGTTGCGGTTGCCGGCAACAGGAACCTATCTGACCAAAAAATAACAGATCAACGGCAACAGCTGCCAACTACCATCTACACGTACGCCGGTGCTAGTCCTTGTCTACGCTATCCAACCAGCTGTACGCATACGTGCACGGCCGATCGGCCGTCTAAGTGCTCGTGCATGTCCTGGCACGATTCTTGGAAACAATTGATTTGATTTTGAGTTTGCACGGTCGTGTATGATGACTACGATTACATACACATGTGGACTATAGTGGCTACTAATTAGACTTGGGACATATATATAGCATCCATGTCAACACCCGGCGGATGCCTTGCACGGATCCACGGAACCAAGTAAATCTGGTACCGCACGACGACGATCGATCCAGTTGTTGGTTGGCTTGGTATGCTGCGCAGCTCCAATAAGTGTTTGATCTTTTCATCTGAAAAACGGAAGAGAACCCTTAATTACTATTGCCTTCGTCGTCGTCCTTACCGCCCCTGATGTTCTAAGATAAACTGCAGCGAAGAGAAAAAAATTAGAGGTGGAATCAGCCACATGATTTACAGTTCCCCACGACGTGGCGCAGGAACCACGATTGTTTGCATGCTACAACTGAAATCGCAGTAGTCTGAATGTGTGAGATGTCGGAGTGCAGCTAGCACGCCGGAATGCAGTACCCTGCAATCACGGAGGCACTCGCCTTTCTTTTCCCTAGTGCCCTTTTCCTTTTATAAGTTTCAAATCGGGATATGGCTTGCTCAATATATACATGGTCCCGTACTCCCCATCATACCGCCAATCATGGAAAAGTAATACACACAAAAGAATTTGATGTGCATCTATATTAGCTCACACGCTCGCGATTCAAAACCTTTGTTACTACCTCCATTTGTAACACTCCTACACTTTTTATGCTCACTGCTCGTCTTTGATTTCCATCTCTCATGGTAGTTTTCTTCTTCGGGAATTTCCTTGCATAAATATTGTATCTAAGTTGAGAGCTTAGTTTCTTAGCTTAAAATTTCAAATCTCCAAATTATATGAATATTCTAGTTGACACTGTGATGTACGAATCATTTGTTTTGTATCTTATTGAATAATCAATTTATTCATTTGGAAACTTCACTTTGCAAATACAACTATCAGGTTCACAACAAGGGGCAAAAATTAAGTGCCAATGAGTTATTCAGTGGAAAGGTTCAAACATTACATGAGAAGCCTCCGGTCCCAGAAATATTACTGAATGCTTCTGTCGACGTGTGGATATCAACATATGGGGGCTTAGTCTCCTGAGGGTTCGGTTAGTGGATGAAACACCTTGTAATCTCCAAAAGATTAGTGAAATAAAGGAAATAAAACATGAGGCGATTTTACCCAGGTTCGGGCTTGTCTGTATTTATTTGTGGAGTGTGTATGTTCGAGTACAAAAGCTCATGTTCTTAAGCAATGGAGAGTTGAGAGGAGGAAGAAGACTCTATCCATGAGAGCTGGAGGAGCCCCCCTCGGGTGCTCCTTTTATCCTTTTATTAGCCAAGAGGCATCCCACATTTGACAGTACAGGTGTGGTAAATGCGTATAGTTGGGAGGACCATACCCCCTATTTGCTTGCACAATGCACGCGACTGCTATTGTTGTAGAGAGAGAGAGAGAGAGAGAGAGAGAGAGAGAGAGAGAGAGTAAAAGGCGTGGCCCCTATGTAAGGATCTTGTGAACCAAGAGGGGGTGAATTGGATACTTTGTTATTTGACTTATAATAACTTCAACGAGTCACCTAACACTCAAACAACTTCTTGCTCGGTTCTAGTGTGGTGCCACTCTAGCATAAGATAAAAACATATGCACGAAATAACCTATCCATGCTACTACATCACTCTACCAATACAACTCCTAAACATGTAAGTCTAGTGGATAAGAAAGACAAGGCTGAAACTAGCAATCAAACAACTCCTATCCAAGCAGATCTAAGAGACCATCACCAGAAGACCATGCAAGGTTAGGAACAAGCTGAGCGACAAGAACAAGGGCACACTTCAAGATTACTTGCTAAAAGGTAAGAGCACAAAGTAAATGAAAGTAAGTAAAGGAGAGAGTCAAGAAATGCCCATCGATTTTTATGCCAAGGTATCAAAAGGATGGCACCTTCCCCTAGGCCTTGTTGAGCCTACTCCCCAAGAGTCACCGGCACCCCTGCCACTCCCGGAATGGAGTCCTTTCCTGTGAGCCCACCTTGCCCTCCTCAAGTACCTATTCTACTCGTCGAGTCGACCTTAGGGAACAAACTCTTTTGAGTCCGAACATGGGTGCTCCTTCTCTTGAGGCGAGCCCAAACCTCTTACAAACTTGTGAATGTCTCCACAACCTTCACCGAGTGCTCAACACCGACTCCTAACCGGTCTAGACCCAACCATGGACCAAGCGTAACAGACATAAACCGGTGACGCCCCACTCCGGGGACTACACCGTGCATACGTACCAATCCATACAACGAGTAGCTAGTACACACCTAGATGCAACAAATCCAAGTACAACAACCTTTATTTATCACTTAAGGGATATAACTAGGGGATACATGGCCTGGATTACAAGCAAAGAGGTGGATAGGCCAGCCTCACATAAAAGAAAACACACTGGAAAGCTTCATAAACTCCACGAGACAACATCGAGCGATGGACGCGACCTACTTCTCTTCTTCATAATAATCTCCATCTCCATCCGAATGATTTGAGCAACGGGTGAGTGCATAAGATACTCAACAAGCTCTACCACTAGCAATGGATATATATATATATGCAATTTGGATGTGGTCAAGGTATGCTCGGAGGTTTAGCGGAAAGCGCGGATGCAATGGGCTTACTACATAAACAATGGGGTTCTTGTAAGAGGAAAGCATTTTTGTAATTTTAGTTGGTTGGACCTCGGGGAGATATTCATCGATCCCGACAGTTCCCATACTTTTAGTTGAGCCTTCCGACCGAAGGTCATAACAGCTACGGCACACCGGACCAACACCATTTCCAAAACATACGGGCACAAGGATGTCCACTCACACATCAAGGTTTTAGTATTTGTGGCTAATTAACGAGAGATCAAGGTTTGGTGTGTCAATATACCGTGCCAACGGACATCCGGATAATTTTATACACTCTCTAGAGGTTGGTACCCTTTACCCACAAGCAATATATTCTTAGCTACGGAACACATAACAGCTGTCACCGCAACTAGGCACGCTCACAAGTCCATCCCGAATGCTCGGGGATTCGACGCGTATGACACAAGCATACCGTCCACCATATATATGCCAAGTACTTGGACTTCACCAAATAAATCTCGGACCTCCGTCATCTACCACACCCGGTGGAACTTCTTGCTGCGTATCCCAAGGTTTGGTGCACAGTCATGTCCATAACGGGTTCCGTGGTTGTACACTAAGTCAACAATTTGGGGTCCGAAGAACCGATCCTTATATGGCAGGGCAAACATTCGTCCATCGCAAATGGACATCACCTAATCATCAAGTACTCTACACCTATACTAGGAGTTTCGCCCAGGACTAGTAACATTTCTCACCAACTTCATCTTAACATAGTTGGTCTAATTACCCACCCATCAACATACACCACCAAACTCATTTTCACACATTTTCATAAACAAGGTGTATGATGATAGATAGTAACATTTCCTAAGCATGATACTACAACATTATCATTAACATAGTTAATAATAATATCTAGGTTGATCTAGTGTTCTAGTGGCAATCAAGGGTATAATGTTAGTATCTATAGTGATTTGAACATTATCATACAACAATTGGGCTCTAGCAAAATAGTTGCAAGGATAAATGCATATAAGAGTAGTTTCCTATATAGATGCGAGAATAAGTAGAGTAATAGGATCAATTATGATCAAGGAATTAATAGAGCTTGCCTCCTAATGCGTCCTCGAAGTCTTCCTCGTAGTCCGGGTCCTCGGGCTCCTCGCTCCTGGTTCTCCTCGTCTATAGACGGCGTTAAAATACATCAGCTACTGTCACATAAACTAATGAAGACAAAAATAAAATGGACTGAATAGGAAGGCTTCGGGGGCTAGGGTTTGTTACAACGATTCCAATGGCGTCGGAATCGCTTGAAACGGGGCTACGGTTGAAAAGTTATGAGTGTCGAAAGTTCTAGGGTTATTTTTGTAAAATGGCCATGGTTTCTATTAAAAGGAAGGATATTTTGGTAATTTCAAGGAAGTGGAGGGACTAAAATGCAAAAATTTATTTTTGGCCCGGTTAGAGACTTATTAATAATTTTGGAAAAACTCGGGGGTGTTTATGTAAAAATCCAAGGGCTCTTAACTAATTTGGGAAAAGGTCATGGGGCTATTTGTAAAAATGGATTTCCGGGGTATATAGGATTTATTTTCTAATTGGGAAAGATTTGAAATTCATAGGGCGTTGATCTTCGGATCAACGATCGAGATTTAAACGAGGGCGAAGGGGTATGCCCTTTCTAATATTGACCGTTGAGCCTCAATCCAATGATTGGGAGTGGTCGACGGCGGTGGCGCGGGCCGGCATGGTGGTGCGACGGGGCGCCGCCGTCGGTCTTGCCGGAATCGAGGATTCGGCAGCCGTGGCTAGACGGAGGTGGGTCTAAGGGCACGCCGGTGCTTGGTAGCTCAACGCGGAGGTGTGGGTAGGAATGGTGGCTCATGGCGGTGCCGAGCGAGGACGAGCTCCCTTGTCGGAGTTCGTCATGTCGGCCGTGTCGGGCGAGGTGCACGCGCGAGCGCGGAATCCGGGAAGGGATGGATCCCGGGGGTGCGCTTGAGGGTGGCGAAGCTAGCTAGGGTTCTAGCTTGGGCGGGGAGGGGTGAGGTGGCTGGGTGACGGAAGGGGGAAAATGGGAGGGCCGGCTGCCGGTGGCGAAGGCGAGAGGGAGAGGGAGGAGGGGGAAGGCGAGGGTAGAGCTTGCCTGCGAGCTTGGTCGGCTGCGGTGAGGCAAGGGTGAGGGAGGGGAGGGGCTTTTCTAGTGGGTGAAAGTGCATCTAGGCCCCTCATTTTATTTTGGATGATTGACTTCAATACAATTAAATTTGGACTAATGTTTTCATCGAGAATGTGTGTAGTGAACATCCAAAGAACATGAAAGCGTAGCGAATACAATCAAAAAGGAGAAAAGAAATGAGAAATGCAATAAATGAAGAAATCGGAAAAGTCCTATCTCAAAGCATGAGCTTCGCGTTTTATTTTTGCTTTGAGTCATAGGGTTGCCGTACTATAAAGAGGGATGCAAATCATAACTTTGGCAAAGAATGGAGATGCTCACAAACTCAAGAAAATCCTCCCAAACTCATTCTTTCCGGACCCATCGGAAGCTCCGGTGTGGTACCGGAAGTTTTGGTAGGCTAACAGAGAGTTTGAGCTCTATGGAAAAGCCATACCGGAAGTTCCGGTCCACGGTACCGGAAGTTCCGGTTGGCTAACAAAGAGTTTGAGCTCTCCGAAAAAGCCATACCGGAAGTTCCGGTCCCCGGTACCGGAAGTTCCGGTAGGCTAACGCAGAGTTTGAGCTCTCTGGAAAAGCCATACTTGGAAGTTCCGGTCCACGGTACCGGAAGTTCCGGTAGGCTAACGAGAGCTTCGAGCTCTCCGGAATGCCATACCGGAAGTTCCGATAGGACACCGGAAGCTCCGGTGCGGCCCGGTTTTTAAACCCTAAACCTAAGTACCGGAAGTTCCGGTACTCCACCGAGTTCCGGTGCGGGCCAAAAATCCAGATCTAACCCTAAATTGGACCGTACCGGAAGTTCCGATATGCTATCGGAAGTTCCGGTGCGGGGTTTTCGGACAGAGCCAACCGCTCTTTTTGGGCTGTGGTATATAAGCCACACCCCTCA
The DNA here is from genome assembly GCA_031894775.1 of Chloris gayana. Lineage (NCBI taxonomy): Eukaryota > Viridiplantae > Streptophyta > Magnoliopsida > Poales > Poaceae > Chloris > Chloris gayana. The sequence goes on along the minus strand of JAUNZO010000660.1, from coordinate 7,799 downwards.
CTTCATTCATTCAACTCTTGCACATTACGAACACACACACACTTGAGCCACACTCCACTCACTCCAAATCCTCTCCAAGCAAAAATTACATCCTTGAGTTAGGATTCGAGTGAGAGACTTTAAGCAAGAGATTGAGAGACTCGATTCCATTCTTGAGCATCTTCACTCCCGTCAAGCTTGTGATTTGGATTTGTTACTCTTGGAGCTTTGAGCTCCTAAACGGCTAGTCGTGCTCGTGAGCTCCCAACTTGTGTGGTGACGCCGAGAAGTTTGTATTGCCCGTCCCGGAAGGGACCTTGATAGTGGAAAACTCAAGCTCAACCTTGGTGGTGACTTGAGGGATAAATAGGGTTGAGAGAAACCCGGTCCTTGGTGGACTTTCTCAACGGAGACGTAGAGTCCTTGGTGGGCTTGAACTTCGGTGAAAAATCCGTGTCTCTTGTGCTCCCTCTTTTAATTAAGCACTTTGTTATTTACTTTACTAGGTTGCTTGTTAGTTTCCCTTTGTGCCGTTAAATTCCTAAAATTGCATAGGGTTGTGTCTTTCCTTCTTGCAATCACTAGAATTATGTAGGGTTTAATTTCGCATTTATCACCCTGCACCGAAAGTTCGGTACCCTACGGAAGTTCCGGTATTTGACGTTTTTCATCTTAGTGTTATTTCGCAGAAATTTTTAGGATCGCCTATTCACCCCGCCTCTAGGCGACTTTTAGTGGGGTGGCGCGGGGAAGGCGATGACAGCGGCCATGGGCGTGGCGGCCTGGCCGTGGCACGCAGGAAAAAGAAAGGTGGGGGGGGGTGCGGGGCGCTTGGTGAACGTGGCACGGTGGTCGGGCGCTCGAGTCGGCGCGTGCCGACGAGCGGCCTCAACGGTCGACCGGAAGGAGAGGCGGCGAAAGGGGCGGGTACGGGCGGTGCCGGACGGACGACGCATGGTCGTGTGTCGGGTCGGCGCGTCCGTCCAAGGAAGGTGGAAGCGAGGGCTTTGGCGTGGCGTGGGTTAGCGGCGAGCGCGGGAGGCGACGGAGTTAGCTATGTGGGGGACGGGCAACGGGGAGGCCGACGCGCGCGACGCGCGTCGTGCGTGCGCGGCGTGCGGCGGGGGAAGAAGGGGGGGGGGTTGGGCTGGGCCGGAAGGGAGGGAGCTAGGCCGAAGGGGGAGAAATAGGGTAGGGGCGGCCCGATAGAGTTTAATTCTCTTTTCTATTTCCTAATTCCTCTCTCCTCCATTTAAATCTGAATAAAATCAAATAAAACCCAACTAAATTGATTAAAGGAAAACAAAATAAAAGCAAGGCAAATAAAATAAAAACAACCAAGTTTACGAGCTTTAGGTTTTTATCTTTGAATGCTATGAGTTATTTACTATAGATTTAATTAGGTTTTTTAATTCCTAGTTATTTTTCAAAAATGTTTTTTCTTGAATAAAAGAAAATGATTTATTTGGTTGGTTTTGTTTTGGCCAAAAATCGTGGTGTTACGAGACATACCCCACTTAAAATGAATCTCGTCCCCGAGATTCGCGCCGGTTTTCGAAGATATAGGGATATTCCTTCCGAGGTCTTCTTCCCTTTCATAGGTGGCTCTGATTCTCGGTATGATTATTCCATTGCAACCGACGGACATTTGTAGCCTTTGTCCTAGTCCGTGGGACGAGTGTGTCCAGAATCTTAACCGGGTATTCCTTGTAGCGTAAGTCCGGTCGAAGGTCTACTCGAATCTAAGGGTAGCTGTTGCTCTGGTACTTCTAGGCATCTTTTCAGCTAGGAGACATGGAACACTCGGGTGGACATGCGACAGAGCTTTCTGGCAGTTCCAATTCGTAGGCCACTTCTCCAATTTGTCCGAGTACTTTGAAGGGTCCTACGTAGCGAGGAGCCAACTTGTCACGGACTTGGAATCTCCGTGTTCCTCTCATGGGTGATACCTTCGGGTAGACATGGTCATCCGAACCGAACCGTAGCTCTCTGCGGTGCTTGTCGGCATAGCTCTTTTGTCCGCTCTCGACGGCTTTGAGGGTCTCTCTCCGACAGCAGCTACTTTTTCTTTTGCTTTTGTTATGATAGCAGGTCCGAAGAAATATCTCTCTCTAACTTCGGACCACATAAGAGGGGTCCTACATTTTCTTCCGTACGACATCTCGAAGGGTGCCATCTTGATACCGGCTTGGTAACCGTTGTTGTAGGAAAATTCTACGAATCACAAGCTTGCTTCCCAATCTTTGTCGTACGTTAGCGCGCATGCTCGTAGCATGTCCTTGAGAATCCGATTGTCTTGCTCGGTCCGTCCATCGGTCTGGTGGTGGTAGGCCGAGCTATAGTCAAGTCTCGTCTGCAGCTTATCATGCAAGCTTTCCCAAAAGTGAGAGGTAAATTGGGTACCTCGATCTAACACTATTCCGGAGGGGATTCCGTGTAGCTTCAGTATGTTATCTATGTATAACCGTGCCAACTTCTCTCCTCTCGTGGGTCTTATTCACCGCTATGAAGTGGGCGACTTTGGTTAGTCTAACGACTATGACCCATATTGAGTCGTTCCCTCTTGGTGTACGTGGTAAGCCTACTATGAAATCCATAGCTGTGTCATCCCATGTCCAAGTGGGGATGTGCAAGGGTCGCAGCAATCCGGCTGGCTTATGATTCTCTCGCCTTTATTCGGCTGCAAAGGTCACAGCGGGCGACATATTCTACTATGTCCCTCTTCATCCCATTCCACCGAGTACTTTTGCTTCGGATCCTGGTACATCTTGGTGGCTCCTGGGTGGATCGAGTATGTGGAATCATGTGCTTCTTCTAGCACAAGCCTCCGAAGGTTGTCCGCATTGGGTACACATATCCTGTTTTCAAATCACGGGGTTCCTTCTTCATCCTCTCGGTGTCTTGGTGCCTTATTGTCCTTTATCCGTTGCTTCTATTCTAAAGTTTCGGGTCTTGGAGTTGAGCCTTTCGATCCTAGCTTCCAGGTTTGGTCACAACTCTAGCACTTGTGCTCCTCCTGGGGGAGTTATGTGTAGGTTTGTTGTCCATTTCCTGGGCTAGTTTAGGGTTGATGGTGGCGGTGACACTCACATTATTGCAGTAGGCCTTTCGGTCGAGTGCATCGGCTATTACATTAGCCTTCCCTATGTGGTATTGGACATCCAAATCATAATCCTTTATCACCTCTAACCATCTTCTTTGTCTTAGGTTGAGGTCCGGCTAGGTGAATATGTATTTCGGACTCTTATGGTCCGTGAATTTACACTTGTTACCAATGAGATAATGTCTCCAAATCTTAAGCGCATGTACTATGGCTGCCGGTTCCAAGTCATGTGTCGGGTAGTTTTGTTCATGTGGCTTGAGTTGCCTTAAGCATATGCGACAACTCGGTTGTCTTGCATGAGTACACCTTCTAATCCACTTCGGGATGCATCACAATAAACCATTAAATCCTTACGGATATCCGGCAATGTGAGTATTGGGGCTTCGGTGAGTCTTTTCTTCATCTCTTGAAAGCTCTTTTCACACTTGTGGACTCCACTAGAACTTGGCTTCCTTACGAGTGAGTTCCACCATTGGTTTGGCTATCTTGGAGAATCCTTTATTGAATCTCCGGTAATAACCTCGCCAATCCTAGGAAGCTTCGATCTCGGTGGCATGCTTGGTTTGCCTCGAGTCTTTCACAGCTTCCACTTTAGCAGGGTCTACTGCTAATCCCTTGGCATTTATGACATGGCCTAAGAATCCAGACTTCTTTTAACCAGAATTCACACATGCTGAATTTGGCGTATAGTTGATGGTTCCTGAGGCGGTCCATCACTATCCTTAGGGGTTTCTCATGTTCTTCTTTGCTTTTGGAGTAGATGAGTATGTCATCTATGAAGACTACTACGAACTTATCTAATTCCTCTTTGAAGATCTTGTTCATTAAGGTCATGAAGTACGTTGGGGCATTAGTCAATCTAAAGGGCATGACAGATGAACTCAAATCGGCTATATCCGGTGACAAAAGTTGTCTTCATGGCATCTACTTCTCCGATCTTTAGTTGGTAATAACCTGACTCGAGATCAATGTTGGAGAAGTACTTGGCTCCTTTCAATTGATCTAAGAGATCATCGATCCTAGACAGTGAGTACTTGTTCTTGATGGTCACTTCATTTAGAGAACAAGTAATCCACACACATTCTCATGCTTCCATCTTTCTTTTTCACGAAAAGGACTAGTGCTCCCCATGGGGATGAACTTGGTCTTATTTATCCCTTGTTCCGCAAGTCTCCTAATTGCTCTTTGAGCTCCTCTAGCTCATTAGCTGCCATCCTATAGGGTCTCTTGGCAATGGGCCTAGATTCAGGAATCAAGTCAATGACGAACTCAATTTCCCGATCCGGGGACATTCCTGGTAACTCCTCAGGAAATACATATGGGTATTCCTTTATTATGGGCACCGATTCTAGGGTGTCCATGTGGCATAGCATACTTCCCATTCCCGATCTGTGGGGTTTACATATCACTAGCATCCCTAGGTGGTTGATAGCCATCCATTGTGTGGTCTTTACACGATATGTTTCCTTTGTGCTTGGCTAACCAGTTCATTCCAAGTATCACATCCACTCCTTGAGTTTCTAATACTATTTGGTCGGCTCTAAAGGATACCCCACTTAAAATAATTTCTACCCATAAATAACCATATCGACATTTTATCATGGCTCCCGGGGATTGGGTCAACAGAGGTATTTTAAGTGCAACTTTGGGTATGTGGTGCTTAAGAACAAACTTCAAAGAAATGAATGAATGTGAAGCTCTAGAATTAAATAGGACTATTGCAATGGTAGAGTTGACTAGGTACTCACCGAGCACAACATCCGGCGCCTCTTCGACTTGTTGCACGACGATGTGGTTTACCTTCCCATGGTTGTAGCTCGAGCAGGGTGTGGCTACCCGGTGCTTGGGGCAGTATTGCGGGCCATAGAGCCTGCAGGTTTGACTCGCTGAGCTGGCGGGGGCTTTGATTCCCACGTTCTTGTAGGGGCACATGGTAATCCTATGGGTGAATTCACCACAGTTGAAGCAACCCTTGTTTGCATTGTTCCGAGTCCGGTTGATAGTAGCGTTGCTCCTCCGAGTAGGGCATAGCTCGACTTGGGGCCTGGCGAGGTGCAGATTGTCGATCTGTTACCACCGGTGCAGATCTGCATCACGGGACGAGGTGGTACCTCCGAGTATTCCCGGTGCGCTGTCTCCGAGCTCTTTCCTGGCGTTCCTAGAACTTTCGCTTGTAGTTATTGTTCTCGATGTTGATGGATTCCTCCATCGGTATGCAACGGTTCATCGGGGTGTTGAAATCTGGATATATGTTCCCTATGGCGTGAGTCCTAATGGGTCAACGTAGGCCTTTTTTGAAGCGTTCTTGTTTCTTCTTGTCGTTGCTTACATCTCCTGGGGCATAGCGGGCTAGTTGGGTGAACTTCTTGAGGTACTTGGTTTATGGTCATGGAACCTTGGTGCAACTTCTTGAATTCCTCATTCTTCATGTCCATTATTTCTTCGAGGAATGTGATATTCTTTGAAGACTTGCTGAAACTCCTTCTAGCTAACTACCGTGACATCGGGCACAACATCATCGTAGTTGTCCCACCATTCTACAGCGGGTACAACGAGCTGGTGAGCAGCTAGGGATACCTTCTCCTGGTCGCTTGCAGCGACTATCCTTAGCTTCTTGGTGGGTTTCCTAAGCCAATCATCGGCTGTGAGTGGGTCTTCCAGGTTCCCTTCATAAGTAGGTGCTTGAGCCTCATGAATTCGGCCATCTTGGAGGGAGCACGTCCACGGTTTGCCGTGTGCATTGCTAGGAACCGAGTCTGCAGGAATTATTCTATTGTGATTGGAGGTGGTGGTAGTGGGGGTTCTTGCTCATTCCTCGGGTTGCTAACTTCGACTCCGTTCTCACCATTGCTTTCACTATGACGACTTCGGCTAGCCATGTTGAGGTGATGAGTTGATTACCTTTACAAAGGAAGGGACGAGAATTAGGTCTATGGCCTTAGAATTGTTTTAGTGATCTGTGGTTAGCCATACAATTTCACTCAATCAAATATTCGAATAAAAGCAAACACACAAGCACCATGCATTTATTACATTACACAACGATTGACATTCATGGTACATGATACATGATACACGATACATGACACAAGATACATCGTACATGACCAATGATACATACTCATGACTCATGGTACAACACATGATACATGGTACATAAAATATGATACATGATACTAGTACTTTGCATATAGGATGCTATCATATGACTCATGGTACACATGCCTAGTACTAAGTCTAGCAGCCTCTAAGAGTCCGATGTCTACTCGTCGCTGACCACTATAGGGTTCTTTCGTGGCTTCTTGTTCTTTGTCTTCTTCGGTGTTTTGAGTAAGGTGGAGATCTGGTCATCCTTCCTCTTGAGTTCTATCTTCGAGCTGAGTACCTCTTCCTTTAGCTCACCGATTTTGGTGTCTCTCTCCTCATTTTGCTCGGTGAGTTCGTCTATCTGCTCGTATAATTCGTCGCTAGCGTCAATAGCTTCTTGGGTGGTCTCTCTTTCCACTCGAGATGGTGTGGAGGAGCCCTTTTGCGAGCATGTCCAACGCGACTAGGTATTGTGCGGTAGCTGCTAGTCTAGGATCTGTTACCACACAGGTAGGTCCGGATGCGGTGCTTCCAAACAGGATGTTACCTCATGCTTGCTAGAAAGAACCGATAGGGGTGTCTCGTGTGACCTTGATCCTTCCGAGCAGTAGCGTACTAGTAGATCTCGAGCCACTAGCTGAAGATGTCCACAAAAGTAGTCCCAGTCAAGGTAGCGGTGATGTGTACGGGGTCATCCGGAGTCCCGTACACGTTTGGTGCACGTGCCTTCACTGTGCACCGGGCAATTTTTTAAATTTATTTTAATTACAAAAAGGGTAAATTCCACTCAAAATAATTGTGATTCCTTTCTACTTGTGACTACTTTGCCCATGGTGATTTGCAACAGGCGGACTAGGCCAAATCGGATATAGACACGAGCACACACATAAATACAGTTCTCATTTTGCTAAAAAAAACATAAATCTCGTTCTCATCCCCAAAATTCCATCCGCTCCAAATCCTACTCTATAGCGGGCGTCTCCTGAGCGAAGCGTGGCAGGCTACAGAGATGGACTGGCTGCCGTGTTCACAGCTGCGCTACACACGCAGGCTTGTGATGCGGCAGTTCTGCGTGGTGCTATGTGCAGGAGCTGATCGCCTCTGACGCCGGGCACAGAGCTGTGCAGCGCAGCTTCGGCTATCGGTTTGGATGGCGGCCAAGGCAGCAGGTCGGGCCGTAGAAAAATGATGGGGCCGTCTCATCCGTATTGGATTCAAATCGTGCAGTCCAGTCACAATCAGCTGGAGTCCATTTAGTGCATGCGTTCTTTTTTCAGTCTTCAGTTTTTTAATTTTTCTTTAAACGCTCGCCGGATCGTATTCACGATTGAATGTTAGGGTCCCTTTGTCACAGCTGCAACAGCTTTAGCTTTGGATTATGGCTCAAGTTGTACCAAAGAGCTGATTTGGATAAGTGATTATGGGTAGAAGCTGTCATAAGCTGTTTTCATTTTTGTACTAGGGTGGTGAAGTTGGAAATAGCAGCTTTTCACAGCTCACACTCACAACTTTGTTTCCGAACAGACAGGATAAGCTGTTTTGCCAAACGATTTGATCTGTATAAGTTGCATAAGTTGAAATAAGCCGGATAAGCTGTTTTGACCCATAATCCAGAACTGAAGCTGTTTTT
>JAUNZO010000658.1:0-201122 GCA_031894775.1 Chloris gayana | reverse complement strand
TATACTCACTCCGTTCAAAAATATAAGGATTTTGTTGATTTTTTGATTCATCGTTTGACCATTCGTCTTATCTAAAATTTTTATACAAATATCAAAAATAAAAAAAAGATGTATTTAAAATATATCTAAGAATAAAATAAATTTTAACAAAATAAATAAAATTTTAACAAATTTTTTTAATAAGACGAGTAGTCAAACATAACATCTGAAAGTTAACAAATGCTTATATTTCTGGACAGAGGTAGTATATGTCCATGTGTATGAATTGACGTCCGTTGTACGTTCTTTTTCCAGTCTTAAGAGTTTTTAAATTTTTCTTAGATGCTCGCCGGATCGTATTCATGATTGAATGTTGTATATGTCCATGTGTATGAATTGACGTCCTTGTTTCACTCATGTTGAGAATGCTAACTTAAAGGATATAGTTTCATGCGGTCCCTAATTGTGCCGAATGAGCGTGAGGTTTTCCAAAGAAAAAAAATGTATCCACAAACTCATTTGCAGGATCTTAGCAGAATAATGAGAAAAATACTACTTGGTTGTACCAAGGGCAATCAGTATTATCAAATTCAGTTTAACACCAGTAAGTCACAAAATGAATGATAGTGGCTAGAAAGAAAAGAAAGATAAGACCAACCGCTAAAAGAGAAATTCAAAAAAATTAGTGGCTAATAAGGAACTTCAAATTTTTCTAATGGCTAAAAAGGAATTTGTCCTACCGAAAATGGCTGATCTAACTACGGTTCGAAAATTGGATCGGAGAGCAATTTCATTTCGAAAAAAGTAGGGTCAACCGTGCAAAACAGAAAAAAGCACGGTCGAACATGTTATTGAGACTAAAAATAGGATCAAGAGTGATGTTAGTTTCCTTTTTTGTAAGTTTTTGTTTAAATTCCATATTTCAATATAGGTTAATCCCCCTTTATCCCAGAACCTCCGGAAAGAAAGTGTTTTTCAGGTTTTTATTTGTCGCTGCCTATCCCCCAAACCCCAAACATCCACATCACATTTTCAACATTTTGCCGAAATTTTGAAACGTTTCATTGTTAAGCGTTGCAACCTCATTTGTGGCGAGGTTATTTCTAAGAAATATGTTCCAGCAGTGGAAGACGTTTGCACATGCCTTAACTCTCGAGAATGATATTGGTCACACATGAAAGGTATTTTCTTTAAACACTGTATAGACACATACAGTCAAAAACACGTGCGTGCACTCATAACCTGTGAACATACGCAAATACATCCTACCTTATGAGTACTTTCGAAAGACTAGGGTGGTTGTTTAGATTCACAAAGTCACCATAGACGTCTCAGTGTCAACGGGGATGTCATCCGCCACTTGAAAAAAATCTGTTGTTGCACCACAAGAAACCTTATAAGAGCTAGGCTCAGTTTGCAGGTTAGGCTATTTTTGGTGGCCTCTTTCATTTCTCGTGTTCTAAGTGTGACATGTCAACTTTGTAGCTTTGTTCTATGAAATGAAAGTGCATCTCTCGGTGCACAATTTTATAGGTTGAACGAGACATTAAATTATTACTAGGTGACATGATATTATTTGTTGATGGTGTTAATGATGAAAGAAAATGCTCTCAATGCACTTTCATCTGTCTTTCATTAACTTGGAAAAAGAGCTCATGACCTTTCAGTAGAATGAAAGACTTCCCTCTCTTTCATATTAATACATTGTCTTGTCATCTATTGTTCTGATGTGACAGCTAATTAATATCAAATAAAAGACCCATTGAGAATGACCTTAGGCTATCTCCAACCCACACACTATATGGCAACCCAAAACCAAAATTGGTAGCAAAACATGAGAAAATTGTCTCCAACCGACAACCCAAACCAAATACTCATTTTCGGAGTGGAACAGTGCGCGACCAAGAAATAGGGAAGCTACGGAGGCAACCCATCAATCCCCGGTGGTGCGCCCGGTGGACCCCAACGCCTTGAAGTCGACCTCCCGGCCGAGGTGGAGAGAGGAGGAGGTCGGGAACAGCCCCGACGACGTGGGATACCGGAGAGATGCGCCGCGAAGGTGCCGCTCGGCCGAGCTCCACACGAGAGGAGGGCGAGGATGGCTCTCGACGTTGCCGCCACGGTCGATCATGGAGGAGATGTAGGCGCCGACTTAGGGACATCGTCGTCGTCGGAGAGTCCGCCCGCCGCCGTGTTGGGGGCAGGGGTGGCCGCGGCCGTGGTGGCGCCGTTGGGTGCGTGGGCCACGGGAGCCGTCGTGCTCTCCACGAAGTCCACCGTGAAGAGGGATGAACGATTCCAGCGACGGGACGGCGAACTGGTCCTCGCACCCGTCGGACCTCGCCCGCCTTGCACCTGCACCTGCTGGACCTTGCCCGCCTCCCACCCGATTTTGAGCCTCCGGTTGGAGATAGGAATTTTTAGATCACCTCCTTTAAATACTGTAGCCACCATTGAGATATTTGGATTTCTAAAATAGGTGGTACGGGTTGGAGATAGCCTTACACGTGAAAAATATAACGAGTTTTGTGGGCACGCAAAAGTATGTACCTCATTGAATGTTGCTGGATAAAGTTATATCTCCTATACGAAACTGCCCTTGATGATGTTTCAATATGTTATTTACAATTAATACCTTGCTCTGCAAAAAAAAAGAAAATGAGCATTACTGTGTGAGCAATGTTTTTTTATTTTCAATACAGAATTCTACACACCTGCCATTGCAGATGTAATGGATCTTTTTGTATTGTATATGTTCTATGGATTATATAAACATAAGATTGTTCGTGATGATATGCAAAGGTCTATGACAATATTTTCCAATGTGTTGATGTCATGCTCTAACGATATAGAGAAATTAACGATGAAATATATTGTCATAAAATATTGTGCTTTGCATGACACATTTTTCCACCAAACAATAGATATTGTAGTTGATTTTAGTGACAGAATATGAGTTATTTTGTGACAAGTCTTGTAGTCTCTAATAAACTAAAATATTGTAATTGAATGATCAATACTTAATGGAGCTATAAATGTTACCAAATGTCACTAAGAATAACTTTTGTCACTAACAATAATTTATTATGCTTATTTTATGATGATTGACTTTTCATCATCAATGTCATTAAAAGTAATTCATGAGTAAAAAAAATGTCATTTTTCTATATATGGCAATTTCATATTGTTGCACAAATACTCATATTTTTTTTGTGTGTGACCAGTGGAAGTATAACCTTTGAGGCTTTGACTGTAATGACAAGTGGAACTAGCCACCACAGGTGGATAGAGTAATATCACGAAAGTTATGCAGACAAAGGTTGATCAGATGTGTTTAGCATAACACAATTTCAGAGACTTGAGTATCTCCTAGGTTAATTTCTTCGACACAACACATGGCAACTTGAGCTGCCAACGACATTAATTCGACATTCCAGTGAGCGTCAAGAAGCCAGCTGCAAGTTATCGTCAGAACCCGTTCAGGTCGCATGATGAGGACATCCATCACATGACGTATACCTAATTATAATAAGCTAATCCGTGCCGTCGCTGCTTTCTTGCCTTGGTGTGCATTACATATCCTCCCGGCTGGATGCGCCGGAACCTGCTGCTCCCTACCGCCCGAAATTCTGATTTATTATATAGTGTGTCTATTTATATAGCCTGCTACATTTGTATTATTTATTTGCTGTCACCGAATATTTTGGACGAGCTAGCTTCCTGCACGGCCCTTCGTCCATACTGATAGCTAATCATACTTATATGTGTAGTATATACTTTCAGGTTCAGTGAATGACACGGTGCGCTGATGGAGCAAGACGCTTCCTAGTTCGTGTAATAAAAAAGCATGTGGTGTTCAACAGCTTTTGCTATCTGCTATTACGCATTAAGTCACTCGAAAGGAAGAAAAGTAGGTAACTAATAATAGGAGTGGATTATAATTAATTTGTTAATAAATTACTACATCTGACAGGATTCAAAGTCGGGACTTTTGACTATGAAGAATGCAATTTTAATTTATTAGTAACCTACAGTGAAATGAATTACATGATGCTTGATTCACTTGAGTGGAACTCCAGTTGAAGACACATTTTTCTTGTTTCTGAACAGTGAGTTGGCAGATAAATACAATGTAGAAATTAATCCTTTGAAAGGAGACAAAACAAGTGATGGAGAAAATAAATTATTTATAACTGGAATGAGAGGGACATTCATGTCTAGTTTCAGTGGTGGACTACAATAGTTGGGACTTTGGAGCACTCACTGCTTGGTTGAAAAGTGAGGATAAGATATTGTCTTTCGGGTTGCCCACTACTCAAGAATTTCTATCGGCAAAAAAGATTGGGGCAAGTTGCCAGTTGGTTGTCAATCTCAATACAGGGTTCTTCACTAAATTTGAATTCTTGAAATAAAAAGAGCAATATATATAAATATGAAATTTGTCGCCCGTGCAACAACCTAATCTTTTGTTTAATTATTTGAAAAAAAGAAAGAAAAACTGCATGTAGGTAAATAAAAAAGAATTTTCGCAAGGTTCTGGACTCTCTCCCTTTCGGTTCTAGGTTGATTCTAGCTAACTAAGAACAAATTGCTCTTCTTCTTTTTGCACAATGCCGTGCTAACTTCCTTTTTACAAGTGTTGTAGCAAAAAAAGCTTTATCAGTAGCACATAAAGTATACTTGCTCGTGAATACAGCCACCCATCTCATAAAGTCATAACTCAACTATGAGATTCTTGCATTTTGATATTGATGCGTTTTCTTAGTAAACTCGGCAACAACATTTCCTGTTAGTGGTAAAAATTAACTATCATGTACAGATTATTAGGATACTGAAAGTGTGAATATCCAATATACATTGTGTTGGCGTACATTTTACTGTTGTTTGAACATAGAATGAATTTCAAGTAGCTCCCGCTCCACCGTGCGCAATAAAGTCACCCTATCAAGCATAAAGGATAGAACACTGTTGGTAGATAGCTTAAAAGGCACCAATTAATAATTTGACTTGGATCACTGAGCTATGGTTTCTAATCAAGAGAACTGCACATTATCAGTCAAAGAATCACTTCAATTGCTTACATCGATGTTGCCGGGCCATCAGCAGTCAGGGGCTATATATTGCCTTTTTACCCTTAGTTCAATGTCCAATCTAACTGTGATTTTACCTCACGTCCCAACGAATTAGCTTACCAGTATGGTAAAATCACAAAGTTGAAAATAGATGATAAAATCACAATTGAGGTTGGAACTAGGGACAGAAACACAATTGTCTCAAAAACAATCTAACTAGTATATATATATATATCTACTTCAAAATAAGAAGCATTTCTAGATTCAACCAAAGTCAAAATTTATAACATAAACTATTAATAAGAAATAATTTATAATGTTTAAATATATATAGATGTCGAGAGATTCATCTTGAATCTGTAATATGCATCATTTTATATTTATGATAATTTATTTTTACAGATGTTATCAGTCAAAATTTAAAACATTTAATCAAACACAAAATGTATATATTTGAAGCAGATGGAGTAAAGGAGTAATAATCTTTTACCGGACCATTAACCCATGTATGGAGTACCATGCATCAAAGAAAAACGTTTTGCCTTATTATTTGAGCACAGTTTGTGTATAAATGGTATTATGGTCCTGGCTTCAGGTTTCTTATATAATTATATGGTTCAGTTAGTATATTAACACTATTCTTTTACTTAAGAAATTACGAATAGTTCTTTGTAGAAAATGCATAGCGATATGAAAAATATAATAATGTAAACTAAAACTTTCAGAACATCACCTAAAGCCCCATTTTTGTGGGTTTTCTTTACATGTGGATCTGTTTATATACATACTATACAGTTTGGGATTCACGTTCTTTTTCACAAACCAAAACTTATCATCCGCAGTACTTGGTGTTACTCTCTGTCTTTGGGAGCTCAAATGGTGTTTTCATCATACTGCAGAGTGCTGAAGAACAAGCACTAGTAAGCAGGTCAAATTAGAGTCCAGGTAACCAGGGAAGATTTAGACTTCGGTGCCTTTATGTTTGGCATATTCGTAAACAAATAAATAAATAAGATCAGCATAGCACCTTCGAAGGAGTAATCAGGGAGGACTTGGACTCTAGTGCCATTAATATTAGCATTATCATCATTCATCGATCAGCACCTTATAAAGGTGGTACAAATATTAGGCTTTGCTGTTAGCGAAAGCAAGGGTCAGGATCTACCACCATCACCCTTTGCTCAGGGCTAATCTCGTAATTAGCGCCGCCAGTAAGATTCTTCGCCTTCTTTTTAAAACAAATAAAAAATCTCGCTCTTCCTTTTTCATCTCACACTTAGGCCGGCGGCCCCCTCTCCATTGCGCTCGTTGTTGGGTGCAACAGCAAATCGCGTCGCAATGCGTTGCGTGCGAACTCCAATCTCCTGATCCTGATCCAGCCCGCACCCTAAATCCGCCTCTACGTCTAACAAAAAAGAAAATCCGACTCCGCCTGCGATTTTCCAGAAGTTCTTGTGGCAGAGCACACCGGCCGCCGCACTACCAATCTGCGCGCGGTTGGGGTTTATCTCGATTGCTCCGAGGTACCCATAATCTTCCAAGAACTCGCAGATTCGACTCGTTTTTTCCTGATTCTATGTTGTCGAGTTGCAGGCTTGCAGCTGCAGTAGCTACTTTGCTGGTCACTTGCGCGGCACTTGCCGATTGCCGTCGCCAAAGCCCGTAGCTTTGCGACTGATATTTTTTCTATACTCGAATATAATTTCGGATTGTCTCGCAGATACGGGAGCGGACACACAGAGAGAGGAAGGAAATCGGACACGGGATCGAGTTCCGCTCAGCCCATCTTAAATTGCGATCGATCGGAGGAGGGCAGGGTGTTTCTTTCCTTCGTCCTTCTTCTGACAATAGAGGAAAGGGGAACAGAGAGTCGAAGAACACAGGAGAAGGGCTTGCTTGGCAGTGAGAAGGCGAGAGGAATCAGGGGAGAGAGATGGGGTCCTTGTTGTGCTGCCTACGCGGCCACGGTGAGCCGGAGGAAGTAGTCTGCTGCTTCTGCCTGCCGTGGCCGTTCCCGGACAACCACCACTCGGTCTCGGTATGATGATTCCTCATCTTCTACCTGTTTGTTCTTTCGAGGTTTGCAATGGATGTTGCTTGGGGGCTGCCCGGCTGCCTGTGTCATTATGTTGTTGTGATGATATGCTGGCTGATGGTTCCTGCAAAATTTGTGCAGTGGATTTGGATTGGGGTGTCACTGTCAGCTTGTAAATTCCGTGTCAATTGCTTATCTTTGTGCCATCGGTTCTAGCTTGTGTAAGGGTCACATTGTTGCGATGGGCGACATTGGGTGTAGAAACCGCAGCTTTGAATGGAGCAGCATTACTCTGTTTGATGCGAAGGTTGTTGTTTTTCAGATTTTTATTAATTTAATTGGATAAACTTGTGCATGCATTTTAGCTTTTTGTATACCCAGTACTTTTTTATCAGTGGCTTCTTGTGCAACTATAGTTCAGATACTATTTTTAGAAGTTGGAGCACAAACGACTATGAGCTGAATGAATTAAATAATAATGCTAAGAGAATACTAATTAACAAATGACGAGGCATGTGCTTGATTGATCAGTCACAGAAATGAACTGCGTTTGTTCCCTACATCATCCTGCCCTCTTTGTTGGCTCCTGTATTCATATGTTTCCCCTGTCAGTAGCTGGTATGCGCTCTCTTATAAATGATTTCTTCACAGGGCTCTGCTGCTCGCCAAATGACACGTGTCTCTCCTGATCAAGGAAGGGTTCCTCTGGTGCCTTGCGTTGCTACAGTACCAGTGGATCCGATGGATAATTTCCGCTCACCTCCCAGGCCTTTGCCCTATGATGACCCTCATTTCAGCCCTAGGATGGAGCAGCACCCTGCAGTCTCAGGACATGACAAGGCGTCAACGCAGTTTCAGAAACCTGGTCAACTTAAAGAAAGCAAGAATATCGATATTGGATCAGCTTGCACAGCTCAAAAAGGTGACGATTTAACTGTTAAACAGCATTCAGGAGGTCTGAGAATTGATGGAATACAAGTCCGTGATCTATTGGACACTGAGGATGACTGTCCGATATGCCTAGAAGGTTGGTCAAAACAACTGACATTGTTATCTCCATTCTTAGATTATCTGCACAATCATTTGATGCAATTATGACAATATATTAATGTTCTTGTGTTCTGCATCGCAAAATTCGTTGTTTGCAGAATATCATTTTGAGAACCCCAAGATTGCATTGCAATGCAACCATAGTTTCCATCTTAGTTGCATTTACGAGTGGATGGAAAGAAGTCAGTCGTGTCCTGTCTGTGCAAGGGTATGTAGCTTCTACCAGAAACTATTTTACTTGAAGCTTCATACTTGGTTAATATGGTTATCTGAAGAAAGCAAAAGAATGTGTTTTCTTAAATCTAACTATCTCCCTGCAGGTGATGTTGTTCAACGAGGACGAATGATGTTGCTGATACAATTCTTTACGGATGGCTAATGAAGGCGCACGAATAACCCTACAAGTTGGTGTGTACATAGGGATCATAATCTAGTCGCTAGATTTTTTTGCTGAAACTTCCAGTGGAGCAAGGATTTTTTTTTTCTATAGAGCAGGGAATTAATCCTTTCTTTATTAACGAAGTCATAGTTTGTGCCAAATAACATCTGATATTTCAATCTGATGGGCCATTGATGTTACTTGCCTATTGTCCACATAGGTTAATATATCAAGATTATCATGCTGAAGTATGACATTCTCGAAATTTTACTAGTTCGAGTAAAGCTAATGTTTGAAATAATTAAGAATAGTGGTGATTAGTGCCACCCGACGGATCTTTCCGAATGTTATAAAAAAATGTTGAAGATCAAAAGTCAAGGTTGTGCTATTGGATCAGATATTTTTCTTGCTAAAATTTATATTTGACCAGAAAGCTAAGAAAAGCAGCCCATGCGTCATTGTCATTGCTACTTGGGTCTCAAATGATACTACTTGGGTCACTAATGAGCTGAAGCCCATTTATTTTATTCTTACATGTACTGAAGTGAATGATGATTTTGCAAAAGATTTCCTGCAATAATGCTTTGTTTGGATACTGACATACAGTGGGAAAGGAAATGAACATGTCAACGCATGTAAACTTTTATACGGAGACCAGATGCAACTATGAATAAAAATATGAATCGTCCGTGAATAAATGATTATATGACCTTGCCATCAATAGTGTCATAGAGATACAAACTTTGCTACTACTCATTCAACTATCAATGTAATAAATAAATATAGTTCGCATAAAAAAGTCAATGGAAGTATTGTTTGAGTTACTTAGAGCATGCTTGGAAAGGATACCAAAATAAATGTAGCACATCAGCAAGTCTATTCACTGCTATTATTAGATACTTCACACATCAATTCTAATACTGTTGCCTATGTTTCTTAGTGGAATACAAGAAAAGAATACATTTATGTCCCAAGTTTTTACAATATAGGAATGTTCATAATAATGAATATATCTCTCTGCCACATCCCATAAAACTTAATGAATAGGCATTACTTTTGCACCATCCTGAGCTCCCTAAGCTACCGTTCATCTCCATCTTTTGCAGCCACCTCAAAGGCCCTTATAAATGTATTTGGAGGCTGGCCACCACTGAGTTCATATTTTCCATTAATCTGAACAAAACAGTATAGTGAACAACAATGAACAAGGCTCTAGCCATTGACAGGATGAAAGATAATATCGTCAATAATGTAATCCTTTACCACAAAGTGTGGAACCCCCGAAATGCCAGATGAGTACTTGTTGAGTTCTTCCCGAACCTGTTAGCAGAAAGAAGGATGCATGAGCTCTTTAACTGGAATAGTATGCTCTCCAGGACAGAGATCACAGGAGATCATACCTCATTGACTCCTTTGCTGGGATCTTCAAGCAGTTCTTCTGCTCCTTCTATGCCCACCTTTCTTGCAGCATCTAGCAAAACCTGTCTGTGATGCATTTGTAAACCAAATTTAATTAGATAGCTCAACAATAAAAGTCCAAAAACCACTAGAGGCAGACTTAAACAACCCAATTGGGAGATGGGACAAGACATTTATATGTTCTGAATCAAATAAAGTAGCAGTGCCAGCATCTCTTTCTGGAAGTATTTAATGTGCAAAATAAATTTCAGTTTTCGTGATAAAACAGGGTTGGAACTATCGGAAACAATCAAATGTAGTACAAGATGTTTGAAGCTACTCACAACTCCGACAGGCCAGAATGCAATCTTTCTCTCAGCCTGGGGAAACGTCTTTTGATGCATGGTAGCAACTGGCCTGGGGTGGGATTATTTCTCTCATTGTGCTGGGCACTTCAACTCACTGGACACACCGCAACCGTTGTGTCTTTGAAGACCAGGCACCCAATTTGGCCGGACCTCTCTAATTGTGGCTGCTGAAGAGCGATGTTGGTGGATGCTAGCAGGGGCTCGAGGGCTTTCCCTATTGACTCCCCCCACCCCCACCCCCTCCGTACTAGTAGATTAGGAGCTGTTTATTAGGTCATGTTATTACCCAAAAAAAAAGGCGCGAATGTAACTTATAAAACTGGAGGATGTCTGTCGTGTGATGTAGCGGATGCTCATCCCACTTTCTTAATATAATGAAGCGCAGGTCTCCTACGGATGTGTCATTTAGGTCCATGAACTTGCAAATTGCACAAGTGCATCCCTGAACTTGACTAGTGGTGTCATCCAGGTCCATGAACTTGTAAATTGCAAAAACACATCCTTAAACTTATCTTTTGGTGCCATCTAGGTTCACACCTTTATTAGAATGTATAAACCTGCCTATGTGTGGCATTTCACATGTCATTATGGACCACTTACAGCAAAACTCGGAGCAATTTAGGTAAGAATAATGGTAAAAAACTTCAAGTGTTATAGAGCGTGAAGATGTCATCTTGGTACAGGCAAACATGACAGATCGTATATGGTGGAAAACGATGGTCAAGAGCACCATGTGGCATGTCACGTAGGCATGTTTTGTCAAAATCAAGGTTAAAAAATCTGCTACACTATAATTTTTTTGGTCAAAAATCAAATGAAAAACCAAGTTTTTTGTTGTTGTAGTACTCAGGTTGTTGTTGTTGTTGTACTCATGTTTGGTTTTTAGTGAAAACGCCGGTTGCCCGCTCAAATCTGGCCATACCATTTTTCCAATTTTATGAAGACTAATTCACTTTCACGGGTTTTATAAACCATAGTAATAATAGAGATCTGGACATAAACGACACAATATGACAAGTTTAAGGGTTTGCTAATGCATTTTGCATGTTCATGGATATAGATGACACCACGGGACAAGTTTAGGAATGTGTTTGTGCAATTTACAAGTTTATGGACCTAAATTACACTACAGAGAAAATTGAAGGACCGCCAGTGTATTTTACTCAGAAAAAACAAGTCCAAGCACCTTAGTGACGGTCAATCATGAAAATATATGACAGTTATTTACTTTGTAAATACTGAAATTGGTCATATCACAATTCAAAAAGTGGACAGAAACTAGATTATGTTGCTCAACATTTTGAATACAAAATAATTAATTTTAGCAGTTAAATAGATCTAGCTCACTAGTGGAGCAGAAAATTCGTCTGACTCTTGGGTACATTTTGGACACAACTTGCACTGGATGTGTTTCAGATCGTAAGTGAAAAATAGAAGTATATGTTGAGGTATTGTAGTGAAATTCTCAACCACAATAAAGGTTCTTTTTTTAGGAAGTGAGCATTGAGATCACTCTGAACACTGTTCTACTACCAGTAGCATCATTTGACAATTCTAAGATTGTCACGCATGGTTGCAGTACACAAGGAAAAAATTGACGTTGAAAAATAAATGCAAAATGAAACTTATGGTCAATACCATAGTCACAAGTTTAATGCATACTCACTTGTCACCGATATATTTTCCTTGGCAAAAGTAATTGAGGAATAATTCATCAACAAGAGCATTTTGCTTGTCATAGCCTTGGTGTGCAGCAAGTGTTATGAGCCTATGGCTATCCATTGTATTTCCGCTGGATTAAAATCTTTGCATTAGCACAGTAACAAATGATACATTTGACGTGAATGTGCGCAACAGCTTTGCGAGCATGTACTTACGTCAACCCTGCCATGTCATACTCAAGCCCGAGTCCTCTGAATATCTGGAAATTGAGAACAACAGCAGCCAACAGTTAAATATTTTTATTTTTTTGTAGAATGAATAAAGTTTACCATGGGCATGGTTTGACAAGGGAACCTCTGTCATGCGAGAAGTTGCACGCTCAAACTGAACAGGACCAAACTTCATCTTGTAGAAGTCAGATTTCTTGATGCCTTCTTTGGGCGCATTAGGGTTAAGAAAGAATGGATGCCAACGAACCTACCAAGTAACCAAATGTAGACAAAGCGAAAATGTAAAAACAAAAGAATTATGTATCCAAGCCATGATGGTGATAAGAAGAGTGAAACCTCAAAGTCAAATTTGTCCTTTGTTTGCTCCATTGCTGTCTCAAGGTTCTTTTTGCCGACAAAGCACCAAGGGCACACCGTATCTGAGCTCACATCAATCTGAATGAGCTTCTTGCCCGTACTTGAAGCCATTGACCTTGCAGACCAAGAGTTTGCAAACTGAACTTGCTTCAAACTTCAATGCTATGTCCAAGAAAGCATTGAACACAATTTGGTTAATCTGGACACAGGGACTTGCTGAACATTTTTTTTATGCATAAGTCAAATTAGCTGGAAATTGCTAGACTCAAGAGTGAGAACATCCATGAATCCAAAAAGGTGAGAACAAATTTCCCTTCCACATTATTCTTATGAATCCATTGTGCATACTAGTGTTTGGTTGGTCCATGTAGAATTTCTAACCTCATTATTCTTGTTAAATAACCATATCCTCAATAAATTATGTAATTGCACTCTACCAATTACATGACATATAAGAACATGGGAAAACATACTACATAATTGTTCCAGTCTACATGGGAAATCACAGACGAAATCCGAACCTGAGAGCACCGCGTTTCGCGAGGGACGGGATGGAAATGGAGAGGAAGCGACTGGGCATACACAATCAAGAAAACGTTTCTTCGTTTCCCCCTTTTTGTTGTTGGTACTTGGTAGGATCGGGTCCGCGACTCCGCGTTCTTACCTTCTAGGAGGGAGAACAATTTGTGGGAGGGCGAAACAAAGCCAGAGGAGGCGGAGTTTGGTAGGTGTTGGTGTGGTGAGCTCGGTCTACAAGTGGCGCCCTCCTGTGCTCTTCGCAGTCGCAGCCCAGCAAAGGCACAACAAGGCAATCAGCCAATATCTCATTTCCTGGACACAGTCCACCGTGGCCCGTAGACACGTGAACTCCACCTTTCTCAGCCGTTTTTATCCATCCTTCCCGGGACCTCGGGAATCCAGAAATATCCAGTGGTCGGTGCCGATTGACAAGTGCGCACGAGGAGAAAGGAACAAGGAAGCGACGCCATTCCGCAGGTCAAAGAGGAGAGGAGCGACCAAAGCACCCGCCGTTCGCCGAATCCACCTGGAGCTGGAGGATTGCTGCACCATTTTCTTCAGGTAAGCAGCTCCACGATTTCTTCAGCATCTGATTTAAGGGGCTTAGTTCGCGGTGGGCAGCCGGCCAGCCGAGTTGCTGTTTCTTGCACAGATCGATAGCTGAACAGCCGCCTAATTTGGGGGAAGGGAACGAAGTACCTCGTCACGCTTAGAAAAGATTTTCCATTACGGAAAGGATGTTGTAATTTTTCGAATTTGAGCTCGTGACGGTGCCTTATGCCCTGACGATTAGGGAAACAATTTGTTCAAATTCATCCGGATTCTTTCACCGTCGACATGCTTCAATGGACCTCTGGGCGGAATAGTTTTTGATCCTTTATAGCTGTAATGTCTGCAGTATGGTGTGTGCCCAATGTTAAGCTGCGCTGCCGTTTTGCTTCGTTGGTCTCACATTCTTTCACAAGTTGGGACCTTGTTAGCTTAGGATGCTTCAATATCCTTTGTTTTAACCAAGAATATTGGAAAAATTAGAGCAATGATATCAAATTGTATCAACCTTCTAAAACAATTGCTGATTTGATGACAAACTTATTTGCACGTTCCTCTGACAGTGTATTTATTGATCTTTCTTTATATACTGTATTTTCTATAGGATAACTGGTTGTGGCCTCACCAATCGCCATTTCTATATTTTGATGATGACTTAAACTTGAAGCTGAGAAACTTTTTTAGCCGTGTTGTTCTGTTTCATTATTTTTGGCTAGAAAATGGCACCTCACATTGTACTCTTACCTGCACTATTTGTCTTTTTGCTTATTGGTTTAGAGCTGTATCTTTGTAACTTATATATCTTGATTGTGTCTTTGTATATAAAATCTATAGATTTATTTACATGACATATTTAATATGCACGGTGTATGAAAAAAAATGTGTTTCACACTGTTTAAATTTGTAACCTTTTGATAATTAACACACTAAACTTTTACGTTAGCCATAAGACTAGCTATTGCTGAAAGCTGAATACGAAGTAGTCGCAAAAGACAGCCGTGCTATTCCTTAATCTACGTTCTTATCTTTTATGCATCATAATCTACAGGGGACATGGATATTGATGATATTCTTTGCAACCTCCGTGTTGTTGGTGTGCCGACGAAAAGTGCAATTTACGTATGGGGTTATAACCAGAGTGGACAAACGGCACGGAAGGGAAAGGAATGCCACTTGAGGATCCCCAAGAGCCTCCCCCCAAACTGTTCAAATTGGGGAATGGAAAGAGCCTCAGATGGACTGATATAGCATGTGGCCGTGAGCACACTGCTGCAGTTGCTTCCGATGGATCACTCTTCACCTGGGGTAAGTCCTAGTCTGCTCAGTTCATTTGCTGTAGGTGCATACTGGAGTGCAAAATGAATTAAAGGTGGTTCTAAATGAAAGTACCAGTACCATTCTTTGTCATAGTTGGACTGAAGCGTCATGGTTGACATATGATGTTTCATTATTTTTATTTTAATGTTACAAGGTACTTAAAAATTTTAGAGAATGTTCTATTTAGTCGAAACCTATCCTCACATTCAATAGAAATTATTGACTTGTTGTACTATCTATTTCATGTGCCTCATTAGTTTCACTGCCTTGTTTCCGCTGTGTTTCATGTTCTTCAGATAGCTCTGGTTCTTTTATTGGTTCCCTTTTTGTCATGCAACCTCAACATGTATATACTTCAGTAAAAAATAATACTATAACTGTGGATAAGAGAACTGTTACTGAGTGATATTAAAGCACTGAGATTTGAATTGCTACTATAACTGTGGAGAATATAATTGCTTTTACTCCATTAGGAGTAGAGAATGATAGAGTGAAGCACTTGTTCCGCTGGAGTGCTTCACTGATAATGACAGAAGGAATTACTTGATGTACAGGGTTTTGTTTGTGAACAAGTTATTTACAGGGCAGCTCTATGCGTACAGGTGCTAATGAGTTTGGCCAGTTGGGAGATGGGACAGAGGAGAGTTCACAAGAGCCCAAGAAGGTCAAGGCACTGGAGAGCGAATTTGTGAAATCGGTATCCTGTGGTGCACATTGTACAGCTGCCATTGCCGAGCCTCGAGAAAATGATGGCACAGTATCAAAAAGCAGGCTTTGGGTTTGGGGACAAAATCAGGTTTACTCCAGTAACTTTTCAGTAGTTAAGACATAAAAAATAACTAAATAAAATCCATTTGACAGTTAATTCATCATTTGAATTTTTTTTTTGTTACAGGGTTCAGATAACCCTCGTCTGTTCTGGGGAGCTTTTACACCAGACACGGTACATTTTATTTCTAGTGACATTTGATTGAAGCAAATATCAAAGCAACATAAGTTAATCTAGATACTGAAGAAACGTAATACCAAAGCAACATAAGTTAATCAGCCTTATTCTAGCAAAAAGCTGAAACTTTCTCACGAAGGCAAAATTGCATACTTTAAATCGCTGTAAAATGCTTATCTAGTCGTATCCTAGCAAAAAGTTGGTGTTGGGTCGATGAGTGAGTCAAATTTGAAGAATTTGTGAACGAAAAATTCTTCACTGACATGGGATGAGCCCCTTTTTTCGTGAAAAATGCAGGAGAGTTGTGCTTCTTTAGATTTACAAGAGAGAATGGGATGAGCCCCTCAGTGCCATTATTTTCCCTTTTTCTTGCTAGACAACTCGTAGAGCTGGATACTAATTGATAAGTTTGTATGCACCAACCAGTTTAACCGAAAAGCCCGAGCTTATAGGAAAGGTTGGACAATACATTTATACTTCAACACCTCCTCACGTGAAAGGTCTCAAAGGCCGCAAACGTGGAAATAAGAGTAATAATACCCCGCCTCACGTGAAAAGCTGCCATAGACCACAAACGTGGAAAGTAGGAGTCGGCAGCAATTTATTTAATAAATTGCGCCCGCCAGGATTCGAACTCGAGACCTCCGACTCGATAACATGATAAGTTTGTATGCACCAACCTGTTGAACCCAAAAGCCTAAGCTGATGGGAAAGGTTGGACAATACATTTATACTTTAACACCCTCTCTCACGTGAAAGGTCTCAAAGGCCGCAAACGTGGAAATAAGAGTAATAATACCCCGCCTCACGTGAAAAGTTGTCATAGACCACAAACGTGGAAAGTAGGAGTCGGCAACAATTTATTTTAATAAATTGCGCTCGCAGATTCGAACTCGAGACCTCCGGCTCCGATATCATGATAAGTTTGTATGCACCGACCAGTTGGACCCAAAGCTTAAGCTGATGGGAAAGGTTGTGCAATACATTTATACTTCAACACTCCCCTCACGTGAAAGGTCTCAAAGGCCACAAATGCGGGGGGGGGGTGTTGAAGTATAAATGTATTGCCCAACCTTTCCCATCAGCTTAAGCTTTTGGATTCAACTGGTTGGTGCATACAAACTTATCATGGTATCGAGCCAGAGATCTCGAGTTCGAATCTAGCGGCGCAATTTATTAAATAAATTGCTGCCGACTCCTACTTTCCACGTTTGTGGTCTATGTCATTTATAAATCTGTGTTGCTTTGATGTTTCTTCATGTTTTATTGAATCGTAAATGTTTTTTTGTCAGGTAATGCTGTAGTCCAGAAGACTTCCAGTAGAATGTTTTCATATTTTAGAAGTTCCTGGTCCTATATGTTTGGAGTGTAAATCTTGTATGTGATTACACTTTTTTTACTCAAATATTTAGGTGACCTACTTATACTATCTTTTGTACACGTACAGGTGATTCAGCAGGTTTCTTGTGGATCTGTTCATGTTGTGGCTTTATCCGAGGATGGTCTCCTGCAAGCATGGGGTAATGTTCAACCTTCAATTCCAAACTAACATTTTTTACTCAAAGGTGTTGTTCATTGCTGTTTTGGTGTGAACCCTTTCAATCAGCTATTATAGGACTTAATCTTTATGCTGTCAAGATGGATGATGTGACTGAAAATCATTCTTGAACTTGATAACATGATTCAAACCACCTGGTTACATTGTTTTGTTGCTGACAATTAACAGGGAATGTGCTATTTTCTTACTAACCAGGCTACAATGAGTATGGTCAGCTTGGCAGAGGTTGTACTTCTCAAGGACTTCAGGGAGCTCGTGTGCTAAATGCTTATGCAAGGTTCCTTGATGATGCTCCAGAGCCAGTGAAGATTGTTAGGGTGTCATGTGGAGAGTACCATACAGCAGCTATATCAGAAAACGGAGAGGTGTAAGTCATCTCAAGGGAGCTGATCTCTGCTGTCAGTGACTATTGTGTTGTGTGGTTTCTCGCATGACAGCATAGAAGAGTTTGAAGTTTCACAGGCTAACCATAACTAACTCTAGGACTGACTGCAAAGAGAACATGCAAACTAATCTGGATTTCATGTACATCAATTATTGGCACTATGCGTCAGTTTTACCCCCATATAGCTTTTCTTCAATTTTCGATTGTTGCGCACATAGGTTCAAGTGGTCTAATTGACAACAACAAAAATGCATCTAGTATTTTTAAAATTTAAATGTTGATTGTACAACATTACCAATTGAATAACTTTGTCAGTAGTCTAATTAGTCAATCAGTTTGCCAATCATGATATATTTTGAACAGATTGATTTTATTACTTTTATCTCTTTAAAGTCTTCTGGGGATGTCAGAAGATAACCATTTCTTCACCTTTTAGAACTTGAATACCTCTACTTATCTTTGCATTTTGCAGATATACCTGGGGACTGGGAAGCATGGGGCAGCTTGGGCATTGCTCCCTGCAATCTGGAGACAAGGAGTTGATCCCTAGGCGAGTTGTTGCCCTTGATGGTATAATAGTTCAAGATGTGTCTTGTGGTGGCGTTCACTCTTGTGCTGTAACTCAAGATGGAGCTCTGTATGCTTGGGGTGGAGGACACGTGGGCCAGCTGGGAGTTGGGCCTCAAAGTGGCTTATTTTCTTGCTCTCTTAACGGATCTGAAATGTTGCTACGTAACATTCCAGTCCTGGTCATACCGTCAGGTGTCCGTCTTGCTACCTGTGGACACTCTCACACACTTGTGTCTATGAAAGATGGTCATATATATGGGTGGGGCTATAACAGTTATGGTCAGGCAGCAAATGAGAAGTCAACTTATGCTTGGTTCCCATCTCCAGTTGATTGGTATGATCTAGTTGTTACAATATTGCTTCTTTTCTTAGGTTAAATATAAGACTTTTAATTTCCTTTCATGTGATGTAGGTGTGTCGGTGAGGTAAGGAGACTTGCTGCTGGAGGTGGCCATTCAGCTGTTCTTACTGATGCATGTTCATTGAAGGAGCTGTGTGAGTTCAAGCTGGCAGAGACTGTAAATATTTCTAATGCTCAGCTAATAGAAGATGTTGCATCACGCACTGGTGCTGATGCCTTGGCACGCTTGTGTGAGAAATTAAGGTATGCATATTGAAATTTGAAGTGAGGAGATGACTTGTGTGGTCTTCGTTCTGAGTTTTAAGCAATCGGGATCTGGTTTTCTATAAAAAGCTAAAGAAATGTTGTTTCAATAGTGAGGAACGATAGAATGTCACTGATCAAAACACTGTGACAGCTCAAAATTTGCAGTACCATTCTAGTATTCTTCCTGAGGCTTTTCATTTCACTCATTGTATTTTACCTACCTATATTGCTAATATTCATCACTACCACAGGAAACATTCGGATGAACAAGGAGGATGCGACTTCCTTGAGAAGCAAGTAGATGAAAGGGTTGAGGCAAAAGCCGGTTGATCAACCACTGACGGATATTTAACAGGTCGGGACATCCACCATTAATAGCTTAATGTGACCCTTGCTATCTTGAACGCATTGTCATATTATTAATTGTTGTAGTCGTGGCAAATATGTGTCGTGTCATTGGATTCAGGACTTGATTTTGATTAGTCTGTAAGCCACCATATTCACCATTGGTGTGTCTCCCAAGTGTATCAAATGAGTGGAGGCCCTGTGTATCCTGAACTTTAAGTTTGTTATTACTGAACCAAATGGAAACCTATGTCTGGTAACTTAATGAACATGTTATTTGACAATTCGTAAATTTGATGAGCTGGACATCCCTAATTTATCAGTCATGTTCCGTTTATTAAACATAGTATATAGCGTTGTGTTATGGCAGCTGCAAGTTAAGAGCGGTATGCTGCCTTTTTAAACTGTTAATACATAAAGTTACTCAACAATATCAACTATAGTGGTGAGTATTCCCGCCTGTCACGCGGGTGACCCGGGTTCGATCCTCGGCAACGGCGTAATTTTTATTTAATTTGATTTTGTTATCCTTTTTTCCTTTTCTTTACTGTGTCCCTTTTGATTGCCACATCAGTTAATTCAATTCATGCATACTGACTGTTTTTTTTTAATCAAACTCTCTTTGGGTCTGGTGCTCGGTAGAAAAAACAAGCTAATTTTGTAAAAGGAATTGTTGTAGGACTCGAATGTCTAACTTTATTTTGACTGGATGAATATATTGTAATAAAGTGTTTATACTTTCTAAATGATGATATCTAATTCTATAATAATTTGGATTGTATATGTATGAGTTGGACATTCGGATTTGACCTATAGCAGTATTCTTTTGTAAAATCAAAATAAGTCTAAAAATAGCAAATCAATTTTTTAACATTTCTTTCTGATTTGATTTTTTTTCAATATCTTTGATTTGATTTTAACTAGTAGCATATCTCAATTAGAAGAGCAGTGTCAGTTCCATCAATTACAGTGCAAAGTAGATTATCTATCTCAAATTATAAGTAAAAATGGCGATAGATCCCTTTTCAACTACAAAAGAACAACTAGCATATGAAACAAATGTTTCGAATTGCAGTAGCCTCTAACGCATCCAAGAGCCTATTGATTGCCAAATCAGTTCAAAACATGCATGACCCATTTTCCATGCAGGCAACATGACCCACCGCCTATGAAGACTCACGGAACTGAGCAAACGCTAATAAAAATAAATTATCTTTACTTCAAGATGCTCTTAATCAAAAGAATAGAGCTCGTATAAATCAGCCCTAAATGGAGACCATTTCATGACCCATGACCAAGCAACAAAACTTGTACATACAGCTGCAATGACTAGAAATCTATAATATATAAACATCCAACGATGCTTGATATTCAAAATTACACGATAAATTATTCATCTCAAATTATAAGTAAATGACAATAAATCCCTTTTCAACTACAAAAGAACCACCAGCATAACAACAAAGAATTATAAAGCTGCTGAATTAATCTCTTTCCTCTCAAAAAGAGCTATATCTATGGGGCCTAGGCCCCAATCATTATCACTCCATTCAAAGGGGAACGGAAGACCCTGGCAAAGTCCTCTACTTGGCCTTGCCGTTCTCAGCAGCGGCAGCAGAAGGGTTAAGCTCATCCCAGGCCTCAATCCAGGTGACCATGGCATCGGCAAGCTTAACGAAGTAGGGGTCAATCTTTCCTAACTTCTCCTTGACCTGGTCCGCAAGATAGTTGTAGCACTTCTGGACAGTGTCGTGCTCCTTAGGGATGGTCACATTCTGGAAGAAGGGGATGATGTCCTCCTGCCAGAAGATGCCCTTGTATTCCTTCTTCAAGTTGACGAAGGGGTTGCTGGCCTTGCTGTGCCAGATGTATGGCAGGCCAGTCTTGACACCCAGGCTCAAGTGGTCGCAAATGACCTGAAATTTCCAATGGATTGATCAATTCCAACTAAGCTAATACATTATGCATTGGAAAACAAATTAACTAGGTTGTAGAAAGTGGAACAGAAAGGCTACACACCTTCACACACCATCCAGCCCACATGTCGTCGTAGCGACCAATGGGCTGGCCATCACCCATGAGGCCAAAGTACATAGCAGGGCCTATGAGCTCCCTGTCGAAGGCAAGGTTCATGCCACACATGGGGAACAAGGTCCCCTTGGGAATGGTCATGACAGCATCAACATACCTGAAGCAGGGAGTTAGCAACAATTCTAGATGCACCAGAAAGCAGTTGCTTCATATCAATGACAATGTGAGCAAATACGATACCTGGAGTTCCTCTCCCGAGGCTTGACCATCTGGGTGGGAGCATCATAGTCAGGGATGTTGAGCCACAGACCGTGGGAAACAGCAGTGTGGGCACCTTCCCTGAGACTGAAGGGGTACCCACGCACAAAGTCAGCACCCTCACGGTAGGGGTCGTACAGGGTGTTGAAGAAGAACGGGGTGGATGGGCTCAGGAGGTTCTTAATGTGCTGCTCAAGAGCATTGATATCCTTGCCCGTGGGGTCCTTGGCAACCTAAAGTGCAACAGAAGATATTTGTTTAGTCAATCACAGTTCACAATTTGATCATACCGTATCACTCTCGTGTTTACAGATCTCGCCATTGCTAATTAATTAAGTCCCTAGACCTTGGGGGATGACATGATGAGCCACAGGATCTTTATCCCTATGGTGAATAATTGAACCAGATGAAGGTGAATTTTTTTTCACCTCAGGAGTGAATTATACAGTATAAGCTATATACCGGAATTGCTAATGTCTGATACAAGGATCAGATCTGAATCAGCTATCCCAGATCCAGTGACATTGGGTAATTATAAAATACAAACGCGCCGAATCGGCCAATTCGTGATTTTCACGACTTATTCCCATAAACTAGGACCCCTGTCCAAATGAAAAGGACCTCTGTAACGACAAGGCACAAATGCCAGTACTAAGTGGCAAAATCTACCAACCAGACAGGTTGGTGACACTTTGTTCCCCCGGAACGGCGCAACTACGGTTACTCAGTACAATGTCCAACGGATCTTGCTACTCAGCAAATTTAAACAAATTGAGCGCGGTCGAGCCTAGATCCAGATCTGATCCGGGCGGATCTGGTGGAATCCGTACAAATTAGACATAGATCCGGTCCCAAGATCACACCTTTCCGCCGGATCCACGCGGAATTTCCGACGAGAGCGGAGATCAACAGCAGCACGAATGAAAGAAGGGACAGGAAGGATAAGAAACATACGAAGCAGTCGTCATCGATGGTGTAGATGTACTTCTTCTTGGAGACCATGTAGCCGAAGCAGCGGCATGCCGAGTCCTTGAAGGAGATGCAGGATGCCTTGGGGCCGAGGATGCGGTTGATGTCGTTGCGGTTGTAGAGCTCGTAGTCGAAGCCCTCCGGCACCTTGATGGTCTTGGTGGGATCACCGTCCTGCACGATGATGAGGTGGTACGGCTGGAAGAAGGGCCTCCACATCTCCAGGAAGTCGAGGTTGCGGATCGTCGGGATCACGATGTCCAGCTCGTCCTTGAGCAGCGGCGTCGAGGGGACAGACGACCCCGGGACAGTCACCGTGCCCGCCATTGCCGGTGGTGGTGCCTCGACCTGCGCCTCCGGATCTCGATCTCTCTTCCTGGCTGGGAGATCTCGATCTCTCTCTTGGTGGTTCTAGGAATCGGTTGGGAGGCGTGGGTAAGCGCTGGGGGAGATGCCGGTTTATATAAGCGGGAGGGACGGACCAGGACGACTTTTATTTCCCTCTCTATCTCCGAGTCGCCTCTTTCCGTTCTGGTTTTTTTTTAAAAAAAATCCTTTTCGAAATTGTTTTTTTTTTCAAAGCTGCACCACATGTTCGTTGAATTTTCTGATGCCTCCAAAAGAGGTTTTGGGAGATCTGGGGTAGGGCTGTCGGTGGTGCGCGGGAGATGCAATGGCTGCAGACGTTTGATGCGAACATTTATTTGGGGGTCTCACATGAATGCATATTCCACCGACACCGGAATCATTTTTTTAATATATATAAACTATAAAATAAAATTTCTGCAAAAAATTATGACAATGTAAATGTTTGTTAGAACTAAACGAATTGTATCTAAATTCTTTATCGCCAAGGCCTAAATACTATCTATACTATTTATTTTGAAAGCAAGCATATAATATACATATCTACTTTTAGCCTTCATTTAACATCATTACTCTTATTTAAATTAATATTTAAGGCATGAAAAAAAACTACATACCTTTTATTCACCATCAAACTACTCTTGTAGTGTTGGTGAATACTACAATTTTGGCAATGATTAACATACCATTATATATCTTTTTGCAGTGGTTAAAATTCCATAATTTACTGCTTTTTGCCAATGTAAAAAATTCTTGCCAATATATTGCAGGAGAAAAATCTCATACAAAATGGGTTCAGAATTATTTATATAATTCCTAATTTAACTTTCAAACATGGATAGGATAAATTTCTCAGCTTTTAGTCTAAAACATTTTAACGTACTAACTCAATGCATACAACTATATTCTGACAATGGTTAATAACATGCTATATATTGTTTTGGCAGTGGTTCCAATTCTATAATTTACTACTATTCCTGCAGAAGGGAGAAAACAAGTACTATATGTAAGACACTTAGTTTCCTTTGAAAAATAATTATTTCTATTCATTAGCGGCATAAATGTGACTGAAATATCATGAATCTTGTTAAGTCCTTCTAGTTGAATAAGTTATCAATGCCCCTAAGAGAGTTGTTGGATTCATGGCATAGCATGGAAGCATAGCATACACAAGTAAACTTTTCTGAAGAGAATTATGTACAAAACGCCCAACACAATACCAAGCCTCGACTGCTAGATAGTTGAATAAGTTATCAATGCCCTAAGTGTTGGATTCATGGCATAGCATGCATACACAAGTAAACTTTTCTGAAAAGAATTATGTACAAAACGCCCAACACAATACCAAGCTTGGACTATTGGACTGCTAGATAGTTGAATAAGTTATCAATGCCCCTAAGAGAGTTGTTGGATTCATGGCATAGCATGCAAGCATAACATGCATGCACAAGTAAACTTTTCTGAAGAGAATTATTTACAAAACGCCCAATACAATACCAAGCTTGGACTGCTAGATATTAAACCATCTAATTTAGAGTACTAAAATAGTTTTTTTCTTTAGTGGATGTTGCATACATCTCTGTAATGTGCATTTATGTTTCTTACAGTATTACTTAGCCTCGAACAATATATGATGTGAAATGTGCATGAGCAGTCATGTAGATGATTTTTCATGCCTCACATGAACATGTCCATCTAAGAAGTACAAATTAAGCCTCTACCAGAACCTAAAAATTCTAACTTGAGTAGTACAGAAATATCATAGGAAAGCAATTTAATTTCATGTAGACATACATAGGGTTTATCTTGCACAACTTGTGTTTGAGCTTGGGTGTGTTTAAAGAGTAAAACATGATGAGGCATGAAAAGTCATGTACCATATGAATCAAATCTTATAAATAAAACACTATGGTAGATATAGAAATTTCAAGCGCTTTACTTAGTAGTATGTCCTGAAAAGTGTACTTTAGAAAGTGATAGTAGAGTATTACTACAGGGAAACATAGTGGGTGAGGGAGATGTCTCAAGATACAGAATTTAGTAGTTACATGTTTGAGGATGTTTGGAGTCCACAGGCTTGAAAGGTGACGGAGACAAGGTCTACAAAATCGATTGAACCGATGAAACCGCTTTCCACCAGTTTTACGCTTTTCGTGAAAAGCGTTCGATATATCGCTCAAATATTAAATTTTGAATTTGGACAACGTTTGAAAGCAAACCAATCAGTTTTTTTTGGTTTTACCGGTTTATTGTTTGGTTTGAACGGTTTACAAACAATATTCTTTTTTAATTTTACAATTTTTATGATCGGTTTTCTTGGTTCACCGATCTGATGATTTACTGTGCTATTATTGGTTTATCACTCGGTTTTACCGATTTATTGTTTGGTTTGATCGGTTTACAAACAATATTCTTTTTTTGAATATTACAATTTTAATGATCGGTTTTCTCGGTTCACCGATCAGATTTTATGATTTACTGTGGTATTACTGGTTTATCACTAAGTTTTACCGGTTTATCGTTCACAAACAATATTCTTTTTTGAAATTTATTATTTTTATGATTGGTTCACCGATATTTTTTACGATTCACCGTTTGTTTTTTGGTATTTCAAAAAAATGGAAATTTGAAATTTCATTTGGATGAAAACCAATTGTCCGCTGAAACAGGGCGAACCGGCTTTACCGAAAACCACGTAAAATGGAATGTGGTTTTGTAAACCATGAAGTGAGAAGGGTGAAAGTTGGTTCGGCAAGAGAGAAGACCTTGATTGCTAGCGGTAACATGTTGCCAATTCAATCGAGTAATGTGCTCAGTTTTTTTGTGAGTAGATTCAGATTATCCAGGGATGTAAGATTGTTTGGAGCTTAATTAGATGATAGGTGTCTCGCTGTGGGTAAGGCATCAAAAGAATACTCCGTGGGAGGTGGCATTGGAAACTCTGTGCAAGTTTTTGTATTATAAGTGCGCTAAATGCCCACAAATTTTGTTTGCTTCCCGTGGAAGCTGCAAGATGAATTGCTACTCTTGACCCTACTACACGATGAGAATCCATAAAAGTGGGGTTGCTGCGCCTCTCCGCCACTTTCCAGTTAATTAACGCGGTTGGAAGCATAGGTAGCCATGTGACATGGGTGTCGTGCAGGCTGGTTTGGTTGGTGGTGCAGGCAGCTCCCTGGCCGGTCCGATGCAAGGAACGCTTTGCTGTTTCGGCAGGCGTAAATAAACAACGGAATATGCCCTAGTACAAGTATCATTCTTGGTAGCAATGGGACGCCCGTGCGGATCAACTTTGGGGTCGTCTTCACTGAGGAAGAATTGGGCATTGATCTTCGTAGTTTACCACTGGTCTTTGTCAGAAGAGACTGGTATGGACGGGGGAACGAGTCTGTTTTCTCGTGGGATGGGAGGTGGCGGGGCAGAGGATTTGCGAGGACGACGAGATTGACCCGGACCTGGGCAGGGTCGGGACTCGGGTGGACGGAAGCAACGGCGCCGCGTGAGGAGGAAGACGGCAGCGACCGGGTAAAATTTATTTACTAACCGTGTGCCTGCCGGTGCCGGTGCCGGATCGGAGGTTGTTAGCTAGCTGTCGCGGTGGATCATCTGGCACCCAACCCAACAACGGTTCGGCGCGAGTTGGGTCGGGTTCGGCCAGATCCGCGTCCCCTTCTTCTGTGGGCCACCGAGTCCCGATGCAACAAAAACTAGTCAAACACTCCCGTCTGCCCACTTCTTGCTGACTCGGTGCTGTCGCTCCTCTCGGGTTCAGACCTTGCTTCCTGCGTTCCTTCCCAGACCATCTCACTCGTGTTGACCTAGTGCGCCGTGTCGTTCCTTCTGCCAAACGCCCAAGATTATTCGCACTCCTCGCCCATGTTCATTACCCAACTGGCGCGCACTTTGCGTATGTACGTGTGTACATGCAAGTTAGGCGCTCCGGCACGTTTCTTCCCGTGCGTGGCTCCTGCTGATCACCGTAACGAGCATGTGCCACCAATAACATACAAGTGTACCGTTTACTTCTTATTATCGACCACAAGAAATCGCCATTCGCTTAGTCAAGGTTACCCATGCAGGACGAGAACTACTCTCTTCCTAAATTATTATCATCCTTGACTTTATTCATTACGTTTGACCATTCGTCTTATTAAAAAAATTAAAAAGATAATACATTTTATTAGAATGTGTTCTATCACTAAAGAAACTTTAAATACAGGCTATAACTTTTAATATTTAATAAATATTTTGAATAATACGAATGGTTAAACGTAAGGAATAAAATCGGTTGCAACAACAATTTAGGTATGCGCTCCAATTTAGGAATGGATGGACTATGCGCTCCGTCCATCTACATGCGCTAAACAAAAGTTTTCTAAATTATTTTCTATAACTATCATTTCATAATTTTTGTTCAAATAAAAAAATAATAAATGAGAAAATTTAGTGTTCAGCGTCTAGGCCCTGTTTGTTTCCCAAGCAGATTATATAGTCTGGATTATTGGTACTAGATTATATAAGTTAGATTAAATAATCTAGATTCTATAATTTAAAGGGAGTGTTTGTTTACCCAGATTATTTTACATGGATTATTGCTTATAGGTGCGAGAAGACAATAATACCCTTTTGCTACCGAGGTAGGTGAGGTCCACTTAATGTCAAGTGGGTAATTTCTTTCAATTATACAAGGGTAGTGAGTCTTTTGTCAAATAAGATGAAAATAAGCATAATCCTACCAAATAAGCTGGCATGTTTGTTTACCCACCTAGATTATTTGATCTAGATTAAATAATCTATACATCAAATAAGCTGAAACAAACCATGCATACGGCGGAGGAATGTCATGTACAGTATACACGTCCTTCCTGAAGGAAAAAGAGTGTCATTCGTACGTGCAATCATGCGCCGTGGTCCATTCTCCTTTGAACCCGGAGCAGCAATGGCAACGCAACAAGCCAGAGAGCCAGCAACCTTGTACGACTTGTATTCATGGCACGGGCACCGTCGGTACGCATCGTGCAGCCGTCGGTTCGCGGTTTCTTGACAAATCGATCCGTGGAGCACGAATCGCAACGCGCCAACCGGTTAGTGGCGTGGTCCAGTCCAGACCGACCGGACCAGGTAAACAAAGTGCCATCATCGTGTACTGTTCCTTAATTGGCCGATCATCTAAGTAGTAGCTTCTTAATTCAGTGAAGAATGAGCTGGCCCGTCGGTCAGGTAAACACAAGTTGCGCTCAGCAGCCTGATCGAGGAGAATGTACGTCGTCTAGATCTTTTGAGCGTGCATCGGGAATAAATACACGTCAGCACGAGTATTTTTTTATTTTCTTTTCAAGAGTTAGGCTGCGCAGAAGAGTGACGGTCCACCCCACCCCCGGGGGCACGGCACGGGGAAGAACCAATCAAGCAGGAAGAAGCGGTGGTGGTCCAAAGAAATTAGGCCATGGAAGTCAAAGCGGACCGACTGCAAGAGATCTACTAGTATCTTCATCTTAATTATTTGTCTTATTTAAAGTTTTTTAATAATAAAAAAACAAACGAGTCATACTTCAAATCTATATCATGATAAAACAAATCATATAAAAATAAATAATAATTTTATAATTTATTGACGAGGGAGTAGCATTTACAGGCACCGATACACGGAAACTGTGTCAAGCCTACCTAGCCGTGACGGTGGAACACTATGTGCTCGGTTTCACATGCGCCATAATTTGATTGTTTAGTTAAACCAGCACGCAGTCTCTAATGCTAGTTTCAGTGGGAGTTTCATTAGTACTAAATAAGATGCCATATAAGTAAAACAGGTGATGTGACATAGCAATTGATATGAAACTGGGAAATGGGTTTCATAGAGATGAAACTGCATTTGACATCTGTTTCATAAGTATGAAACTCCATTGAAACTCCTATTGAGAGCATAAAGTTTCATCTCAACACGTTTTGACCAATCTCAATGTAACAAATAGTATTAAATTAAGGCTATAACTTACCTATGAAACCGTGAAATAAAACTATGCATTGAGAGAGACCGTTTCATACATCAAACTAAATCTTAAAATCTGATGTGACACTATTGGAAACAGTGAGATAAAACTTTACATTGAGACTGGGCTAAGCAGGCTGCACATGCATCTTTCCTATCTATTCACATGCACGAGTGAATCTGATGAAAATTTTTAATTTCATACTACTAGAACTGACAAATACAGTACCACCAGTAGTAGTGTACAAGAAGAATGACGTCGGTGCTCTGGCTACAGTCCGTCCCAGATTTGCAGTCTCTCTCCGTGGAACCCAGATTTGCAGCCTCTCTCCGTGGAACACGGAACAGACGCACACCTATTGATGATGGGGGCGGACCAACACATCCAGCCGACCGAGCCATTGTTTTTGTTTACACACAAATTAAGAGGCACGTAAATGAAAATGTTGCAAGCGAATGATACTAGTAATTTTTATTATAATAGTATAAGGATGCAAGCCTTGGAGGTGGATCGAATCACGTCGCCACGTACGTGCAATAATTGCCGCGCCATGCACCGCACTCATCATCAGTGTGCCGCACCACGTGCCACCCTGCTCCTCTCCATTCACCTCCGTTTTTTATTTATTTTTTCCTTTTTGATAATATACTCCATTCATCTTTTATTTTTGACTGGAATACTCCATTTATCTGGTTGAGCTTCCTTGGACACTGCATAACAGCAGAGATGGAGCTCTTTTTTCTTTCCACGCTGTATGTAATGTAAGTAGCCGGATCGGATCTGATGCCCACTTCTTTCTTGCCGATCCAGTACTAGTGAAGAAGCACATGACAGGTTTGGTTTAGGCTCCGCCTGTCCGACCACATGACCTGTGCTTAATCCACCGACACTGGTTTCTGCATCGTGGTACGCGTGTAAGTGCCACACAAGCCTTAGCCTATCCGGCCGACACGATAGCTAGATTGTTACGGTCATCACCCTGTTTTGCATACTTGAAAGAAAGCGACTAACTATATCAAATAGATTCCGATCGATTCCCTCTCTACTTAGTTTGATTGATTCTTCACTGATCCCGCTATTTCATCCATCGTCACATTGAATTACTTGTTCGAGTAGGCACAACAAACCTTCTTTCTGCAATTAAATTTTTTTTTGGTTAAACCCAAAAGTGAAACGGAAAAGCTACCACGTGACGAGTCGCGCTCGGAAGCGTGTGTCGCAGCTCAGCCCACCAACACAAAACCGCTCAAGTGGATAAGGAAGGGGAGAGAACGGACAAGGCCAGCCCTGGGGCGGTGCGAGAGGTGCGGTTACATTAGTGGTATGTAAGAATCAGCCTATGAAGGTAAACAGAGTGGCTCCAACTCAACTTCGCGCTAGGCCTCCAAAAATTAAGGGCCGGACCGGTTTCATGAAGTGGCTTGATAAAAAGGGATTCCATTAATTTGAGGAGGACCCTAAGATGAGAGGGAAGCATCATTAGGCTCGTATTCCTATAATACTCTATTATGATAAATTCTTAATGATGTACTTTGTGAGACAAAGTTGTTCGGTTGAATAATAATGATATTGGTGATGTTCCTTTCATTTTGTGTCTCACTCTCTTGATGTTGATACTTATGAGATTGTACTGTCTCAATCTTACACATTTTAGTTATATTCATGTTAACGAGAAAGTATTATCTTAGTCTTACCTATTTGTCGAGTAATGTTGATGTTAATGAGATTTCGTTTCGAAATTGTGGTACTATTTTGAGCCACATTTCGAGGGGGATAATTGTACGTCTCATTACTTAATATCTAAGTATTCTCGAATTAGGATCCCTACATAAGTTATATGATGGTTAAGAAAGTACTTGGGCCTCATTTTCTATGATATCTATAGATGTTGTGAGTCTCTCATGACATTTATAGATAATTTCTTAAGATGTGGCCACATTTATTTAATAGAGTATTCTGAATCACCTAATAAGCTAAATAAATATCATGAATTACATGTATCCGATTGTCATATTTTCTTTAATAAGTATCTTCAGGGTATGACAAAATTTAATGGCTAAGCTTGTCACATTAATGTGTATTCTAAGTTATAACGTATATTATAAGTTAGAATACATTATAGCTTAGAATACTCGTTCATGTGATTGGGAGTTATCCCGAGTTGTCTCATTTAACCAATGTTAACTTATGTACATGCTTAATTGCACTAAGCTATAAATGTCTACTTAAATAAGTTGGATTTGTCTCACTATTTAGAGTTAATAAATAAAATTCATGTTTACTAATGTTCTCTTAATAATGATAAGATCATTGGGAGCAAATGATAAGGTCGGTGAGAGGAAAGATAATAGAAAGACATGTCTTATGGGAAAATGAGTGCTCATGACTTACTTTGTTCGTCGTTGTAATTTGAATCCAAGGTCAAAAACGACTTAGCAAATTTCGTTCACAAAAAAGAGCTAAGTAACACGCGCATTAGCGATTTTTGTTTTAAAAAATCGTTGGTATCGCCCGCCTTTCAGCTCCCGAGTGAGGGTCGACCTCCTGCGGAGGTCGAGGATCATTGTACTCGAGCGGGCGACCGTTGAAAGTAAAGGAACGAACGCAAGTTTAAGGGTAGAATTTACGTAATTGTGCGATGTTCCGGGCATTGGTCGGCTCTCGACCTTCCACCATCTTGAGCTTATAGGAGCCGGGGCGGATGACGCGCGCGACGATGTAGGGTGCTTCCCAAGGCGGGGAGAGCTTGTGGCGGTCCTTGCTGCTCTGCACTCTACATAACACCATGTCTCCGACGCTGAAACCTCGACTCTTGACGTTGCGATCATGGTATCGTCGGAGAGCCTGTACTTGGCGGAGTGTAGAAGCGCCGCATCGCGCGCTTCGTCGAGCTGGTCAGCGGCGTCCTTGAGCGCTGTTTCGTTTCCATGCTCGTCGAAGGAGCGAACTCCGGGAGCGCCGTAGTTGAGGTCGGTCGGCAAGATTGCTTCCGAGCCGTAGACCATGAAGAACGGCGTGTAACCGGTTGCCGGCTAGGGGTCGTTGTAACAACCCTAATAACAAAAGTGCATTTCATATCATTCATGATCATGTCATCATGTTGCATTTGTGAAATTAATTAATTTTGTGTTAAGAAATACACATAAAATATCAATTTAACCTAAGTTAAAATACGTTCTTAAAAGAATTTAAATAAAAGTAAAGTATGGTATTTAACATTTTCTACTGATTAAATATAATAATAGAAGAATTTTGAAATTGCTCTGAAATTATTTTGCTTTGTAAAATTTTCTACAAGAAATAATTAAAGCTTTTCTTTTTAATTTAAACTTGAATTTTTAATACGAAATTTATTTAGAATTTGAACATCGGCCAATAAGGAAAAAGATTTAAAATATTTTCATTCCCATCCCTGAATTTTTGCAGATTTTTTCGAGAGCTAGAAATACGTTTTTCAAATAACCAAAAGAAGAGGGGGCTTTTTGCAAAAATATCGAAACGAGGCCCGGTTGCCATTCTCTTCTTCCTCTTTCTCTCTCGATAACGCCTTGCCACCGAGCCACCGCAGCAGCCCTCCGGCCGCGCGCCTCCCCCTCCGGCGCCACGCAGCTGCTCTCGCCACCTCAATCCTCTGCCTGTTGGGGATAAAAGACCGAGCCGTGCTCGTCTCCCTCTCTCTCCAAACACGCACCCGAAGCACCGCCGCCCTGTCGGTCCCTCCTACTCCCCACCGTCCGACCGCCTCCGGTCATCCCCCAACCCAGCCATCACCACCCAAAGCTCCGCAAGAACGTGCTCGGAGCCTCACATGGCCTCAACTTCCGTCGAGCTGCCCTAGAATCGGAGATCGAAGTCATTTTTTCCCAACCGACAATCATTCGTCGCCGCGACACAAAATTCTTCCTCTCCGGTTCATTATTCGTTATGATTCTTGATCCCACGGTGGCGCAACATCTTCTTCCACTCACGGTCCAATAATTGTCGCGTTTCGTTCACGGATTGCCGTGGATTTCAACATTTTCCCCAAGCTCGGACCGCCGTCGGCTCCGCCTCGCCGGTGAAGTCCACCCTCCGGCCATCCCAAAGGTAAATCGTCGCCGTGCCGTTGTTGTTTGTATTCCGTAGATGCTCATGGTAGTTTTTTTCCCCAATTTTTGTTGACCACGGTGAGCTCCGGGCCTTGCGGAAGCTTCGTCCGGACCGTTGCTCGCCGCCGACGTCCTTTCCGGCCGCCCGCCACCGTGGACCCCACTCCTCGATTCCCGCGTCACACCGAGCCTCCGAGCCCCGCAACCCGCCGCCTCCCCTCCTCCCGCGCTTCTCCGGTGAGCCGCCGCCGTGCTCCGGCCACCGCGGCCTTGGACGCGGTGCCCCCGACCTTTGGGCCGCGCGCACGGGCTGGTGGGCTCGAGTAGTTGCTGGGCCGCCACGACACCGGATGGGCTTGGCCACTTTTGGCCCAATGGTTCGATAATTCTTTTCTCGAATTTATTCATTTTCATGATTAGTTAAATTCAAATATTTATAGAAAATTCCACAAAAATCGGAAAAATACCAAACAAAGTTCATTAGACTCATAAAATTATTTCCTATTTAGTTATGTATTCAAATGCCTATTTTGAGAAATTATAACTTCATAGTTTAATTAATTACCTTCATTTAATTAAGATAAAATCGGAAAAATGCCAAACAAAGTTCATTAGACTCATAAAATTATTTCCTATTTAGTTATGTATTCAAATGCCTATTTTGAGAAATTATAACTTCATAGTTTAATTAATTACCTTCCTTTAATTAAGATAATCTATTATTGTGACATCCCCTCCGGGACACCCGGGAATCGGTACAGAGGGACACTCGACGAAGCGAGTTACAACGAAACATCATCTCATACAAGCCAGAATATATACATCATGATATAATACAACCAGGTTTTCGAAAGACAAACATTCGTGCAGCGGAAACATAATCTGTTGACGGTCGTTACGGACCAATTTCGACCGTCAATTAGTCAAATAAATGAGAAGGACTAGGCATGTCTTACACGCATTTTACTTAGAAATAACCTAGTTCCACTTGTACCTCTAGATTTTTAGTGTGCAGGTGGATAATGATGAATTCCAGTGCCCCGAGGCGACAAATCAACACTTTTACAAAACTTCCATTTCGCCGCGGGAATCAACTCCAAGAAAAAAGGCCAATGACCACGAAATCCAACACAAAGAAGGCCACAAGCAATCGGAACAAAGACCAACATCCAGTGGGGAGCCAATCGCCAAAGCCCAGCCCAGAGGGGCCGAGACCGGCTCGGCCGAACCCACCAGGGTGGTTCGGCCGAACCGATCCGGTGGCCCCCCGGCCCACTTTTCTCCGGCGGTTTGCCCACCGCCTCCGGAGGTCGGTTCCACGCGCATTAAATGCCACCGACCTACGAAACCGCCTCCAGGAGCCGACCTTTCAAGCCTATATAAGGAGGGGTACCCCCCTCCTTAACACACACACAACAACACAAGGATCATTCTCTCCTCACACTAGAAGTTTAGAGGCT
Organism: Chloris gayana; assembly: GCA_031894775.1. Classification (NCBI taxonomy): domain Eukaryota; kingdom Viridiplantae; phylum Streptophyta; class Magnoliopsida; order Poales; family Poaceae; genus Chloris; species Chloris gayana. Next base: position 166,634 of record JAUNZO010000658.1, on the reverse strand, counting down.
TTCTAGGTAGTGCTAGGCTTAGTAGTGGGCTGCCTCATTGCTCCCAAGGTCTTGTGGAGAATTGGGTATAGCTCTTGTATCCTCTCTTTGTAAGACTTGATCTTTTATATATGGAATACTTCCGTTTATATCCTTGTCATGAGCTTGACAGAGTAGTCATGATCTTGCTTGATCGTTCATCGTTCGTTCATATGAGTTCATCGTTCGTTCTTCGTTCTTCATTAATAGAAGATGAACACATATCGAATGTTCTTCGTTCGTTCATACTTGATCATCGATTACTCTTGATCTTACTTGGTTGATTGCCGTTCGTCGCTCATTCTTGAGCGACGAACGCCTTTGCATGACTTAGTGCTAGCTTTGATCCTTTCGTCTGGCTTATGCTAGTTAGACTAGTGTTCTTATGAATAGGCTTCGGGTTCATCGTCCCGCAAGGGTGCTCTAGATTTACCACCATGTCGATCCGTAGGGTTGGGGTGCCTCGAGGGATCTAGAGTTGTGGTTAGTGACGCCGGCATGGTGTCGGGGTTATCTACCCACCTTTGAATGTGCTTCGTGTCCCACGGTTTGTAGAGGTAGGTGACAAGAAGTGACAGCCTTGTCATCCAAAGTAATCCTCCACGTTCGGGCATGGCATAGGAGTCTAAAAGGCCGGAGTCGCGAGGCGGACCTCGCGTAAGACGGATCTCCCGATGATGCCTAGGCATTAGACGCTTGCTTGCGCTTGCATGATCTTGGATGTTAGGTAGAAGCTGCGCACTCATATGAATGTTGTATCATTAGGAGTAGTGGTCTGCTAGTCTAGTTTAGCTTTATCTAGGATTGCCTCTATCCCTTTTATTAGAGAATGCATTGCCTTGGTGTGTGTCACACTATCCTCAATTTATTGCTCCTAACCCCTGCATTGGAATGTGATTACTTCATCACTCTTTTGTAACACCATGAGCATAAGTACTCTTATCAACCATGTCTTCCTTTGGGAAAATATAAATACGATACCCTTGAATACTCTCGGGTGAAATGCTACAACGGGTTATCCGTCCGCTTGCGGATATTCATGACCCACCTTATAATACATATCTAGTACTTGTACTGGATGTGGATTATTTGGTTAAATAGTGCAAGTGACTTAAACCCTTGGCTCTCCCGCGGTCACGTGTTTCTTTCCGCGTGACCTTAAGAGATGCCAACAAGCATTTCTGGCGCCGTTGTCTGGGAAGACATTGGTTAATAAGAATACAATGAATGTTCATGATTACACTTGATGATGATTTAATCATTACCTTTGCAGAGCTAACCTTGATCTGTTTTCTCTTCAAGGTGAAAACAGGATAGTGCATGCGTGGATTCAACTTGCCGAAAAACTTCGTTGATAATCCCGAGTCTCTTGCGAGAAAGACTCGACCTCGCGTCGTTGTCTCTCCTCAAGAACCCACGACAAGCGAGCCCGCATCTTCCGCACCATCAACCTCAACACTCATGGCTGAAAGGACCCTTCGTGACTACTCTGCGCCCTCCGTCGCCAATGTGCCCATTGGGCCCAACGTCGACGCCGGTGTCGCAGGACTTGACATCAAGTCCAGCCTCATCACTATGGTGCAAGCCATTCCCTTTTGTGGAAAGGCCTCCGAGGATGCCAACTCTCATCTCCAACAGTTCCTGGAGATATGCAACACATCGACCACGGCCGGAGACAACCAAGATGCTATCGGACTTCGCTCGTTTCCCCTATCCCTCCTTGGGAAGGCGAAACAGTGGTTTTATGCCAATCGTGCAAGCATTGACACTTGGGACAAATGTTCCACGGCGTTCCTCGCCAAGTTTTTCCCGATGGGCAAAACCAATGCCCTTTGTGGAAGAATTGCAAGTTTCCAGCAAGCGACAAATGAATCCATGCCCGAGGCATGGGAAAGGCTTCAAGAATACATTCCGCCTGCCCTCACCATGGGATGGAGGAATGGCTCATTCTTCAACACTTCTACAACGGGTTGACACCAACAACCCGTGGACATATGGATGCCGCTGCTGGAGGAGCCTTCTTCTCCAAAACCGTTGCCCAAGCAAAAGAACTCATAGAGAAGATGGTCTCCAATCAAGGGTGGAGCGATGATCGACTCCAAACACGCTCAAGAGGCGTACACCCTGTCAAGGAGGTGGACATGTCTGTCCGCCAAGGTTGACCTCCTCATAAAACGCTTGGATGAACACAACGCAAATGGTGGTGTTCATGCATTGGACTCACACATGACGTGTGAGGAATGCGGGAACACCGGCCATATGGGGAAGGATTGCCCCCATACCCATGAAGAAGCATTCTACATGAACAACAACAACGGGTATCGTCCAAACGGAGGACAAGGGTACAACCAAAACCGACCATCATATCAAGGAGGTAACAATTTTTCTCGGCTTTAACAATAATCAGCCTTCCTTGAAAGATTTGGTTTATGGCCAAGCTAAAATCAACGAATCTATCAACAAAAAGCTTGCTGCCAACGACAAAGTCTTAGAAAACATAATCGCACAAATAGAAGGTTTCTCCTCTCGCTTTCAAAAATCAGCTGAGCTTTAATAAAATGATTGAAACCCAAGTTGCTCAGCCTAGCTGCTCTTATTCCTGGTTCTAATTCGGGAAGATCCCGGGGCAACCCGAGTCTTCTTTGGAAAATGTTAATGCGGTTACCACGAGGGGAGGAAAATCCACTCGGGATCCGCCATATCCTAACCATGCAGCAAAGAAGAACAGGAACGAACCGGAGGAGGAAAGCCCTTCTACTACCAAAGAAAAAGAAGAAGAACCGAAGCCAAGTGACGGGAAGAATGGAATTGAATTTCAAGACACAAGCTTCTTGCCATTCCCTCACGTAAACAGGAAGCCAAAGGAGGATGAACAATTTGCTCGATTCGTCGAGACCATCCGAAGGATTCATGTCAACGTGCCATTGTTGGACATGGTGCAGGTGCCCACATATGCACGTTACCTTAAAGACATCCTCAACAACAAGAGACCATTACCCAACGAGGAAATGGTCAAGCTCACAGAGGAGTGTAGCGCAGCTATACTCAATCGGCTTCCGAAAAGAAGAAGGACCCCGGCTGCCCCACAATATCATGTTCCATTGGGGCACACCACTTCGACCAAGCCTTATGTGATCTTGGGGCAAGCGTCGGCGTGATGCCCAAAGAAGTCTTTGATCGTTTGAGCTACACAACCTTGACTCCTACACCAATGAGGTTGCAATTGGCGGACTCTTCGGTCCGCTACCCCGCGGGAATAGCCGAAGACGTGCCGGTAAAAATTCGAGGCAACTTCATACCGGTGGACTTTGTGGTGCTTGAGATGGATATTGACAAGAACACGCCCCTCATTTTGGGACGTCCCTTCCTCGGCATCGCAAACGCCCAAATTGATGTTGGAAATGGAGAAATCCGATTCCACATCAATGGGAAGGAGGAAAAGTTTGAGTTTCAACCAAGAAAAGAACAATGCTCAATGATCAAGATCAAGTATGGGCCAAATCCCTCAAACATCCGTGAAGTTGAAGTGACGCCAAGAAAGACGGATAGTCTCATCGCCTTTTGGAAGCAACTTGACAAAATTGAGAATCCGTCATGGTACCAACCCAAGAAGCCTGCAACAGCAAGGCCGGGATTATGGGCCAAGAAGCCAGTCCTTCAAGACACAAAGCCACCTACATCAACAAAGACCAACCAAGTGTGGCAAGTGAAGAAGGTGCAGCCATCTTCATCCTCCTCTCCAGGGAAAGGGCCTGCACCACAAGGATGAAAAGAAATGGAGAAGTCCTCGCTCGCCGGACTTAAAATGGCGAAGCCCTGGCCGACAGGATAAATCGGCATTATCTTTCGATTTCTTTTTGATTTTGTTTTCCACCACATGCATTTAAAAATAATAATAATAATAATAATAATAATAATAATAAAAACCTCCCTGCATACTCTATTTTATCACAAGAAAATTTTCATTTCATTTATTTGGATTTTCCGCCAGCATATTCGATTTTTTTCACTCGCCATGCATATAAAATTTGAAAACCAAAATCCTTTTACGTCCAAATTTTCCTACTTTTGTTTGAAACTTTTGGACAACCCTTGTATCCTTATACAAAACCCAAAAACAATTTTGCATGTTGGAATTTTCTTCAACACTTTTTCTCGAGATTTGATTTTTCGAATAAAGTTGAATTTGAGGCAACTTTCTTTGGATTTCTTATTGAGCAAATATTTCGAGGAATATCCGGACGTAGCAACCATGGTCAATGATCATTTGGCCGTTGGGGGCTATGGGCCAAAAGGGGGAGCAAGAGGGACCCACAGCAGGCCGGCCGAACCCACCTCCTTGGTTCGGCCGAACCGCTATGACCGTTGCTCGGTCTGTCTTTTTTTTTTTCCCAACGGTCATATGCCCCTTCTAACGTTCAAAAACGGCTACTTCGTGAGCTATAAGTAGAGGTGGCCGGGCCAGAACTCTCTCCCCTCTCACACTATCATTTCCACTCCTCACTCACTTCATTCTCATTGCTCTCAAGTTTTCCATTGCCCTCACTTGCTCATTGCCTAAAAGTTCTGCAGAAATCTTTTGTTCTTGGTGTGCTTTCTAGTTTTTGGTTTGATTTGTTTTTGTTTGGTTTTCTCGAGTTGCGATTTCTTGCTCACATGAACAACCGACGGTGTCGCCAATTTGATTTTCCCTCACATAACCCGTTCGGAGTTGTTGTTCTTGTGTTCTTGCTCTCTTTGTGTGCAGCCATGACCGGTGCCAAAAAGCTGTTCGGGTCGATCAAGAGGTCCTTGAGCTCACGCTCAAGTTCAAGCTCTTCACGTCGAAGCACCCGCGCACGCCCCGTAGTCGAGTCACCGCCAAGTTCACCACCACAAGTCGAGGAAGAAGGGCAAGAGGGCAACATCGAGCATCGTCTCCTCACCGACACCGACCTCGACTTAGTGGGCGAGTACGGGACGCACACCTACACGCTTCTCCAACACCGCCTCTTTGCTCCTACGCGAGCATTTGACACGGAGCTGCTGCACAAAATAGGTATGGATGCTGAATTTGCTCAAGTATTTAAAGCCTTAGGATGGACAGATTTTGCTAGTGTAGATGAGCCGGGTTCCCGCTTGCTTACGCTTCAGTTTTTATGCACCCTACGAACGGTAGATGAAGGAATTTCTTTTCGGTTTTTCCGTGAATCCTACCGTTTGACTTGGAAAGAACTTAGCACTCTTCTTGGCTTTAATACTCGCTGCAATACCGACTTGGATGGTGCCCTTCCTCAGTTTTCAAAGCATGCTTTTTGGGAGAGGATTACGGGTCTTCCTAGTTGCGTGCGACCTAGAGCTAATCACATCCATCATCCTACCTTGCGTTTTATGCACATGTGGATTGCTATCACTCTTTTTCCAAGGAGTGATATTCGAATTGTGCGCGAGGATGAGCTAAAAATTCTTTTTGCTGCGGTTGATAAGATTAAGATTGCTCCCGTGAAAGCCATGATTCGCCAATGGATAGAAAATCTTGGGACGATAGGACCAATTGAATGTACCTCTTTAGTGACACGAATTGCCATGCGGGTGGGAGCTTTACATGATGCTAATGTTGAATACCTTGCTACACCTCGCTCTCTTATAAATAAAGATTATCTTATTCATGGTCACTCTCTTAAGAATGGTCCGAACGATTCCCTCATATATTATTTTGTGGGATATACAAACGAGTTTCGGTTACCTAACCCGGACCTTCGTTTGTATACTCTCAAAAATCTAACCATTGAGCTCCAAGAAGCGGAGCGGTCTCGCAGGAGTGTATCTTCTCGCAGGGGGCGCACAGATCGGAACAGCCATCTACCTCCGAGATGCCCACACCGCAGCCCACGGCTCATGGCGGCTTTGGTAGGAATTTATCATCACTTGGGAACTTATAGATTTCGCAATTCTTGGGAACAAAATTCCGGAGATTTCAAGTTCAACTTAGGACAAGATCATAGCAGCTCTTTTTACCATATCATCATCTCACAACAACTTAGGTGCAGCTCAAGCATGTGCAGCCCACAAGTTTCAGGTTCTAAGCAAGTTTTGCTAGCCAACAAACTCAAAACTAGGAGAGTTCTAAATTATAAACTAGGCACATGAGAGAAATAAAACAGAGCAACTATTCATCATCTCAACATAGAAAGACTAGCAACATACTTGCAGCGCATAAAGGGAAACTAAGCTACTTCTTTTTGTTCTTTTTAGTTTTATCATTTTTATTTTGTTTTTCATATGAGAGGCAAGAACAAGCAAAAACAGGAGACAATAAAGGATACAAGTTGCGATACATGATACCTTAGCGAGGGGTGCTGCCCCCCCCAAGCTTGTTCTTGCTCATGGGTTTGGTGGAATGAACCCCATGTGACGGAAGTAAGCCAAAAGATCGGCTCGTTGTTGCTCCGTCATGTTGGTGAGGGCGGTGAGCTGGGTGTCGGTGCGCTCTTGCCATTGACGAGTTTGCAAGATGTGTTGGTTGAGCGTATACTCGGTGTCTTCCGCCGTTTTTGAAACTTTTGGACAACCCTTGTATCCTTATACAAAACCCAAAAACAATTTTGCATGTTGGAATTTTCTCCAACACTTTTTCTCGAGATTTGATTTTTCGAATAAAGTTGAATTTGAGGCAACTTTCTTTGGATTTCTTATTGAGCAAATATTTCGAGGAATATCCGGACGTAGCAACCATGGTCAATGATCATTTGGCCGTTGGGGGCTATGGGCCAAAAGGGGGAGCAAGAGGGACCCACAGCAGGCCGGCCGAACCCACCTCCTTGGTTCGGCCGAACTGCTATGACCGTTGCTCGGTCTGTCTTTTTTTTTTCCCAACGGTCATATGCCCCTTCTAACGTTCAAAAACGGCTACTTCGTGAGCTATAAGTAGAGGTGGCCGGGCCAGAACTCTCTCCCCCTCTCACACTATCATTTCCACTCCTCACTCACTTCATTCTCATTGCTCTCAAGTTTTCCATTGCCCTCACTTGCTCATTGCCTAAAAGTTCTGCAGAAATCTTTTGTTCTTGGTGTGCTTTCTAGTTTTTGGTTTGATTTGTTTTTGTTTGGTTTTCTCGAGTTGCGATTTCTTGCTCACATGAACAACCGACGGTGTCGCCAATTTGATTTTCCCTCACATAACCCGTTCGGAGTTGTTGTTCTTGTGTTCTTGCTCTCTTTGTGTGCAGCCATGACCGGTGCCAAAAAGCTGTTCGGGTCGATCAAGAGGTCCTTGAGCTCACGCTCAAGTTCAAGCTCTTCACGTCGAAGCACCCGCGCACGCCCCGTAGTCGAGTCACCGCCAAGTTCACCACCACAAGTCGAGGAAGAAGGGCAAGAGGGCAACATCGAGCATCGTCTCCTCACCGACACCGACCTCGACTTAGTGGGCGAGTACGAGACGCACACCTACACGCTTCTCCAACACCGCCTCTTTGCTCCTACGCGAGCATTTGACACGGAGCTGCTGCACAAAATAGGTATGGATGCTGAATTTGCTCAAGTATTTAAAGCCTTAGGATGGACAGATTTTGCTAGTGTAGATGAGCCGGGTTCCCGCTTGCTTACGCTTCAGTTTTTATGCACCCTACGAACGGTAGATGAAGGAATTTCTTTTCGGTTTTTCCGTGAATCCTACCGTTTGACTTGGAAAGAACTTAGCACTCTTCTTGGCTTTAATACTCGCTGCAATACCGACTTGGATGGTGCCCTTCCTCGGTTTTCAAAGCATGCTTTTTGGGAGAGGATTACGGGTCTTCCTAGTTGCGTGCGACCTAGAGCTAATCACATCCATCATCCTACCTTGCGTTTTATGCACATGTGGATTGCTATCACTCTTTTTCCAAGGAGTGATATTCGAATTGTGCACGAGGATGAGCTAAAAATTCTTTTTGCTGCGGTTGATAAGATTAAGATTGCTCCCGTGAAAGCCATGATTCGCCAATGGATAGAAAATCTTGGGACGATAGGACCAATTGAATGTACCTCTTTAGTGACACGAATTGCCATGCGGGTGGGAGCTTTACATGATGCTAATGTTGAATACCTTGCTACACCTCGCTCTCTTATAAATAAAGATTATCTTATTCATGGTCACTCTCTTAAGAATGGTCCGAACGATTCCCTCATATATTATTTTGTGGGATATACAAACGAGTTTCGGTTACCTAACCCGGACCTTCGTTTGTATACTCTCAAAAATCTAACCATTGAGCTCCAAGAAGCGGAGCGGTCTCGCAGGAGTGTATCTTCTCGCAGGGGGCGCACAGATCGGAACAGCCATCTACCTCCGAGATGCCCACACCGCAGCCCACGGCTCATGGCGGGCCGGGGTACAGCCACCCCGGGCTTTCTCCCGGTGGGTACCCAGCCCCGCCACCTCACATGGCCGGGGGATCGGCGTGGCAAACTCCGGGATATGGCCCGGGGCTGTTTTCTCCACAACAACAATGGGAGGAACACTCCACCGACTCCGGATCAGCCCAAGGCTACAACTTTGAGCAGGAGATGAACAACCTCTCCTCACAAATGGGAAGACTCCAAACCACGGCGGAAGACACCGAGTATGCGCTCAACCAACACATCTTGCAAACTCTTCAATGGCAAGAGCGCACCGACACCCAGCTCACCGCCCTCACCAACATGACGGAGCAACAACGAGCCGATCTTTTGGCTTACTTCCGTCACATGGGGTTCATTCCACCAAACCCATGAGCAAGAACAAGCTTGGGGGGGGGGCAGCACCCCTCGCTAAGGTATCATGTATCGCAACTTGTATCCTTTATTGTCTCCTGTTTTTGCTTGTTCTTGCCTCTCATATGAAAAACAAAATAAAAATGATAAAACTAAAAAGAACAAAAAGAAGTAGCTTAGTTTCCCTTTATGCGCTGCAAGTATGTTGCTAGTCTTTCTATGTTGAGATGATGAATAGTTGCTCTGTTTTATTTCTCTCATGTGCCTAGTTTATAATTTAGAACTCTCCTAGTTTTGAGTTTGTTGGCTAGCAAAACTTGCTTAGAACCTGAAACTTGTGGGCTGCACATGCTTGAGCTGCACCTAAGTTGTTGTGAGATGATGATATGGTAAAAAGAGCTGCTATGATCTTGTCCTAAGTTGAACTTGAAATCTCCGGAATTTTGTTCCCAAGAATTGCGAAATCTATAAGTTCCCAAGTGATGATAAATTCCTACCAAAGCCATATGCAAATTTCCTTTGAAAACCTTACTCATTTGCTACTTGTTACTTCATTGAGCTTTATCAAAATTGTGTGACCCTAGTGAGATGCTTTTCATACTCTCATGATCAAGATCACGTACACATTCCACCTCATATGCTACACTTCTACACCGGAAGTTAGCAACATGTCATGCCATCCACCAAAATAAAGACACTCCTCACATTTTATCACCTCTCTTAAAATATCAAAAGAAGGCATGGCTATGCAAAAGAAAAAGAAAATAAGGCTCACAAAAGATGAGCATGAGAAAAAGAAAAAAAAAAAAAAAAAAGCTGCCCTCATTTCGAGCATGGAAAAAGAAAGAAGAAAAGATAGCCATGCCCAAAATCCAAAATAAAAAGAGGTGAAACAAAAAGAGGAGTAGTCACATACACCACCACCATCATTTTCACACTTGCACATCTTGATCTACGATTGTATGACTTGCTATCTCCATGGATCCACTCTTTTGGTTTTGCAAAATATGAATGCAAGTATGCCTCATTTCATATCCTACCTTGAGCTCCACAAAAGCCTATTAGATGTAGGATGAGGCAATACACATGCCTTGGTGAGGAATACAAACACCACTAGAGCGATTCGAGAGTATCACTTGTGGAACGTGGTTTTACTTGAAAAAATCCTTTGAAAACTTCCGGAGAATAAAAAGCAAGACAAGGGAAGAGAAAATAAATGCTCTATACACCGTTCTCTCTCTCAACCGCCCAAGGTAAAGTGAAAAGCACAAAGCCCCATGAGGACTAAGGGGAAGGGTGAGTTACCATTGCCAACTTATTCAACTCAAGGATGAGTATCTTTGTTATACACTTGGTACCTTTAAGAAGTAGGCATTATAGCAACTCCTGATCAACAACCTAAAGTTCCACTACTAGCTCGGGACGAGCAAGGGGTAAGCTTGGGGGGCTTGTTGACGGTCGTTACGGACCAATTTCGACCGTCAATTAGTCAAATAAATGAGAAGGACTAGGCATGTCTTACACGCATTTTACTTAGAAATAACCTAGTTCCACTTGTACCTCTAGATTTTTAGTGTGCAGGTGGATAATGATGAATTCCAGGCCCCGAGGCGACAAATCAACACTTTTACAAAACTTCCATTTCGCCGCGGGAATCAACTCCAAGAAAAAAGGCCAATGACCACGAAATCCAACACAAAGAAGGCCACAAGCAACCGGAACAAAGACCAACATCCAGTGGGGGAGCCAACTGCCAAAGCCCAGCCCAGGAGGGGCCAGGACCGGTTCGGCCGAACCCACCGGGGTGGTTCGGCCGAACCGGTCCGGTGGCCCCCCGGCCCACTTTTCTCCGGCGGTTTGCCCACCGCCTCCGGAGGTCGGTTCCACGCGCATTAAATGCCACCGACCTACGAAACCGCCTCCAGGAGCCGACCTTTCAAGCCTATATAAGGAGGGGTACCCCCCCTCCTTAACACACACACAACAACACAAGGATCATTCTCTCCTCACACTAGAAGTTTAGAGGCTTTCTAGGTAGTGCTAGGCTTAGTAGTGGGCTGCCTCATTGCTCCCAAGGTCTTGTGGAGAATTGGGTATAGCTCTTGTATCCTCTCTTTGTAAGACTTGATCTTTTATATATGGAATACTTCCGTTTATATCCTGGTCATGAGCTTGACAGAGTAGTCATGATCTTGCTTGATCGTTCATCGTTCGTTCATATGAGTTCATCGTTCGTTCTTCGTTCTTCATTAATAGAAGATGAACACATATCGAATGTTCTTTGTTCGTTCATACTTGATCATCGATTACTCTTGATCTTACTTGGTTGATTGCCGTTCGTCGCTCATTCTTGAGCGACGAACGCCTTTGCATGACTTAGTGCTAGCTTTGATCCTTTCGTCCGGCTTATGCTAGTTAGACTAGTGTTCTTATGAATAGGCTTCGGGTTCATCGTCCCGCAAGGGTGCTCTAGATTTACCACCATGTCGATCCGTAGGGTTGGGGTGCCTCGAGGGATCTAGAGTTGTGGTTAGTGACGCCGGCATGGTGTCGGGGTTATCTACCCACCTTTGAATGTGCTTCGTGTCCCACGGTTTGTAGAGGTAGGTGACAAGAAGTGACAGCCTTGTCATCCAAAGTAATCCTCCACGTTCGGGCATGGCATAGGAGTCTAAAAGGCCGGAGTCGCGAGGCGGACCTCGCGTAAGACGGATCTCCCGATGATGCCTAGGCATTAGACGCTTGCTTGCGCTTGCATGATCTTGGATGTTAGGTAGAAGCTGCGCACTCATATGAATGTTGTATCATTAGGAGTAGTGGTCTCGCTAGTCTAGTTTAGCTTTATCTAGGATTGCCTCTATCCCTTTTATTAGAGAATGCATTGCCTTGGTGTGTGTCACACTATCCTCAATTTATTGCTCCTAACCCCTGCATTGGAATGTGATTACTTCATCACTCTTTTGTAACACCATGAGCATAAGTACTCTTATCAACCATGTCTTCCTTTGGGAAAATATAAATACGATACCCTTGAATACTCTCGGGTGAAATGCTACAACGGGTTATCCGTCCGCTTGCGGATATTCATGACCCACCTTATAATACATATCTAGTACTTGTACTGGATGTGGATTATTTGGTTAAATAGTGCAAGTGACTTAAACCCTTGGCTCTCCCGCGGTCACGTGTTTCTTTCCGCGTGACCTTAAGAGATGCCAACAATAACATTATTGAAGTTTAACATCCTACGAGTATTGCAGCGGAAACTTGTACTTTTATACAACAAAAGACTTCTAAACGATTAACGTGATGTACTGAGCCCGTCGTATACCATGGTCCTTCCTCTTCACGGCGTGGGGATACGTTCCCCTTGGAGAGAACCTCCCTCGGGACACTTGCTCCTCTTCCGGAAAACTACCATACAAGTCGTGGTAGTACGACTCGTTTCTGAAAGATAACGAACAAACCACGAGTATTCTAATACTCAATAAGACTGACCCGTCAACATGGCACGCTAAGGCCGACGCCTAGTATGCAAAGGCTTTACGGCTGTGGAGTTTACTCCTTTGCGAAAACAGCATTAAAGGGTGGGTCCTTACTTTCAATATTTTAGCTCACATTAAGTTCATTAACCATGGCATTAGCAGCCTATCACTATTGCAATCAAGTTTGCAAGACAAGATAAAATAGATCATTATTCCTTCATCTCTCATCTTCATCTTCCATACTCTTTACTACGATGTGACGAGCTAAACAAGCGGTACTCATTATTGCGAGGGACGACGATTCGAATCGATTTTATACCAGCTGGCAAAACCCGACTACACGACGTATACGCATCGCACCGATCGTATACGACAACCTTTCCCGCTAGCACCTGACGGAAGACTAGCCATTTCCAACTCCCCGGGAGTATCGCGACTCCACGACTTCCCTCGTGGCCGACCCATCTCCCTCCCGTGAGACTATCCTCTCACTAACAGCCGGCAAAAGAGAGCGGCTACGCTACATCTACGAGGCGATAGGGTACATCAGCTTGCTGGGCTCATGATACCGGCATGTAGTACTGTACGTTCAAACTTGTTCAACTAAGCCGACAACGGTACGATCCTTGACCAGACTCGGACGGAGCTACCACCTTGCAAGACCTCATCTCCGTCTTGCCCTTTCTCCTACGGGGCCCGTCCGGTCTCAACTTCATTAACACTCTCTTCATCTTAGTGTCAACACAGTAACCCTTAAAGCCTCCATGCTTTAAGATTCCCTAAAACAGACTACCGTTGCGACTTTGAATTAAGCTTAGCCTCTATTGAGCTACCTGCGACTTTGAATTAAGCTTAGCCTCTATTGAGCTACCTGTACCAGTATAGTATAAACAAACGGAAACCTACCATAATGCAACTAGGTATCAAACATTCCCTAACACCTAATGCACAATGAACTTAACTATGTGATAAAAATAAAATATTTAAAAACATAGGTAGGATGCATCGGGGCTTGCCTTGATACGAGTCGGGGTTAGCTTCCTCGGCGCATGGGTCGACTTCGAGATTCCCTTCGCCTACCTCGACCTCGGGTGGAACCTCGATCACCTCGGAACCTAGGTCGACCAACAATGAGTCGCGAATCACAACTATGTATGCATGAATGAACATGATATACTTATGCAACGGTTTTATTAATCATGTTCAATAATTAATAATTAATACTTTAATAATTAATGCTTCATCATATTGGTTAATTAACAATTCATAATTAAGCATGTTCATTAAGCGAGTAATTAGCAATTGGTTATGCTCATTAAGTAATGCTTAATCAAGGTTATTAATTACTAATTAATCCTGTTCCTTAATTAATAATTAATTAAGTTCCTTAATACTACTTACTTAGGTTTGGCAATTAATAATTAATTCTGTTTATTAAACAATAAATAATCATTGCTTAAATGACATGTGATAATAGGATAATATATTGGAACCACATGAAATGATAATGTTTAAGTTTAATTTTGGAAAAATTGTTTTCATAATTAATTTCGTCTGCAAGTATCTCCTTCATCTAATTAAATTATTTTCCTTCATTAAACATTTAATTAACATAAAATAATAGCTTTTCTTTAAACAAAGAAAGTGATTAAATACTATCTATGAAATAAAATTACTCAAACTAAATATTTTATTTCATAAACAAATAGCTCTTATTTTTTGAGTCTAACAAACTTGGTTTTGCATTTTTCCGATTTTTAATGAATTTTCTACGAATTTTCGAAAATTGAATTCTATTCTATGCCACACACTCGGGCCACGGGGTGGCCACACCAGATCCGCTTGTGGCCACACGCGATCCAGCGCATGTGGCCTGCGCTGTGGCGCCACCGCGACAGACCGGGGGATGGCGGCGCGGCCACCGGACTTGGGCCGGAGTTGGTCCGTGGTGTTCAAAAGCTCGCCGCGAGACCACGAAATACTCAACACGACTTGGCGAACACCCTAGAGGAGACGCGCTCACATGAGCTCCACCGGAGAGGTACCGGCGGCGAGGTCTAGACACGGCGGCGACTCCGGCACGGTGCGAAGCTCGCCGGAGAGCTCGAAAATTAGGGAAAGAGTGACGGGAAGCTACTACGGCACATGCGCAACGACGACGGAGGGTTGGGGAAGCTTGAGCATGGCCGGAAGGTGGTGCTCACCGTGATGATGCGGACGGCGGTGGGGAGGCTCCGGGAAGACAATGATTACCGGGCTCCTCGCGGAATACTTTCGATGATGAGTGAACGGGATCATGGAGCAACTAGTTGCCCACCATCCGGAAGAAAAAGAAGGTTGAATAGCTCACCGGAGGCGGTGAATTTGAGCTCGCGGTGACGGATGACGGTGAACTCCCGAGAAGGAAGAACGGCCTCGCCTCGACGGAGTGGAGATGCTCAAGTCGATTGAAGGGCTTGGGAAGCTCCGGGGACGTGGTGCGGAGCTTTCGGCGGCGGCAGCTTGGATGGGGTGGGGGGGTGGTCGGAGCGTCCGGCGGCGGTGCTCCGGAGAGACGGCAATGGCGGGGAGAGAACTAGTGAGGGAGAGGGAGAGATAAGCACGACAGGGGGTTTTATCCCGCCGGAGAGGCGGTGAAGCCGCCGAGCAGCTGCGTGGCCGCCAAACACCTGCGTGGCGGGGCGCGTGGCTGCTCGGCCGGAGGCGGCACGGAGCGCGGGCGGCATTGAGATGCGGGAGAGAGAAGAGAGAAGAAGAGAGGCTGGCGCTGGGCCGGTCTCGGACATTTTGCAAAAACACCCTCGGGCTTTTGGAAAATTAAAAAGTGGCCTTCCGGTGCTCCAAAAATTCCCAAAAATTTCAGGGGTGTAAATGAAAATATTTTAGGCATTTTTCCTATTAAGTCTCGGTTAAGATTCCAAATTATTTTCAGATTAAAAATTCATAGGTAAATTAATAAAAGAAGCTTTGTTTATTTCTTGTAAATATTTTCACAAAGCAAAATAATTTCAGGGAATTTTATAAATCTTTATTTATGATGCTTGAGCAATAGAAAATGTTAAACACATCTTTTCCTCTTATTTAAATTCTTTTTAACATTTCCTTTAATCTTTTAGCTAGTTTGATATTTTATGTACATTTTCTTAACACAAAATTTAATAACTTCATATATGTAATATGATGAAATGGTCATGATGACTTGAAATGCATTTATTTTCTGAGAGTTGTTACAATTATTTTATGCTATTATTATTTAATTTTGAGAAGTGAATTTCTTTAAATAATAGAGATCTCATGACGAAAGTTTTTGTTAATTTTGTTTTCCAAAATTAAACATAAACACCGTCATTTCATGTGATCCCAATTTAGTACTTTTGGGTGTTATTGCATATCATTAATTAATTATTAATTGTTAATTAATGAACATGTTAAATGAAATCTTGCACATCATATCATATACCTAAATGTCTCACATGACATCTCAAGCACATTCATGCATGTTGTAATTTGCGAACTCGTTAATCATCGTAGAGCACGAGGTCGCTATTGCATGTTGCTTTTAGCATGGACCTTAATTATTCAGCATTGATCGTAGATAGCGTGATCGCATGGCATATCTTGCATGGTCATGCATGCATGTTAGTGACTCACGATGTATCGCTGATTGTTGTAGCACGCAAGGTCGTCCGACCGAAGGAAGAAATCCCGGAGAGATGATCATGGAAGTCAACTACATCGAAGACCATGGAGTTTGAAGTCGTTCTACAAGCCGTCGAGGTGAATCAAGAAGGAGAGATCATCGGCGCTAACGTCGCACCGAACGAACCTAACTACGCTACGGTTCAAGGCAAGCCCCGGTGCATTCCCACCTATGATTTTAAAGTCTTTTCTTTTATCACGGTTAATGAGTCGTGATTGTGCATTAGGTTATAGAAGTTGCTTGATACCCTAGATGCACCGGTGGGACTCCTATGAGAGTGTTACCCTTATGCTTGGTATGAAGAGCTCGATAACTGCTAAGCTTATGTCATAGGGAATCGGTAGAAGTCGAGTGGTGTCATACACTACTCGCGAGATATTAGATAATGGCTAGTTCAATTTTATGCAAAAAGAAATGATAAGAGAAAGATGAGAGTGGAAGTGAAGATAATGGTAAAGCCGAGACCGGACGGGCCCCGTAGGAGAAAGGGCAAGCACATGAGCCTTACGAGGGCATGGTTTGCAAGGTGGTAACCGCGTACGTGTCGGTCAAGGACCGTGCCGTTGTCGGCTTAGTTGAACAAGTTTGAACGTACCGTACTACATCGTTGGTGTAATGGGCCCGACAAGTCGATGTACCCTACGCCCCGAGAGATGTAGCGTAGCCAACTCTCTTTTATCGGTCGTTAGTGAGAGGTGAGTCTCACGGGAGGGAAATGTGTTGGCCACGAGGGAAGTCGTGGAGTCGCCATATTCCGGGGCAGTTTGGAAATGGCTAGTCTTCCGTCAGGTGCTAGCGGGAAAAGTTGTCGTATACGACCGGTGTGAGTGCGTATACGTCGTGTAGTCGGGTTTTGCCAGCTGGTATAAAATCGATTTGAATCGCTATCCCTCGCAGTAAAGAGTACCGCTTGTTTAGCTCGTCACATCGTATTTAATCAAGCTGGAAGATGAGGATGAGAGATGAAAGAAGTGTTGATCTAATCTGATCTTTTCTTGGAAACATGATTGCAATAGTTGTAGACTGCAAACATAGATGTTAATAAATTTACGTTGAGCTAAAACATTGAAAGTAAGGATCAACCATTAGTGCTGTTTCAACCCCACAGCCATAAAGCCTTTGCATACTAGGCGTCGGCCTTAGCGTGCCTGTTGACGGGTTAGTCTTGCTGAGTATTAGAATACTCGGGGTTTGTTCATTATGTTTCGGAACCCGAGTCGTACTTCCACGACTCGTGCGGTAGCTTCCCGGAAGAGGAGCGAGCCCCGAGGGTGGTTCCCTCCAATGGGAACGGATCCCGACACCCGAGCAAGGAGGATCGTGATGTACGACGGGTTTAGTACATCACGCTAGTGGTCTTTTGTCGTAAAGAGAATAAGTTCTGCTGCAAGAATCGTAGTATTCTAACTTCGATAACGTTTTATGCTTCCGTTGTACGATGTTTGTATTTCAAAAACCTGGTTGTATTATACCATGATGTATATATTCGGCTTGTATGAAATGATGAACTGTTGTAACTCGCTTCGTCGAGTGTCCCCCTGTACCGACTCCTGGGTGTCTCGGAGGGGATGTCACGATCGTTCGGAGACTCCGGAGAACGGCTGGCAACACTACCGCCCACCGACCGCTGAAGCGCTTCGAGCGGTCGTAGATGCGGCGCTTGAGCCCTGTAGGATCATGCCATTGGCTCGCTCGACCTGAACACCGCACCGATGAACCATGTCGAGGAAGAACTCGACCGCTTCTTCGGACCGGATTTTGCTGATAGCTCGAGCTTCGATCCACTTGGTGAACTTGTCGACCGCCACGAGCAAGTGAGTGAAGCCCCGGTGCTTTCTTTTGTGGCCCGACCAAGTACGGACCCCGGACCGCGAAGGTCCGGGTGATGGGTATGGTTTGAAGAGCTTGAGCGGGCTGGTTCGTTTGTTGGGCCTAGAAGCGGCAACCTTTACAAGTGCGCACAACGCGAGTCGCGCGGCCACCGCGGTTGGCCCGTAAAAGCCTTGTCGAAAGGCGTTGCCCACTAGGGTCCGTGGCGCCGTGTGATGTCCACGGACGCCCGCGTGAATGTCGTCGAGGAGCTTTACACCCTCCTCGATGGTGATGCAGCACTGCAAGATCTTGGAAACGCTGCGCTTATAGAGCTCGCCGTCGACTAGGACGGAAGACATGAAGCGCTCGTGCGGGCGCCTTGCTTCGGTCCGGTCGGCCGGTAGCTTGCCGTGGAGAAGGTACTCGATGTACTGCGTTCTCCATTCCTGCGTTGGCGCCTCGTTGGCTGCCGGGGTGTCGATTTCCATAATCTCTCCGCTTGCTAACGGAGGATCAGCCCCGAGCCCTCGCTTGGGCTCGAGTGTTTTGTGGGGTCGAGGTTGGGACTCGGGACAGCCCCGAGCCCGCTTTGACCGGCCCTCCATCGTCCTTGGGAGGGTCCGGAGGTCGAACGAGACGGTTTGAACTGGTCGTTGGCGAAGACACCCGGTGTCGGGGAAAGGATTAACGCTGCCACGTGGCGGCGTCCGGACCCACCTAATAGAGGGTTAGCACGACCATGTCATCGCCAAAGACCGGCCCACGCCCGTGTGGACCGACCAGAAAACGGTCCCGGAGACTCGCTCGAAGACGCCCGCCTCGCATGACTCGGGCGTCTTGGTCGAGGGGCTCCGTCCCGCACGACCTAGGCGTCTTAATCGAGAGGCTCCGTCCTGCACGACCTTGGCATCCCTCGCGCTCGACCTCGTGACTCGATCACCAACCGCATTTAATTCCAGCCGCCCCGCCGCCCGGGTGGGCTCGGCTCGGGAATCATTGGAGGAGGCTTGAGCCCATCCCTCCAGCTGCCACCTGCTCCCATCGGGGCACGTCGATGGGACGTCCCGTTCCTGTTGAAATGGCGGGAGTTGGTGTGGACCGCGAGCTCCGGGAGAAGCCGCTGCCCGTTAATTGTACGGACGTACGATTCTCCGTCACGCCCGTCGAACGGGTGTAGCTCAAGGTCGAGCTCGAGTTACGCCCCGTCTCGCACGACCTTCCTCTACAAAGCTCGACTCGGAGGGATAACCATTCCCGCGTCTCGGCCGTGCCCGAAGCATCATCACGTCCGACAAAGAAGGACGGGCATGGCACGTCCCAATCCAACAACTTAGTGAACAGCACCGCCCGCGGCTCCCCGATTGCGGAGCACTCTACCCCGATGCTCGTCGCTACGGGGACGACGCGATCGCCCGATCAACCCATACGGAACGTACGACGAGGAGGCCGATTGGACAACGCCGAAGCTCGACCATCCCTCTCTCTCTCTCTCTCTCTCTCTCTCCTGTAACTCGGGTCCCGCCCCTATGACTATAAAGGGGCGAGACTCTTCAACTCACGGACGGGGACACACAAGACAACGATCTTCAACGCACGCGCACTCTTGCACGGGACTTGGAGCACGCTCCTCTCCCATCACTTACGTACTTCGCGTTTCCATCTTGGCGCAAGGAACACGACGTCGTGAGACCCCCCCCGCCGGACGTAGGGAGCTTTCCCGAACCAGCCTAAACCCTTCGTGTCTTCCCTTGTGCACCATCCGGCCTAAAACGCGCAATCCCGGGACAAATTCTACGGCCGGTCGTTCGAACACCGACGGTTGGAGCGCCGGGTAGGGGACCGTTGCACGTTTCGTCACGCTTCTCACGGCCCACATGGCGCGGATGGATGATTCCGAGCCTTCGTTCGGGCTCCCGGCACTGCGGTGCGCTTCGGGAGCCTCGATTTCGTGGCTACCACCGGGCGGACGCCGGCACGCGCCGAGCCGCCGGTGCCGCAAGACCAGGAAGCAACCCATGCCGTCGTGAACGTGGCACGACTTAGCGCTTTCCTGGGAGCGACACACTGCGGCGGAGGCGAGTTCGTAGGGATGGTAATCCATCCCTCCGAATCTCTCTTCGACCTCCTCGACGCCGGGAAGAGGAGGATTCGGACCGAGGGCAGCAGCGATGGGGCCCACGGCCCGCTCGCGAGTGCAATGTGGTGCACGCCGAGGCAGCGAGGCGCCCGGAGCGCCGGGGATCGGCCGAGCCGGAGCCCGGCGCCCCGGGGCCCTCGCGGCTCAACGCACGCACACCGCGCCTCCGGGCGGTGACGACCTCCGGACTCGCCTCCGGGCTAGGCGCCCGGAGCTGGAAGAAGCTCGCCGTGGCCTCGAGGAGGAGACCGCGGCGGTAGAGCGAGAGCTGCGGCAGCAGCGCCGGCGGCGGACTGCAACGCGCGCTTGAGGGCTCGTCACGTTCAACAGCAAATCGCCGACGACGCGAGGGCCAAGACCCGAGCACTTTCCGCGCGCGGGCAAAACGTGGCCGCAGCGGCCGCGTTGCTAAAACCCTTCCTGTGCAGCCAACTCCCGAAGCGCAGCGAGTACAAAGGGAGATGGCCGCGCTCCTCGCCAAGGCGGCGGAGCAGCACGTGGAAAGCTCTCGGCGACGCGCCGCGGCTGTCGCTCCGAGCACGCCGGCGCCGGGCGGCGCGACTCCCGAGCGGGAGGATCGGCACATGCCTTCGTGCGGCAGCCCGCACGACTAGGCCAGCCCGAACCTAGGCAATCGGTGCACTCCCACATCGGAGCCGCTCGAGACGCGCGCTCGAGACGTCGCGTTCGGGACGACGGAGGCCCGCGCCTCGTCCGAAACCCCCGCCGCGGAGGGCGGGGCGACGTTGAGCACGATCGGAGCCGGAGCCCCGACCCTCCGGGTCCTAGGGTCTTCGGTTCCACGATCGGGCGAGCGACCTTCCCTCAACGCTTCCGTCCCCCGACGACGGTAGCCAAGTACGCGGGAGAGTCGAACCCCTCCCTCCGGCTAGAAGATTACCGGCTGGCGTGCCAGGCTGGCGGCGCGAGTGATGATCTCGCCATCATTCGAAACCTGCCGCTGTACCTTGCCGACTCGGCGAGGACCTGGCTCGAGCATCCGCCCGCGGACCGGATACGCTCGTGGGGCGACCTGCGAGAGGTTTTCGTGGGGAACTTCCGGGCCACGTGTGCCCGCCGGGTAACCCATAGGAGTTGAAGAACTGCCGGCGGAAGCCGAACGAGCCGCTCCGAGACGCTTTTCCGGCGCTGCAACGAGCTGCCACATGTCGTGGACGCGGATGTCATTGGGGCCTTCCTCTCCGGAACAAACTGCGAGGCTCGGTCCACGAGCCGGGGCGAAGCTGTCCGCGAACAGCTCGGGAACTCCTCGACATCGCCACGAGCCACGCCTCGGGCGAGGAGGCGATCGGAGCCCTCCTCCACCGCGACCTCCCGAGAAAGGGAAGGGCAAGAGGACCGATGGCAACGCGAGCGGGGGCCTTCGGCTCCAAGCCCAACAAAAAGAATAAGTCGCGGCCAACCGATAGCCACATGGTAGCCGCGACCGACAAGAAGGGCGCGAGGCAGCCCAACAAAAATCCCCGGACCACTTCGAGAAGAAGTGGAACGGGCCGTGCCCCAACCACGAGTTTCCGGTCAAGCACCGATGCGGGATCGCTCGCCGATGAAGAAATTCATCATGCGAGCACGGGCGGAAGGCGCGCCGGAGCGTGACCGGGAGGGGAACGTCGGGCCGAGGGCGACGCCGGCGAGGAGAACGAGGAAGGCTTCCCTCGGGCACCGCCATCACGGTGTCGGGGACGACGCGGTCGTTACCCGACACCGGTGCATTAGCATCGAGCGCCGCATCGGCGCCGCGAACCCGAGCTTGTGGAAGGAGCCCACCACCACCGTCGCGTCGACGTTGGGCCGGGCCGAGGAACCGAATCGCCTCGATGGCCATGTTGACCTTCTGCTGGCTAGCACGAGGACAGCCCCACTTCCACTCCTCCGGGGCCTCCTCGAAGACCCGACCCTCGAAGGCCGGGAACGGATGCCCGGGTCCTGCCGAAGGTAGAACCATTTCGAGTGCCACCCCTGGTTCGACGAAGGGGTGGTCACCGTGATGTAGTCCCTACCACGGTCCCTCTTCATCACGATCCTCGCGCGGCCGACGTGCGCAGGAACGTCCTCGCCTCTGGAATTCCTCCTCCGATGGAGGTTAATGCGGAAGAAATACCGCCGGAGGTCGAGGTCCGGCTCCATCCCTAGGAAACCCTCGCGAGAGCGACGAAGGTGCTCAAGCTGCTGAATCTCGTTGGGGTTCGGATGCTCGGAGCTCCGGGTGGCTCTGGAACATCAATGCCCGCAGAAAGTCGTTCCCGGCGTCCCCGGGCCACGCTCAAGGAAATGCGGGAACGAGACCACGTAGCCCTGGGGAGGCTGCGGATGGGACTCATTGCCGGGGAGCATCCACCATCGGTTGGGACCACGGTCGCGCAGCAACCCCTGCGTTACCGGGCGGTCGAGCTCGACCCTCGTCGTCGTGGATCGAGTCCAAGTCGACATGGTGGAAGAGAAGGGGAAAAAGGCTCGAGACTTGGAGGGCAAAGGCTGGGGCAAGGAGAAGGAGAGCTAGGGCAAAGAAGGCAAAGGCGTAGAAGTCGACGGCGCGTGGGAGCCAAGGGACCCGACGGACGACGGCTTAAATAGGGGGCTGCGTCGGGCAGCCACGACCCTTCGATTCCACGGCGGGCCCCACGATCGCCACTACTCCGGTAAATTTTCTTAAATCTCCCTCCTCCCGATTCCCACGCCGCCGTCCGCAGGTTTACACCCCGGCCGCCCGTACTTACTGCGCGGGTCCCACCACTACCGAGAGGAAGCCGACCCCGTCGTTGCGCGGGCCTCGCCACCGACGGATAAGAACCCGCCTCGATCCCCGAACCATGAAAGCCGAGACGGTAAGAATCCCACTCCCCTCTCGTGCATTCTGTCCTTTCGTATCCTCTCACCTGCGTGCGAGACGGGAAAAGGCACACACCCCGAGGGAGCGGTTCGGTCACTACTCGACTTCGCCAAGGTCGAGCGCTCGACCTCGGGGCTCGACCGACCGAGGCTCGACCTCGAAGGTAAGAGGGGATAAGAGGCTGAAAACCGTCTCGACGGCCCCGCCTCGCCGAGGTTCGAAGGCTGGCCCGACCGAAGGGTTCGACAGCCCGCCTCGTGCAAATATTTCCCGAGCCGGGGAGTGACGTCGATGGGCCCACCTAGCGGCCGCAACCCACGCGCGCAAGCGCAATGGGCATTGACTAGCACGTTCGAGTCCCGGTCGACCTCGACTAAGGGGAATCTCATCGTAGAGAGGCATCGAGCCCCGAAACCCACCGAACGATTTTTGGGTCCCAATCGAAGGTGACCGCACGGATTCACGGAGTTGTCCCCCGGCGGGCCTCGACGGAATCTCCCCGACGAGAAACCGCGACTCCGCTCGAACTTTTCCCGTTATTGAGCTCCCCGAGCCCCGCGTGTCGGCCCTTCCGGGCAAATCGCGGATCTGCTCTACCCTCCGTCGCACGAACGCGACGCGGATGGGGAACACGACCCGGACGAAACACCCCTCGATCGGCCGTTCGCAACGCGCGGAAGGGTCGGGTGCTGGCATCGCGAACACGAGGTCCGCGGCGGGACCGCATCACGATAGAGCATCTCAGCCACGGCATAAGTCCATGACTTATCCCGTGGCTCGGGGCTACTATCCACCGAACGCGCTCGCGCGCACCCGGCGGAGAAAACGCTCCCGACGAGGAACATGTGTAGACGACCCCCACCTCACGAAAAGATCCCCCGGGCGAGTCCTTGACTCACCCGGGGGCTCGAGGCTACTGTCGGGGGAAAGGATTAACGCTGCCACGTGGCGGCGTCCGGACCCACCTAATAGAGGGTTAGCACGACCATGTTCGGATTTAGATGGACAACGCCGAAGCTCGGCCATCCCTCTCTCTCTCTCTCTCTCTCTCTCTCTCTCTCTCTCTCTCTCTCTCTCTCTCTCTCCGTAACTCGGGTCCCGCTCCTATTGTTTTTGAATCCCTGAAATGTGTACTTTTCAAAAAGTAACATGAACTCCTGTAATTCTTTCATTTAAGTAATTTTCGAAAATCATTAAGTTGCAACCCTTGTAAGCTAAATAAATTCAAAACTAATTAAATAAAAATCCAATAAATATGAAACTTGGTCAGAACATGCATGTTGGCATACATGAGCATCCTGCACAAGCATTAGTAATTTTGTTGCATATTTGTCAAGTTATTGCATTGTTTGCATTTTTAGTAAATAAATTTATACTAATTATGTGTAAATTATTTTTGCATGAAACTTTGTAGATCTCCTGTTCATTTCCCTGTACACTAGAATAAAATTCCATCTTTAATTTTGAGCAACCTGAGTAATTGTTTTGCTGTCTTTTTATTTAAATCAATAAAAGGTAAAATTTCAGGACATGAAAGTATAACTTTATGCTTATCTTTTATTTCTCCTATATGCTCATTGTCATATGTGTGGTTCATACTGCTCATTGGTCCCTCATGGTCAGAAAAGTAGTATGCTTTCATTGGTCCTACACTTATGATGATGGTTTAGTTACTTGTACTAATTACATGCATACTTGTCATCACATGTGATAATAGGTGTGCACCTTTATGTCCTAAATTTATTTGTCCTCACATATGTTTTGCGTATCCATCTAAATCTGAACATTTGGTGTTGTACACAGCATGCATGTTACCTTGTCGTGGCTATTGCTATTGCCTATGTTGTTGCTCATAGTTGTTAAGTTTATTAGCAAGAAAGGTAGGAATTCATGGGTGAATAAAAGTCACTAATACTATGAGCTTGATTTGTTTCATTCATGCATATGGCATATGTATAAACAGCACACATGCATGATCATCACCATTGACCTTGTATTCTTGTGACTTATGCATTGCACTTCATTCCATAGGTAACGACGTCAAAATAATCTCTCCGGAAGAAGCCGTTGTCGATGTCAACTAACGCTAACTTTGATCACTCCCAAGGCAAGCCCCGGTGCATTACTATTAATTTCAAAGTCTTTCTTTTTATCACTATATTTTAAATATGTTGAATGTGCATTACGTTATAGGAGTTGACTGGAAAACCCCTCTTGCATATTGCCCAAAATATCCTATGTAGTGTTGCGAGTCAACGTATCGTTAGCAATGCTATGCTTAGGTTTTGGAATCATCGAATAGGGTTGGACACTCTCATTATTTATGTTACACTCAATTATGAAAAATTTGGTAAAAGTGAGAACCTCCCATTGTGTCTCTATGAACAAGTTCGAGTTGTGTACCAAGTGCATACCTTTCTTATGGGGATTGATAAACCTACGTAGCTTGTGAGTTACGAAGTGGGTCGGATACCTTACCGATCCAGAGGTGATGTGTATGGCATAGTGGTTGCACGGGTATGAGGACCGTTGGAGAGTACACGGGTTAAGCCTTGGGCACGTTGTTGAACGGTGTCACGAGGGGGACGTGTACTCGAGGTCGGTAGCCCCGCGCCTAACTTTGTGATGAACTCGCGAACGGTGACCATACGTGTTCTTAAATGATGCACATGTCGTGTTCTTGGGTCTTTCCCACATGATTTATAATTCGATAATTATCGCCGTTTCCTCTCGGTTAATAAGTACCACTTGTTTCGGGCAGATTACAATGTTTAGTAATGGATGAGAATGTTGGATACTTGCTGTTTTTATTGATCATTATTATGTATTGCAACTCTTGTATGTTTAGATATGCTCACTAAAGTTCATTTATGCAACAACCCTATTAATGTGGCAAATTATAAAAATGCAAACGTAAGTAAATAGGTGCTTTTTTTTATGCAAAGATCAAGTAAGCCCGGTCAACCCCCATGCATCTAGGTGTCGGTCTTAGATGGCCAATTTGACGGGTAAGAGTTGCGGAGCATGCTAGATACTCAGACTTTGCCACCACATGTATATTTTTAGGTTTCCCGCAAGCCGGATTTTGTGATTGTTGTGGTAAGGTTATGTGGATGGAGAGGAGTCCAAAGAGTGGACCATCGAATGGGTTCCTAGCTCTCCGACCCATAATGAGTGAGTCATGGCCTAGGCTGGCATGGTTTACATAAGCTATCTACGTATCGTCGTGTTATGTAATCGCTTCCGCACTTTATTTCGAACAAAGATCATGGTTATGTAACTTAAATTTGCAAATCTAATGCATCTTTTATTGAGAACTCAAGTTGTAATTTGAGACTTAATGTAATGACTTTACAATCCATGTATGTTTGTAAGTGTGATGCTATGACGGGTAAATTCGTTAACCCTTTTCCGAGGCAATCCTTACCACACTAATCTATTTTCCGGAATAGGGGTGTGACACCACCGCTTGCACGAGAGGAGAGGGGGCGCCCAACATCGCCGCGCCGCAAGTGGGGAGAGAGGTAGAGAGAGGCGTCGGTGGGGGAGCTGCTGCATGAGAAGAGGGGCGTGGCTGGGTGTGGTGCTGGCGGTGGAGCGCGTGGGTGGCGGCAGGTTAGAGGATGAAGAACGGGTAGGGTGTAGGGTTTGGCTGCCCTTTCATTCTGTACTTTTTTATGAAGTAGTCCTTGTCCTTTTAGCTATTTACAGTTTCATTCAAGTCAAGATTATTTGCAGTTTAGTATGTTTTATGAAATTTAGTAGGTGTGTGCTGTGTTTTTTAGTCACTCAAAAGAACCCCCAATTTTTTAATATTTGTTTAGGAACTCTCTGTAGTCTTTTAACATGCTTTTCTTTACATTTACCCACAAAATTTTATGGAAATTGAGCGCGCTCGCCTCCCTAGTAGACCTAGTCGTCTAACAAGTCCGCCTAAACCCAACCCGTGCCAGCTGACATATGCATCCCCTTCCTATGCCAGCCTCAGAATCACGAGCACATGACTCTACTTGCATTGCAATAGACGTGTAAGAAAGACAACATGCCGAAACAATCAGCATGGAGATTACCAAAATGATCCTAAATATATGTGCTTACACGTTATTTAGTTGTGAACCTTCAATTTCTATTGTCGGGATGATACACATTCCATCACTAGAAAATTCAAAATTGTTACGGTTTCCTCATACTATGTACAACCATATATATAACGCCAC
This sequence comes from Chloris gayana, assembly GCA_031894775.1. Taxonomy (NCBI): domain Eukaryota; kingdom Viridiplantae; phylum Streptophyta; class Magnoliopsida; order Poales; family Poaceae; genus Chloris; species Chloris gayana. The sequence goes on along the minus strand of JAUNZO010000658.1, from coordinate 139,702 downwards.
TCTTAATTTTCCCTAGATCTGTGTACAAACACCACTCTTAATTTTCCACTTACTAGAATTATCACTTGTGTATCCAAATATTAATGTCATCAATTAAATTGATTAGTAGATAAAGTATATGTTTTAGAAACATTTAAATACAATCACTTCTATTTTTTATTAGTTGACTCAAATTATGTTTGTATCACTTAATGGAAAAAAAATTGCCTACTACATATAATCAAACGATAATCTCTCGTTCAGCTTACTACATATCAATGATTTTGGATTCACATCACAACATATTAGTAGTGAAGCATGATTAAACCATGAGAATGCAAGAGAATAAAACTTGTGTAAATGAAGGGGGCGGGCATATGCCCCTCCTTAGCTCCTTTGGCTTTGTCCCTTTGACGGACTTGGATCCTGCAACTTAAGCAGTCGCACTAGCAACCATCACCTCTAAAAGCAACGAAGGAGGGGCTGCAAAGATACTGTAGACACACACCATGCCAAAATTTATTGGAGAAGGTATTGTAGACAGAATACTATAGTGCAAGATCTTGGCCGTTGTTTAGAAAAATGGAGCGATGAGGAAGCGTGCAGTCCTATCTTGCAGTCCCTATAGCAACTACATTTGCTCCTGGTGCCCCTTGGACACATATCTGACACATGAGGGCTAGTTTTTTTATTGGGCCACAAAATGTATATGGAACAAGGTCTATTATATCTGATTTTACTAGTTTCAAATCCAACACGATAATAGGTTATGTTATTCTTTCAATCAATATTGAGGCACGTCTCATTCTAACTTTTTTTTCATCATCTCACGACCCGAACTAAGTGTGTCTCACCCCTGGAACAACGAATGGAGTAAGAGCACGGGAATGCATGAAATCATTCAATATTGTGGCAACAGTACCCACATAATCGAACAAGGCCTTAAATTATTCAATTTTGTGACCTTATCCAAATATCCTGTTTTGTTCCTCCACTGGTCCGCCGTAAATTGGTTAGTTTTTTTTTAGCGAAACCAAGTCATCCTAGTTCAAATCCGATAGCAAGATCACTATAATAAAACTTAATATCAAACCGATTCAATGTTTCAAAGACACTCATAAAGGTAGGGTGTGATAATGTTCATGGTGATGAATACTCGTAAGATAAGCGCACAACTTCGATAAAGAAAAACAGTTTGTGAATCTAGTAAGAGTTCGAATGAAACAGAGTTACTCATCAATTCTAAAAGTCATGTCAACAGGACAACAAGATTAGTTCATAAGCCATCAACATGGCTTATGAACTAATCTTGTTGTCCTAATGACATGACTTTTAGAATGGAGCAGTATATACTAAGAACATGCTTGGTTCTACCCTGCCACGCATCTCGCGAGGCACGACCGTCAGCCGTAAGCATAAAAAATCGAACACCTTTGGATGATGTTGGATTAGGTAGATTTTCATGGGAGTCAAGCCCTAAATCGGAACTGAAAAGTTACCTCCTTAGTGTTTTCTGGTCCTGTCGGTGTACTGGGAACCAGGGTCCCCATAACTGCCTATAGGCCGGCTAGAGCGGCCCAGCCGGAGCATGCCAACAGAAACAGAGGGCCCATGCGGCCCGGGCAAGGGGAGGCGTGTCGAAGAAGCCGGCGCGAGTGGGCGACGCCGCACGCTCGCGCGGTGTGGGACACGAGCAATGGCGCTTGGGGAAACGGAGTAACGGGCAGGCAATTATGCCTTGCCCCTCCGACGGGGCAACGGGAGGAGGGGGCCCTGTACGACGGGTCCGGTCATGCCTCCCCCAACGGGCCAACAGCGCGGCGCCGCGCCTCGGGCGAGGAGCGCCTTCAACGACCTGAAGATTTAGGCAAAATGCACCGTAGCGCGTCTCCTTGGTCTATAAAAGGGAGAGCCCTGGCCATGTAATAGACATACTCTCTCAAACCCTAGAACTCAAGAACACCATTGTAATCCCTCAAGCTCAATACACCCCCGGACAAGCAGGACGTAGGGTATTACGCCTAAACGGCGGCCCGAACCTAGGTAAACAGCGCGTCCCCGTGTGCTTCCTGGGAACTCTTCCTTGATCCCCGACTCCCGATCCTCTCTCAAGGGACGGTTCGGCTAACCCCCATATGTTGGTTATCTAACAGGTGCGTGAAACAAGAATCGTGGTATGCCATTCCAAGTTCGGCCTTTTGAGCCCTTTCAATTACATGGATATTCGAGTTCGGAAAAGATTACATGGATATTGTTAATTACTATTGCAACGACTAAATCTGAAAGCTTGAATTTTTCAAATTCAAATTTGAATTTCATTTCAAAATTTATGCATGTGGGATTTCATTTTGTTGAATCAATTCTAATAAACACAATGGTGCATACATATCTACAATGAAGTTTCAATTTGAGAGAAAAAACATATTAAAATCACACATAGTATTAAAATTGCATTGACCGATCACATGCCGCCACGCCACGTGGTGAGCACTATGGCTCAGCTCACCATAGGATGCTAGTATATAGGCCATAGTAAAACTTTGCCATGTCACAAGTTAGTAAGATCTTTTCATTTCATTTGGAACACCTCATCTTTCTAGTCTTGTTATGTGAAATGAAACTACATCTTTCAGGGCACAATTTTTTTTCATAGTTTGACATGACAAAACATTAAATTATTACTAGGTGGCATGATGATGTTGGTTGAGGGTGTTGAGGATGAAAGGAAAGGTTCTCAATTCATTTTCATTTCTCTTTCATTAACTTGAAAAAAGAGCCTATGTTCGTTCACTAGGATGAAAGTCTTCCCCTCTCTTTCATATTAATTACCTTGTTATGTCATCTATTTTCTTTATGTGAGAACTAATTAATACCCAATGAAATACCCATTGAGAATGGCCTAATGTCATAGATTCTTTGACGACCATTTGGTTCAGTAATGTAACTATGATTTGGCAAACTTTCTTAGTCCCCTATCCCACATGTCATAAACTCAATTTTTTACTAAATCTTATCCCAAAGATGTGACCATAAATTTCTTTACCAAATTTTTTGACAACCAAACACATGTGTAGTGTTTCCACCCTACAACCGCATCTGAAGTCCACACAGATCAGCGTTGTTCTTCAATCGACTCGCTTAATCTTTTAGGCCTCCTTTGGAATGGAGGAAAAGTATAGGAATTTTATGGGATTCAATCCCTACAGGAAAAATTTCTATGAAAGCCTTTGGAATGTAGGATTGAATCCTTTCAAATCCTTCAAAATTCGTATGGAATGCTTTCCTTCATGCAAGTTTTGGAGGAAAATAAACAAGAGGTCCAACCTCTTGCTAAATTCCTATGATTCTATCTCTCTCTTCTCATTCCTGTGTTTTTCCTGTGTTGTTATCAAACACTAGCTTGCTAGGAAATTTTCCTACGTCTTCTTCATTTCCTGTAGGATTGCACTTGATGTCAAACTTAATTCCTATATTTTTCTTATTCCTGCATTTTTAAAATCCTATGTTCCAAAGGAGCCTTAACGGTTCACCCCTCTGTAAGGTCCATGCACTTCACGGCCACGTCCAAAACTCGACCCAGTCACCCAGGGAAGCTCAGGCATGACTGTTGGATCGTCATCCAGCGCGAGAAGAAGCCGAAGCAAAACCAAGGCCCAGCAAGTCCACTACATGACTACATCCCACAATGAAGTTTCTTCCAGTGTTCGTTCAACAGTGTCCCAGAATTCAATGGATGTAGGTGAGGGGGAACCGTTTGCGTGGTTGCCGTGGTAGGCAGCGACGACCCACTGAGCAAACAGCTGCAGGGATCGTACTTGTAACATTTCTGATACTTAGTCTTATCTGCTATTTGCTCATCAGACAAAGAATGATTGGAAAGAAGTAGAAGAGAGATTTCAGAAAAGATTAGGAGGATGGAAAGGCAAGTTGTTATCTGTTGGTGGTCGCCTAGTGCTAATAAATTCAGTACTTAGTAGCCTTCCCATGTTTATGTTTTCTTATTTTGAAGTTCTTAAAGAAGTACTTTAAAAACTAGACTATTACATATATAGATTTTTTTGGCAAGGCGAGGAACACAAAAAAGAAATATAGATTAATGAGATGGGGAATTTTATGCACACCAAGGGACTAGGGTGGTTTAGGAATACTGAACCTAGAATTACAAAACAGATACTTTTTGAGTAAATGGCTTTATAATTTATATTTAATAAAGATGGGATATGATAACAAACTCTGAGAAATAAGTACTTGCAGAATAAAACCTTCACACAAGCCCAGAATGTTCCCGGCAAGTCTCATTTTTTGTCAGACCTAATGAAGGTTAAAAATGACTTTTTGAGATTGGGAAAACTAAATCTTGGCGATGGTACACAAATCACATTTTAGGAAGAGAAGTGGTTGGGAGATTCAACTCTTAAAGAAAGATATCCTAATCTTCATAATATAACTAGGAAAAAGAATGTAACAATAAATGAGGTTTTGGGCAACAATATAATTAATGTGACATTTCAGAGAACATTAGTAGGCAATAATCTTGTGGCATGGCACAATCTAATTGCCACGGTAATGGATATACGCCTATCTAATAGACGAGGCACTTTTAATTGGTAGTTAAAACAAGATGGCATTTTCATTGTTCGTTCTATGTATAGAACATGTAGCGCCTGATGTTGTACCCCATAACCATGTTATTTGGAAACTAAAATTGCCCTTAATGATCATGACTTTTGCTTGGTATTTAATTAAAGGAATGGTTGTAACTAAGGATAATCTGGCGATGAGACAATGGAAAGGTAGACTAAAATGGTGTGCATGTAATCTAGATGAAAGCATACAACATCTGTTTTTCGATTGTCACCTTGCTAAATTTGTCTGGAGAATTGTACAAGTATCGTTTAATATCCACCAACCAAGGACTATAGACCACATTTTTGGCTATTGGTTATAGAGGGTGGAAAAGACACTAAAGTACAAAATTTTAGTTGGAGCAATAACTTTTTGTTGGGCAATATGGACATGCAGGAATGATTTGGTCTTTAACAACATACGAGTTCTTTCTTCTTTGCAGGTAGTCTTCAGAGCCACATACTGGATTCGATCATGGGCATTACTGCAAGAGGAGTAGGACAGACCATCCATAAAAAGTGGTTGTAGTGTGCTTGAGACTATAATTTTGAAAAATTTTGATAGATATGGCTGGTTTTGTAATAATAGGCTTAATGGGTGAACTTTCTCACCGTGTCATTTTGCTGTTTACTTTTAGTGTCATGGATTGTAGTCAAACATCGAATGTAATAATTAACGGTTATATGCATCAATCAATGTGGAGGCCGGAATATTGAAATATATTCCCATTTCTAAAAACATTTCTGATACTTTTTGGAAGGCTCGTGTCTTTTCTTTTTCATGCGAATAACCTTTAACAGCATTAATGAGATCTTGTTAGAAATTTCTAATATTTGTAAAAACCAAGGTACCTCATCAAACGTTTAAAAAATGTCAATACTTGGCTGATGAATCGTAATACTATTGTCAGGTCCTGGAATAGAACATTTAGCATCCTCAACCATAACACGAAGTGCAAGTTTTCATTTTTGGACAAGGGATGACCTTGAAAATTCTCATATGCATACAACTCTATTTCAGAACATGGTCACCTCTTTTGGAAGTTTATCTTCTCAATAGACAGGCAAAATAAGATTATAAAAAGAAAAGGAAAGACAATGAGAAGAGCAGCTGCCAGGCCCAACTGATCTTGATGAAACCCGAAGTAGTCATTCAAGAAAACAACAACTGATGTAGTTTTTCCGAAAACTTTCAACTCTTTATGCATGTTGCCATACTGGGATGTCAATAGGGCATTGAGCGTCCAAGATGTAGGCAAAGCATAGTAAAGCCAAATCCAGTACTTCGGGAGTTGCTGAAAGAAAAATTAACTGAATGTTAGTCATGTCCTCTGTTTCGAATGTTCATGTTAGAGACTTAGAGTATAATTGGTAGTCTAGATATTGTATCTAGATTTGCATATATATTCGGGAGGTGCCTTGCCCTCCAAACTTTGTACTCTCATATATACCAGCCACCTTTTCCACTACAAGATATCTAAATGACAATTTTGAACTGTCTCCTATAGAAGCATGCTATGCATGTCATTGTTACTGTCATTTCAACATAAATAGCTACAAAGCCTATTTTAAACACTTTTAGCGTATCATATGGAATCAGGGACTCTAATATAGGATACCATTCATGTTTTTATGTTTGGAAAAAGTATGATCTAAAACGAAATTAAATTTACATGTCATCTGTTAAATAATTGACAAACTGCAGCTTGTAAGAAATGATAAATCAATATACAGTTCCATAATGTTAGTAGTTCTTGTCATTAGATCGGTAACTAAATATACTTCCAACTATTATCCTTAGATATAAGTGAAATGTGAATTCATCTGCATGACTTTCAATTTTCCTTCACTTACAAATGATTTTTACAGTAGTATATGTGTTCATAAGATTGTCCACTTGATCACTAATTGTAATATGTTTGCAGATTTATCAATATCACAATAAATGCTTTTTCTGATTGATATAGCTCTATATCAATAGTGTTCACATTAATGTTTCTGATAACAAAACTCATGGTGATTATTGCACTTTTGATATCATGCTCCATAAATAGTATGAACATATAGGACATATATATCATATGTGAATATTTGATACTCCCTCTGTTTTTAAATTGTTAACACCGTTGACTTTTTCGTTACGTTTGACCATTCGTCTTATTCAAAATATTTTCTCAAATATGTAAAAGCATAAGTTGTGTTTCAACTTCCTTTAGTGATAAAATGAATTATAATAAAATATTTGATAATTCTTAAAATATGTTAAATAAGACAAACGATCAAACGTAATAAAAAAAGTCAATGACGTCAACAATTTCAGAACGGAGGGAGATTGATATTGATACTTACAGGAGCTGGTATAATAAATCCTGAGAGTAGTGTCTGCATCGTGTTGAAAAATGATGCCGATATGGTGGCAACTTGAATATTTGGGGTTAGTGACACTAGAAGCAAACCGGCATAAGCATATGAAAGAACTGAGCAAAAGTAGGTGTACAGGAACCATAGGAATTTTTGTGCTGTCCAATAATAACCAATAGTAGGGTAGCTGATAAAGGTGTACAGTAGCACTTGGATAAAAACGTAGGGGATCTCTATGACTGCCTGTAGGTGGTAAACAATTTTGAAGTTTAGTTCATTCGAATTATATTCTACTATGCTTAGAAACTTGTGAAATGTACATCTGACCTGCGCAAATGAATACGACCAGGAAGAGTACATTCCGGCAAATCTCTCACGATACATTACAACACGCTCTGTGGTGCTGTGTGGTATGATTGACTGATCATTGTACACACCAAGCTGTATAACTCCCATATACATCGCTCCGAAAACATTGAACACATCCTGCTCATTGTTTCTGTGAATGCAAAAGAATATCAGTTAGCCTGCTAGTTTGGAGGTATCTGGATGATAATGTCATACTGGTTTCCAACCAACTCTGGAATTTAAATGTTGCCCTGTTTCCATAACAATACTGTGGAGTTTTCACCAAAGAAAATAATTGAGGACTTACAATATCTCTGCGTGCCTTGAGAACAACATTCCAATGATCAATGCTAATATTATTGCTATAATTATACGTCTCAAATTATATTGAGGGCTCCTCCAGTAAGTTATGTTCTGTTTCCATAAGCAAGCTTTAAATTGTGTCCAACTATTTTGCGGATAACAGTTAAAAAAACAAAGGCTTTCTGAATTTCGTGGTGGACTGCTTAGTTGTTGAACAAGATCTTCCATTTCCCTGCAGAAAAAAACGAATTTATAAATAATACTGGAATTCAAATGATGATATTCTATTGACACAATGATTTCAGCATATAAATTAGTTATATTTTAGGTATATATATATTTTCATTTGCTCACAAAATGTGAAATAAAATGCCAATATTTTTTACCTATGCAATAATGACTCTTGGTATATTTGTGCGAAATCTATATTGAGTTGCACCTCTGTTGATATTGACGTTACATCCATCATCCAAGTAGCAGGGTTGCAATTTCTCTTAATTCTTGGGACACCTGGAATTTGCTGTCAACACAAAGAAGTATAATTCATTGCACACATATTGGGTTGTTTTAGTAAAGGCACATGTGCAAGTACATCATAACACAATCATGGTTCACTGATCCTTATGAGAAAAAAAAACACTAATATGGCAACACAGATTAGTAGTCCATGCCATCTGGGGCGTAGTTTCTCTCTTATAAAATCTATGCTCAACATAGGTGGAGTTAGGTACCTTCTGTATTAACAAGAAATAGGTGATCAATTTCTGTCAAAGAGGGGGGGGGGGTGAGGGGTGCGCAATTTTTGTTAGTGTGCTACTGCTATAGTAATATGATATGATTTTACTCGTTCATTTACATGCAAAATATGCAGACCTTAGCACAATTAAACTCTTATTAACCTGTTTCATGTTAAAAAAAGACTAAGGAATGAAGTCAGACTCCAAACATGACGAAAAATAAAGTGCATATAAGGCTAACCTTTTTATGAAATTAATAAAAAGTTTCAATCCATCATCAAAATGACTGAGGTTAGTGTCTTCCTGGAATGGTATGTGTTTCTCGCATGGTATGTGCTTAAATGGATGTTGAGTGTTAGCGTGTATATATATATGTTATGACAGGTTTTATTGCAATCTAGACCACCAGTGTTGCTTGCCTAACTGTTCATATTATCATTACAGGGTAGATGCCATTTTTTTATTGAGAATTACGCATACACGACAAAATGGTTCCATTACAATCTGACACTTCTGAAGACTACACGGTCTAACAATCATTATTTTTTTACTACTTTGCTGATATGCAGGTTTCTTTAACGAATTTCAATAGATTAGTTATATATTTCTTGAGTGGAACTTTGATAGTGGAGATCAGAAGGTACTTTAACACATGCCTTCTATTTTTCATGGAATATAGAATGCTATTTAAGATTGTCCAATAACCAATTTCAAGAAAGGAAAAAAATGCTGGAGATATTGAGCAGCAAGAAAGCTGCTTTTTTTTAGGAAAACAGGAAAGCATCTGCAATGGCTATCTGGTGCAATAAAAGAAATTTTCAGAATGGGCACGGTCCTGGTATGAATGGGTATAATGTATACAGTCCTTTTTCCTCTTTATAAAAAAAACATACCCAGCAATTTATGTATTTGAGAAAAAAATCAGAGCATGTTGTAGACTCCTTTAGAAGGCAACAAAAAGTGGCTAATTAGGCCAAGGGACATCAGGAAACAGGAGGACATTTGTTGGGATCTATTTGGTAGAGCTTAATTATGAAACAACTTTGGCTCTCACTTTTGGCATAAGGTGTGCAAAACGGGTTAAAACCAAACTAGCTTATGGCCATAAGCACGTATAAATTAAACATTTTTGAGTTTTGTATTAGCACAAATTGTCCAAACCAAAAATATCAGCTTTTTACCAGATGATCATTCTATCACCCGGATAAGATGTTTTGCCAAACAATTTGAATGGGTAAGCAAAATAAGTTACAATAAGATGAATAAGCTATTTGGACAGATGATCCAGAGTCAAAGTATTTTTTTGATAAGCATAAACTCTATCAAACGGGGCCAGTTTGTTTCTTTCTGTTAGCAGGCCATAATCATCATTGTAATCATTGATAAAGAACATAATCCCCCCTGCAGCAGGTCAGCAAGCATAAAGTTTGCATGTCTTTTCTAAAAAAAACCTACTAAGCTGCACAAATTTGAGCATAAAACAACTCATCAGGCTATTGTCCCTAGTTGTGAAATCTTGCAAGTCCAGCTCTCCACGATAGCTTTTAAGACCTAGTGCTTCATCACTAAGTCCCCCTTAAGCAGTATCCTAGCTCCTCCCCTGCATTTGGGTGTGGCTGTTTTCGGTCACCATGGCAGAGGATGTTCCTCTGACCGTAGGCGACAACAGCCATCGCTGTGTTTACTACACTTTGCGTTCAAAGTCTCAAGCTCATCTCTCTCCACTCTCCTCTACAGTCGCCACACATCGGCACTGTATGAGAATGGCTTACTGAATCGTTTGATAGAGAAAAGATATTGTTGTCACAGTGGCTTTTAAAATCATTCTTTATTCAAATGCATCTTATCAAGATTTGAATTTCAAGGAATTCTAGAAAACTAACCTCAAAATATTCAACCACTTTGCTGGAGTGCTCTCCTATTGGTCCATTGTAGATTATTTTTCCACCATTTTTCATTAATATAAGCTGCACAAGGATATTATACGCAATTGAATACAGATAAATTCCTCCTTTTTCTTGACATGCAGAGAAAAAATGAAGCGTGATAATGCAACATAGATGTGTTTAGAATTTTTTTTTTGATTGGGAACACACCAACACACCAGAAGAGACTCCTAGAGTGATATTCGGGTCACTGGTGCGGCACCAGGGTTCGAACCCTGGTGGGCACCCTCCCAGCCAGTGGACTTTGCCACTGCGCTGTGAGCGCCTTTCATGTGTTTAGAATTTAGATAGGGAGTCATCCATAATTCCATATATAACATGAAACAAAGTCCAAATGAACAAATTTCATTTCTGATAATCACTTAAAGGCTCGTGACTATTATTTCATGATAATTACCCTGAAAAATTAATGGTGATCCTGTTACAAATTTCTAATTATTGGAAAATGCTAAGGTGTTTACCTCATCAAATGCCTCGAAAATGTCAATGCTTGGCTGATGGATTGTACAAACTATGGTCCTTCCTGTTTCAGAAATATTTTTTACTGCACGAATCACAATTGCAGCTGATCTAGCATCCATTCCTGTAGTCGGTTCATCCATTAATATGACTGATGGATTTGAAACAAGTTCTACTGCAACAGTCAGCCTTTTTCGCTGCTCCAGGGATAGTCCACTTATTCCCGGCACTCCAACTAAAGAATGTTTTATTTCATCTAGCTCAATAATTCTCAACACTTCATCTACAAATTCCTGCATTTAAGCATGCAAAAAGAGAAAAATAACTAATTAGTTAGGTATGCAATATGACCTGGTTCAAACAAAATTTTGATATTTTCTGGTGTTCCAGGTGACGTACACATCTTGTTTTTTCATCAACCTGGGGAGGCAAACGAAGCCAAGCTGAATAAGTCACAGACTCTTTAACTGTGAGTTGTGGAGAATGTATGTCTACCTGCTCACAATAACCCAAGATTCTTGCAAACGTCTCTTGCACCTTCGGATATCCACCTATTCTTATGTCTCCTTCAATATAACCTCTGGTTTTCCTTCCTGCTAAAACATCTAATAGAGTAGTCTTTCCAGCTCCACTTACACCCATTAATGCGGAAAGAACACCGGGACGGAATGCACCAGTAACATTGTCAAGTAGTTGAATCTTTCTTGTTGGGTAGCCTTGTTTCAACATTTCCTACAATATGGGTCATTTTTATCAGTATCTGATCTGATAAATGTAGGCAAATCTAAATAAAAATTTTGTACAAGAATGTTACCGGTGGTGTATCAACATAGTAGTTTAGATTGTGGAACGTAACTGCAAGCTGCTTAATAGGTATAACCATATTTTCTGCAAGAAGATCAAGATATTGTAGAATGTATATTTGCATGGATTCTGCTTTCGATGTACAACTCTGATTACTTCATTTCGTAATACGATGCTTTTGTGTAGTGGTGTTATATAATCATCGGAACCATTTGGGTAGGTATTCCCTGCTATTTCAGTGGACTAGAGTGGGAGTAGGGAAATTAATATGTTTACCTTCCATGGGCGGGTTTATATGATCACAATGTCCTTGTTGAACTTTGATATGCTCTCCCTGTCCTTCGGAGTAGCTCTTTCTTAGCATGCTTCCAGGATATGCTTTTAAAGCTGAAACAAGTAATCACCTGATTTAGTTTTGTAATAAATTATAATACATGGTTATGGGCTTTACCATTTGTTAACTTACGCCTTCTGTAAGCTAGTGCCAGTCCAAAAGCAATGTAGAGGAAAACAATGCTTCCCACTAGGGCTCCTACTGATATATAATAAAAATACCAATTGAAGTAGAGACCATGATTAGTGAGAATTTGATTCCCTATTGTTGTATTTTCCATAGTTTCCTGTGAGAATGTTGAATCAGGTATAGCAGATGGTTGCTCCCGTTAATGAATTGTCAATTTGAGAAGAATTTTTTCACCTTTTGCCACCGTGGTGCAAGGAATTCATTTATAGCTGTGCTGATTTGTGCATAGGTCATTGGTGAAATCCAGAATCCCCAACTTAACCATCCTGGTAGTGAGGCTGGAACATAAAGGTAGTATAACTACCTTTAGTTAATACATATATGTATGGTTTGTATGGATGCGCTGAAATGACAGTTCTCTTACATTTGGGAAGAATGAAGCCACCAAATACTAGGAATAGAGTTACGCAAACAAAAGCGTAGAAGAAGGAAACAATATTTGTTTGAGTATACGAACCAATAAACCGATAAAATGATGTTACTGAATGATGGACAAGCGAAAACATCAGAAATTGGTAGAAGAACCTAGCAACAGATAAAATATAAGACATACAAAGTCAGTTGGGGGCCTTAAAATTGGTTCTCAAAATAGAAAATTAATTAATCTTTCATACAAGATATACCTGGAAAGAGTAGCTGTATAACCAATACCATAATAAGTGATGCATATCCATACAAGAGAGTCTAATAAGGAGATGGGGATCTTTAGGATGGAAGCAGGTATTGCATATGCCCAAGAAGGATAGAAATAATAGTCTCTTTGCTTATAGAAGCTTGGTAGCCTTGCAATTTGCATACTCAGCTCTGGCATACCATTTAGCACTATCATGCAAATGGAAAAAAATAATGCTCCCATATAGTAATTTGCATGAATTAAGTTGGTTGTCATGTGAGTTCGGAAGAATGTAGACATTGCAATGAGCGCAAGAACAGAAAGCTGTAGAAAGCACCAAACATCAGTTTTTGTTCGTGTATTTTGTACAAAAAGACTGACTATTGTACACGATACAAAGAATTTCTATAACAAATATAACCTGTGCGGTTTTGAAGACATAGATAAAGATACTCCGTTTCATCAAAAGTGCTTCCCTAACTCCACATGCTTTCAACAACTCCATTTTGGGTACTGAATACTTATAGAACAATAAAGATTCTTTTCCCAACTTGATTTTCCGTGGTGTAGAGGGGTTAGCTAATTCTCTTCGTAGGTGATACTCTTTGAACATGCTTGAGAATTGATCAGAAGGAATATATCTGTAAGATTCATCTGTACCAGACCAGTACTGCCTTTGGTCCTTTCTAGACAACACCTAATGGATTTTAAAATTTTAAAATTTGTATACTTATTTGTGAAGTATATTGGTTTAATGTTACACACTTTTGCTGCTTCAGAGTTATTACCTCCTGTAGAAAGTCCGCCATTCCTTTTCTCTCTGGGCATCTGAAACCACATTCCTCAAAAAAATGTTGAGCTTCGTTTCTTGAGCCATGGTAGATTACCTTTCCTTCTGCTACTAATATCAGGTCATCGAAAAGATCAAATACCTCAGGTGTTGGTTGAAGAAGTGAAATAAGCATGGTGCATTCCATGATGCTGGTCAGTTGCTGGAAACAATTGATAATTGGAAAAGTAGTAGAGCTATCGAGACCATTTGATATCTCATCCATGAAAAATGCTTTTGCCGGGCCAACAATCATCTCCGCTGGTGAATGCAGGTGAATGAATAATAAGTAATCATTCTAACCTTATATTTTCCAATCATATTAATTTTTTGACAAAACCTGTGGTTAGTCTTTTCTTTTGGCCCCCAGATAATCCTCTTCTCATTGCATCGCCAACCATAGTGTCAGCACATATTCCGAGCCCCATGATCTACCAAAGAATCGTCAGTACACATTTCCAGTACCATTTTCATTAAGTGCCAAATGTTTAATGTTAAATTGCATGGTTTAGCAGGATATACCTTCAAAATGTAGTCTGTCTGTAGGCTTTTCTCTGAAGAGAGCATAGCTGCAGCCTAATATAACCAATTTACCTTTTCAAACTTTGTTCAAACATTACTTTAAACATAATCAACATATAAATTAAAACAAAATTTCATTTTGGTGAAGAGACCTGCAATAGTTAGTAAATAGGAGGATGAAATGTGTACCTTCATGTATAGATCTATGTCACGATCGGGTACGATACCGGCCTCCTTCTCCTTTTTTATCACCTCGTGAAGTATTTCTTTGGATAACAAAATCACATTTACTATTTTTCTTGATTTGGGTTTTGCTTTTTTTATCATGACATTTGTGAAGAGGGGGATACCTGCTTTATTTCCAACACCTTGGCACCGGGCAGAGAAGTCTAAAGTTTCCCTCACTGTCATATCAGGTATGTGCAGATCATATTGGCTAACATAAGCAGCTGTTTTCTGAGGTACAAATTCATTAATTTTGTAACCATTATAAGAAATGTTCCCTGTAACCTGCAAATGTTTTCATCTTGTGAATAGGACTGATTGCACTGGAACACTTGTCGTTGACTTTTGTTTTGTAAACTATTTAAGCAGTGGCTTCTTAAACATTTGTTTTATTAGCTTCATAGATAGCTATTGACAATCAATATTAGTAGTCAAATCAGTAGGGAGTATATTAGCCATTTTAATTTGAAAAATTGTTTTTACCATTTAATGATTAAAAAATTAGCTAGCTAAAGCCACATATACCATTTTGTTGACCCCTGCTTTAACTGTTCTCTGAATTTATGTTTTTACATTTAATTTTAGAATGTCTCTAAAATGTTTAGAGAATATGAATAACATTGGGGCCATAATCTTTATGTGCAATTTAACTAAGATCACCATCGTCCTTATGCATTTCGTTTCAAGTGGTCTTTAGGTGAATGCATTATATTTTGTATGCGCTGGTGGAAAATAATGCTTGTTAGTGTATTAATAGATCAATTTGAAATTCAAAAGCACTCCTTTACCTTTAGAGATTTATCAAGCTGCCCAGCAAGAGCTCGCAACAATGTACTTTTCCCGCTTCCTGGAGGTCCCAGTAAAAGAGTCAATCTGCGAATATCTTGTTAGCAACCGCATGCTTTCAGTCTTTTGGGATAAATATATCGTTATTTGTAATGCACAGTGTGGTGCTTACAATTTCAGTTGATATAATTCCCAAGAGTAAAAAATGATGATGTTTACCTTTTTTTGAATGCATATGCTGATTCTTAAAAAAAAAAACTGTTGTTGGTTAAGTTACATACCTGCAGGGTTTGATGATTCCTGTCATATCTTGTAGAATCTTTATATTCACCTTATCTTTCTTCAACCTTATCAATTTGTCAATACTCTGCAAATTGATAGCAAATATTGATATATTAATATAATAATATTAACTTTGACAATAGTTAGTTAATAAAAATTTTGAGTGGATACAAATTTCATTCCGTATGGTCAAATATTCATCTTCAACTTGGCTGACCTCAACATAAGTAGATTCACTAACTTATCGGATATTTTTGTCATTATCATCTATTTCCTTCTGTTTTAGTTACCTCACTGGTAAAGTGCCTAAGTAGCACCTCCAGGGGGAGCAAATTTCCGGACTGGGTTAAGAAATCCCTCGCCTCTCCCCGCACCAAAGCACGTGGTCAAGACCGCGTCTAGACGCCTGGAAGCAACGGGAACCCATGGTGGTCCGACCTAGGTTCTCACATGGCTACGGGCCCCGTGTAAGGGGGGAGGGAGGTTCGGGGGTTTTCTCAACCTGTGTGAGAAGGTCTTCTTCTTAAAATTAATGCCCGAGGGTCGTCTTACCCCCGCAGGTCGAGTTTTTTTAGTATTCATCTACGGTACCAATTTCTCTAAATCATTTCTGATTGTGATAAGAAAACATATTGACAAATATTTCAAAAGAAATAAATATTTTTATCATTGTCGTGTTATCATAACTAAATCATAGAAATTGAATATTTTCTTCAAAGTTATAAATGTTGTTACTAGTCCCTCAAAATAGATCACTTTAGAATTGATCAAAGTCAACCTATTTTGAGTTTCACTTAATAAAAATAATAGAATTAGAACATGTAATTATTAGCTATGTCTTGAATATATTTTCGTAGTTTACTTATTTGATGTGTTACATGTTGCTACTTTTGCTAAAAACCACCTGATGCATCGAGATATTTCTCTAAATCCAGTCTCAATCCAAGTTTCGTAAGGGTTTCAAACTCATTAAATAGCATGCCACATAAGCAAAAACGGTGATGTGCCATGAAATTTATGAAGAGAGAGATGAATGGAGTTTCATCCCCATGAAACCTTAGTTACACTGTTACCTAAACTATGAAACTAGAATGAAACTCTACTTAGACTAATTTGTTTCATCTCTACATATTTTATCAACTATCGTTGGTTACTTAGCTGCAACATTTAAATGATATGTTAGCATATGAAACCGTGACATGAAACTTTACATTGAGAGAACTTGTTTCATCAATAATTTCATATGACATGGCACACTTGGAAACCGTACTATGAAACCTTGCGCGAAGTTCTTCGAGGCAAACCATGCGCCGTTGCCGATGTACTGCTGCAGTACCCCGAATGATGCTGATCAAAATTCCAACCCATCTGGTGTATTGCGACTGTACTACTACTACCTTTGGATTCAGGCCAAAGTTCTTCGTTTCTAAACTTGTCGGCCAGTATATTGCCCCATGCATTTCTGCACAATCGCACATGGATGGATGGCGGAGGATACACCGGCTGGGGCATACACCGGCGTGAGTATCTGGGTGCAAAAACTGGACGATGGAGGACAAGTTTGGGTCTTGCGGGGAAGCTGACAGATCTAAGTTTTTTCGATACCTAATACGGCGATACGGATGTCGAGTATTGAAGTATCGTCGTATTGTATTGAGCCGTGTCGAGATACTGGTACGTCACCCTCTGCAACAAACAGCAATCCTTGGACGGTGAGGAAGGCATGGACAGTGAGGAGGGTGATGAGTGAGTATTTTTTTTTATGAAAAATACTTTCTTTATAGAGGAGTTTCATGTAAAGTAATCATAGTGAGATTGGATCACCCCACCAGCATGAACGAGGTCTATCTGATATTGATCTAATGGCTAGCGGCTACGGGTGTTTGCACCATGAGCCCTCTTACGGTACATACTATTACCAATATCGTACTAGTGTTACTACATTTAGTATTGGAGGTACCTAAAATCAGACGCCTTAGATTAATTTAGATCATATCACTAGTACCACGACTATTTTTACGTGGTACTAATTGTAATGGAGTATTTTTGAAAAAATACAATATAATAGTGTGCATTATAATAGTTTTATATTACATAAAAAAGGGATGAATCATTTCTGGTGAGAGAAATTTAATTTGATTTTTTTATTGGAAAATTTCACAAATTTCAAATTTGAATTTCACAAATTTCAAACATGATTTCCTCAAATTCAATTCAAATTTCATGAATTTCGAATTTGAATTCCACTATTTCAAAACTGAATTTTAATTTTTTGAATTTAAAATTTCTCAAATTTAAAATTTGATTTCCACGAATTTTGAATTTACCTTGAAGTTCAAATTTGAATTTCGTGAATTAAAATTTTGATTTAACGAAATTGAATATTTGCAAATTTTGAATTTGAAATTCGTAATTTTGTTTTCAATTTCAATAATTTCTAAGGTGGATTTCATAAATCGCAAATGGCAAGAAAATGTATTATAAAAGCTTGCACAATTACTAAGGGTCCTTTAGCTCTTTAAAAAAAATATCTTCAGCTCTAGATTACCAATCAAAACATATTTTTTTATTCTAACTTATACAGCTTATGTAGTCAAACTGCTTGGCAAAACAACTGATTATGTCTGTTGAGAAGTGGATGGTACGTATGAAATGACTATCATAGCCCTGAGTTTTAAAGACAACTATAGATACATGTTTTTAGTGATTTTAGATACTATATCGAAATAAATGTAAAATATGATAAATATTAAAATCAATCAAGAAAGCATATTTAAATCTTAATATATTAAAATATGTGCATTCTATCACAAAATGTGAATCCACGTCATCATCAAATTGTACACTCGTTGGATCTCCTAGAGAATGAATGAAGCCCGTCGGATGGTCTTCGTAATATTAACGTCTAAGTCCTTTTCAAGTAGACAATTTGCAATCGAGTTCTTTCATCACCTCAGCATAACTCCCTTCTTCGTCTTCCTCCGGATAGATCCTCCACCAAGAAAAAAAGCATCCAGGCTGGTTTCATCGCTTCGAGCGCTTCGTCTTCCCCTGCTTCCCTCCCACGCCAAGCAGCGTGCGCCTAACGCCGGAGCTCCTGCGCACGCTGCTCGCGGCCCCCTCCATCCGATTCAGGGGCCGCCGCCACCACTTCCCCGGCCGGCGTAGGAAGGAGATGGGTCGACGGACAGAGGAGGGAGAAAAAGAAAAATTACGAAGCGTAACGAGGGAAAGAGTCTAGAGACCACAAACGTGAGCTGTGAAAAGCAGCAATTTGTAGCTTCATCATCCTAGTATAAAAAAGTGAAAACTGTTTATAACAGCTTATGCCCAAAAGCACTTTTTAAAACTTGCTCTTTGATGCAGACCCTAAAATATCCTAAACAGTACCACTAATACTGTATTGGTGATAGTATGTACCGTAAAATTGTTATTGCACCATTTGCACTGAAAGATGTATTTACACTATTTTCTTCTAATTCGAAAATACACTTATTTTCGGATGGAGTATCACAATTTCACCTAAAACTAAATGCATGCATTAATATCACATCAGAGCTGTCTTACTGTTTCCGCAAAAAAAAAGAGAAGAAATGAAATAATTGACTTACTAAAAAAGCACCCTTGATACTATTCCAGAGTGTGGACAGGTCATTTCCACCGGATAATCTGCTTTCTGCTTCTATACATAAATTTTCGTACTTGACCTCTATAGCTGGCAACGTAACACCAACCCTGCCGATATGAGTTAAAATGCGGTGAATTGTGCGAAACAACATATTAAATAATGAGATACTTCAGTTGGTATGACTGCAAAGGAAACATACCTTTGTATTCTGTCCTTTTGTCTCTGCAGGAACTGGTGGTGGTCATCTTCGACGGATTTGAGAAGACTGTTGAAGAACTCGCGTCTCCTGAAAGCTCCTGCCTTGCTGCTGTCAAGTAACAATGTATCACACGGTTGTCCAGCATCAGTAGCCCCATTCTGATGATGGTTGGCTGTCGCTGCCATTTCTATCTCAAACTCTCCTTCTGCAGCCTGAGTTGAATCTGTATGCTGGGAAGACATACTTGTGGCTCTTTTTTAGAGACCCTCTCGATGAAGGTCACTTCTCGACCTTTTATATTGCCTCGTTGCATTCGTCCCTATGGTGGACAAGAACGAGCTCTGCGTTTGAGTACTTTCCTTACGCTATTACTATTTCTATAATTCGTCAATTAATTCAACTTTGCCTGAGCTTGTGGGAAAGGGTACTTTTCAGAAAATGTTGATCACGCAAGCTATGTTATTGCTGACGACGTGAGCATGATTATCTGCCACATATTAATGTTAAAAATCTTGTGGATGTTTGAAGCCCATTTCACATGCGTTCTATTTACTCTTATTGGTGTTAACATCCAATTTGATCAATTGTTGCTGAAGCATGGGCACCAACATGATCTGAGAACAACCCTATAAACTCCTTCAAATTAAAGTAAAGTAGTTTCATTTTTTTAAAAGTAAAATGACGTGAAAATACCTTGTCATCAAAGTACTTCATTGATCTTTTGTAAATTCAAATAATAATTTATATTTAGATTGCCCAAATTATATACGCTTTACACAGTTGTACCATGCCTTGTTGCGGTATGGTACGTACCAAGGGTCTGGACAGTACTACAAGGTACCAACAGATACGAGTGACTAGATTTAAAGAAGATCAACATCTGAGAGTTCGTGGTACCACATCCAAATGATATCACGCTTGGTGGACACCAGCGAGCCCTGCGTTCAAGTACTTTCCTTACACTATTATTTCTGCATAGAATTCGGCAATTAGGCTTTTGTTGTACATGCCGGAAAAAAGGGTTTTCGACACATGTAGCACGTTCTCGAGAAAAAAATATTGATCATGTAAGCTCATGACGTGAGCACGATTATCTGCCACATATTAATATTTTAAATGAAATTATGAAGACCTGGTATGCTACAACAAAAAGCAGATTTGTTTTTAAAGAAAATATGCAAGTAAGAGTACAAAGTTACTGTAACACAACAAAATACAACAACAAATTTGGAGGTGTTACCATAATATTCACTACAAATAGAGTAGCGGAAAGAAGTCTCAAGTTCTCATCATTCATACAAAGACAATATTTTATACCTAAGCTAACTATATGAAAGTGCATCATGCTGCTATTCTCATCTCGCAATTTTCTAACAGGTTGGCCCTTGTTAGCTCCGTGCGTGTCGGTTGAGGATCATTCGTTGGTACTCCGTGAGCAAGTATTGAGTTGTGTACCAAAACCTTCGCATGAGAGTTGGTAAACCGATATAACTTGAGAGTCGTAGTGTTGGATGGTAACTCCTTCCTTTGTGCAAAGTGTCGGTCACGGTGGATGCACGCGTTTGTGGCAAGTTGGAGGGTGTGTGGTTTAAACCTTGGACCCGACGGAGGTGGACCCGTCTTATATCTATAATGATCTCGTGAAAGGTGGTCATACGTGTTCTTAAATGATGTGTATGCCACGCATTTGGGTTTCTCCTGCAGGATGTAAATCGATATATATCACCGTCCCTCGCGGTGATTGAGTACCACTTGTCTCGAGCAGATTGCATCGTAGTAATGAAGTGAACAATGATGTTATATTACTATTTTGAAGTATTTATTGATTGTATTATAACCATGTTTTGCTAGTCTTGCTTACTAAATTTCAGATTATGTTACAACCCTATTAATATGGATAAAAGGTGAAAATAGACAATTACATAGGCATTGTTTTTGGCTAATTTCAGCAAGCCCGGTCAACCCCCTACATATTAGGAGTCGGTCATTTTTGTCGGGTAAGACTTGTGGAGTATACTAGATACTCAGGGTTGTCGATTAAATGTTTTCAGAGTGCCACAGCCCTATTATTGTGACTGATATGGCAAGTTTGTGTGGTAAGGTGAGGAGCCCAAGGAATGGACTATAGAGTGGGTTCCCTCGTCACCGACTCAGGAGTGAGCCGTGTCTATGGGTTGAGCCGTGTCTATGGGGTGACATGGTCCTTATTAAGTTTATATATCATCGAGAACTCTTTTACGCTTCCACTCATGTAAATTAATGTATTGTAATTCGAACTTCAAACTCTATGTATTGTAATGACTTGAACATCATATGTAAAATATGCTACTCATATACCTTATAATATTTATGTAAATTGTGAATGTATTATTGGTGTATGTGCAATGACGTTCGTTTCGTTGAATGTCTTCCGATACGGTCCTGTGCGACAATCCCTCTTGCTTTGCGAGGTTGGGGTGTCACATAATATATTGTCTTAATTGTTCTATATTCCTGACTTGCGAGCCTAACGAGCTAGCTCGAGCGGATTATCGAGCTGAACTAAGCTATGTTTTCAGCTCGTCTATGTAACGAGACGAGCCGTGCCGAGCCAATTTTCTAACGAGCCAATACGAACCGAGCCGAGCTGAGCCAGCTCGACATCCACCCCTGACCGTGCCCACCCCTATTTTAGCATCCCAAAAGACTCCAACAGGTGCATCGCCGCGGCTTCCATGAGCACTCGAGCTAGCGGTGGAAACAGATCGAATATGGTTTGAATAGTTTCTATATCGTATTTGTATTCATATTATAAAACAAATACGCATAAAAATATGAATATTATTTGGATACAAATACAAATCAGATATTTATTAAATACGAAATACAAATTGAATAACTCATTAATTCAGACGGATAGGAATACATCTAACTTTGTATGTTATGAAGATAGTTATCTACACTTCTTCGTATTAAAATTACCATTAGCCATTTAGTTTGATATATTTTATCTTGAGTCATCAAATCATATTAAATTTAGACATATTTTCTAATATTTTAGGTATAACATAAAGATATAATTATGATATAATGATAGATATGAATACAAATACAGATAGATACGTATGACTCGGACATCGGATATTAAAATCTCAGATCGTTTTCATATTCATATTTCTAAATAAATTCAAATACAAATAGTCTAAAAGTACTAATCGAATAAGAATATATTGTACCATACTTACATTTTACCGGATATGAATATCGAATAATGCATCCATTTTCCACCCCTAAATCCAGCAGGTGCATCGCCGCGGCTTCGTCTTATCCCCAGTTCTAGCATCCCCCATTGCCACGCAACCACACTGCTCACAGTCACAACTCAGCCACACCCCGGTCAGGAACGGGATCGAAGCCACTGCGTGGTGCTTGCGCTTCTCTATTCCTTCATCCCGTCCTATCCGACAAAAAGTTCGATCGTTCTGGATTTGGATTTGACTGGATTCATTGTTTAGTTGCAAGGTTTGATTGTGTATTTTCCTGACCGCATGCAGGTCGTCTCCTGAGGATTTCGGGTTGGCCGGCGATGCTTCGGGTACCTACTTACTGTTGCTTTATCTTCCTCGTTGTGTTCCGCCGTTATTTTTCTTACACGAATATATATGCCTCCTTCTTGCGCTCGAGTTTTAGGTTCTTTGACTTTTCGGTTAAAAAACCCATTAGTTCTTAGTAGGGGCGCCAGGTTGTCGGTTTTCAAGTTCATATGCCTCTATTTTGGAAGTAACTAGAAAGTGCGTGCGCCATTGTCACGCTTGCTATGCTCTGTTTCTCATGAAATATCCCCGTTTTACTTTAACTGCTTTTCTCGTATACTATGTAGAACTTTCAGTGCATAAATTTTGTTCAAATTATCAGTTTGTATAAAAAATAGAAGTGGACTCATTTGTTCTATACCAAGTATAGGTATGGCCGCAAGTAATTTAGAATCACACTTATTTACTGCTCCTTTGTTTTTGAAATGATGTAGCAATCAGTTCTTTTCTAGTTCAATTGGATGGTTGGAATGACATCAATAGAAGAATGGAGGAAGTACTTTCTATAAAATGAAGTAAATTACAACTGTTATTGGAAAAAGGTAAATTACTACTATTTTACCTCAGATGCACACGGTTTACACTTTTATAGATATATATTCAACAATTATCCAGTCAAAGATAATACTGGAAGAGAATCAGGGGAATTTCTCTATACTTTTGAATGACTCTGGAATTGATTTTTTTATTTTATGGGGTGCAAGATTAATATCACCATGATTCAGATTTTATGATGATACTTTCTTGTGTAACAATTATCCACATTTTTAATTTCTCAATAATGTACATGTGTTTTGAAGACACTCTCATTTCAGTAACTACTTATGTTTGTTAGATGTATATGTATTTTGTAGTTTCCCTTTTTGTATAAGGGGTTTTGTGCATATTTACCCACACATGTACATATATATATTCTGGCCTAGTGCCCCCATATTGAATACAAGTGATATTCATAACATGGTATTAGAGCCAACATAAGATTTTTTCCACGCGTTGCACTTGCGCATCTGCTGTCACCACAAATCTTCATCTTCGTCGATTGTTGCCTGTTGTCGATTGGATCTCGTGGCTGGTCGCTTTTTCTTCCTTCTCTTGCTGCTGCTTGTTCGGATCGTCGCTTTCCACCCTGCCGCCGCCTGGACGCGCGGCCACCTGGGAGG
This sequence comes from Chloris gayana, assembly GCA_031894775.1. Classification (NCBI taxonomy): domain Eukaryota; kingdom Viridiplantae; phylum Streptophyta; class Magnoliopsida; order Poales; family Poaceae; genus Chloris; species Chloris gayana. The sequence continues at coordinate 115,801 of JAUNZO010000658.1, read as the reverse complement.
CTTCCGTTCGATGTGGAGGAGTCGGGCTCCTCCGTCGCCGTCTCTCCTTGCCGTCGGGATCGAGATCGGGATCGATCTCCCGATCTGATTCCAGTTCGCGGCTCGATCTATTTCTGAGCCGGTTGCTCGGCTCGGCTCGTTCGATCGGCTCGGCTCGCTTGGTCGGCTCGGCTCGTTTGCTCGGCTCGCTCCGTTCGGCTCGGTTCGTAAAAAAACCTGCTGCTTGCATCGCTTTTTCCTTGCGCTCTCGCCGTCGTCCGCCGCTGCATCTCTTGCGCTCTCGCCGTCGCCATGGCTCCGTCGTCGTCTTCATCCAGTGATGTTGTTGTTCTTCGCTGCCCGGTGCTTTTCAATGGCACCAACTATCGAGACCGGGTTCCTCGTCTTCGGATTCATATGCGTGGTCTACGTCCGTGGGAGTTTCTGATCGGTGATCTGCCTTGTCCGCCTCGTCCTACTCCTCCTACACAGCCTGTTCTTCCGGAAGAGCCTGTGCTTTCGGAGAAGGCCTCTACAGAGGAGAAGGCTGCCTATAAGAAGGAGCTTGAAGCTTATGATGCTACTCGTGGTGAAGTTGCAAACTGAGCACGATGATAGTCTAGCTTCTTTTGATTCTCAGTTTGCTGCATACCGGACATGGGTTGATGAGGATGCTCGAGCTGCTTCTATTCTTGTTGCTAGTATGGAGGATCAGTTTTCTGCAGAGATTGTTTTGTTAGACTTTGCTCATCGGATGTGGACTTTTCTTCGTGACCGTTATGAGCCGTCCGGACAGTCTGCCCTCCTTGCTGCCATACATCAGGAGCATCTTGCTCGTCCGGGTGATAGCACGGTTGATGAGTTCTATGGTCGGATGTCTGCTATTTGGCATCAGCTTGATTCTCTCGGTCCTCCGTTGTCTCCTGCCACATGTGAGTCCTGCTTGAGTCGGAAGAAGGCCCCGGAGCTTCGTCGCACTTATGACTTCTTGACTCGGCTTCGGGATGAGTTTGAGCAACACCGTGCTCAACTCCTTGCTCGTCACCCTTGTGTCTCTCTCGCTGGAGGCTCTTGCTGAGATTCGTAATGAGGAGACTCGTCTTCGTAATGGTGGTTTGCTACAGTCCCCCTTAGTGCTAGCTGCTCGTTCTTCACCGTCTTCATTTGCTGCTCCTACGGTGCCTTCACCTACGGTGCCTTCGTCTGGGAGTCGAGGTGGTGGCAGCGTTCTTCGAGTGTGAGTATTGTGGCAAGGAGGGTCATGCGGAGCCTTATTGTTTACGGTAGAAGAAGGAGAAGGCTCGTGCTCGTCGGTCCTCTCGGGGTGCGGTTAGCTCTGGTGCTGGAGGTTTTCAGGGGAGTTCCGGCCACTATAAGAAAAATGGCCTCTAGGCACGTTTATATTGCTACGTTTTTGTAAGCGTGCCTACATAAGTAGCTAGACATACTTTTTGACACGATTTTGAGAATGTGTCAACATGACATGCTCTTAGAGACGCTTTAACGTAAATAAAACGATAAACACGTTTTTTGACATGCTTTGTAAAACATCACAAAGTGTTACGATTTTAGACACGCTTTGAACCATCGGTATCCAACGTAAAGACGTTTGTTGACATGTTTTAGAGGGAATCTCAAAATGATATGGGATTGAGAGATGCTTTAATCGTATCCCACGACATCGGACACGTTTGCTAACACGTTATTGAAATCGTATAAAAAGTGAGATGATATTAGATACGTTTTTATCGTATCTACCCTCGTTTAGAGACATTTTTGACATGCTATTGAAAATCCTAGAGACGGTAATGCACTAAGAGAACATGCATATAAAACAATATATGGTCAAAGAATATCAACTTTGTTTCCTAAGTGAGTTGGTTAGATGAGCTTATAGAAAATGATGAAGTCGCAGGTTCAATTCCTACTAATTGCATGAATAAGTCAATCGTTTAGAACAAGTTTTACAAGAATATTTTTTTGATGCATTGTATACAATGTGTCTATATTGATAGAAACACAGTCTAAACGTATCAATAAAATCGTGTCTAAGATTATTAACATGTCACAAAACGTGTCTACTATAATACATACAACGCATTCGTGAAAACGTATCTATAAACATATCTATGCTTTATAGCATCTCTATTAAACGTCTTATACTTCAATAGACATGTTTTCAAAAATCATATTTACCAAGCTTTGACACGGCACGTTCGGAGACGCCTCGGACACGATTTATGAAGACGTCTCTATTTTTTGATTGAGACAAAATAAACGTATCTAGACCTTAAATAAAGCGTGTCTACAGGGGGTGTTTTCTAGTAGTGTAGAGTGGACACTCGGGATCTTATCAGGTTACTCGATCGCCTTGCTACACCGTCGTCGCCAGGAGCTGCTAGTATCGTGACTCAGCCCTCTGCACCTACAGGTTCTGCTGCTGCTTCTCGGTCTTCCTGATCGGGATCCCACTCTTCTCCTTCAGGTACTTGTCCTTGGATTCTTGACTCCGGTGCTTCTTTTCACATGACTCCTCATTGTGCTTCTCTCTCTTCCATGATTTCTCCATCTCGCTCTTCTTTTGTTCATACTGCCGATGGATCTCCTCTTCCTGTTGTTGGGAAGGGCACTCTTTTATCCGACTCATTTTATGTTTCGATGTTTCTTGTGTACCCGATCCGACCATGCAGCTTATGTCCGCTGGTCAACTTACGGATAATGACTGTCGTGTGATTCTTGATTCTGACTTTTGCTATGTTCGGGATCGTTCTACGGGTCATCTCGGTTGGCATTGGCCCTCGGCGCCGTGATTCACGGCGTCTTTGGGAGCTTGATCGGCTTCATCTTCCTTCCGCTGCGTCCGCCGATCTTGTTGGCTCCGGGTTTGCTGCATCGGTGACTTCGTCTTTTGCTTAGTGACATCATCGGTTGGGTCATATTTGTGGCTCTCGTTTGTCCACTATGATTTGTCATGGTCTTTTAGGGTCTGTTTTAGGTCATGAGTCTTTACATCGGCGTCGGGGTTGTCGATTAGGCAAGCGGATACGGTTTCCCTGTCATTCTAGTGAGTCGGTGTCGGAGCGTCCTTTTGATCTTGTTCATTCGGATGTATGGGGTCCAACTTCTTTTGTTTCCACGGGAACATCGATATTATATACTGTTTATAGATGATTTTTCTCGTCACACATGGGTTTATTTTATGAAACATCGTAGTGAGGTTTTATCTATCTATAATACTTTTACGGCTATGATTCGCACTCATTTTGACACGTCCATTCGTGTTTTTAGTGCTGACTCTACGGGAGAGTATCTTTCCGGCGTCCTTCGTCGGGTTCTCTCTGGGCATGGCACTCTTGCTCGGTTTTCATGTCCTGGCGCTCATGCTCAAAATGGTGTCGCCGAGCGCAAGCATCGTCATCTCCTTGAGACTGCTCGTGCTCTTATGCTCGCTTCTTGTGTTCCTCCTTATTTTTGGGCCGAGGCTGTTTCTATAGCCAACTATTTGGTTAATATTCAGCCTTCATCAGCTCTTCATAGCGGGATTCCTTACGAGCGTCCGTGTTACAAATTGCCGGATTATACCGATCTTCGTCTCTTTGGTTGTGTGTTATGTGCTTCTTCCTCCTCGCGAGCGCACTAAGTTGACTGCTCGATCCGTCGAGTGTGTTTTTCTAGGCTATAGTGCTGAGCATAAGGGTTATCGCTGTTGGGATCCGATTGGTCGTCGCATGCGTGTTTCTCGTGATGTTGTTTTTGACGAGTCACGTCCTTACTATCCTCGTCCATCTTCGGATACTTCTTCTGCGTCTTTAGTTGACCCACTTTCCTTCTTGACTTTGCCTCGATCCCTCGATTGTTAGTACTCGTGTGGTGCGTTCCTCTCCGGCACCGATGCCTTCTCATGTGGTGCCTCCTTCACCGGTGTCTTCTTCTAGCAAGTCTTCTTCGGATCCTTCTATGGCCCTGGACTATTACTGTGAAGCCGCCGGTGACACAGGTTTATACCCGACGTGTTCCTCGGTCTTTTGCTGAGCCCTCTTCTCCTAATATGTCATTACCTCCTGATGAGCCTTCTTCTTCCGTTGAGCCATCTTTTCTTGATGCATCTACCTCCGAGGATTCTTCGCCCGAGCAGCAGCTTCTTCGACGTGGTGGTCGTATTCGTCGTCCTCCCGAACTTTATTCTCCTTCGGCCTTTTCTACTACGGTTCTTTCGAACTTGTCTCTTATCGTGATGCTGTTCCTCATCGGGAATGGCAGCATGCTATGGCTGAGGAGATTGCTGCTCTTGAGCGTACTGGCACGTGGGAACTCGTTCCTCTTCCTGCACATGTCCGACCTATTACCTGTAAATGGGTTTATAAGGTCAAGACTCGCTCCGATGGTTCTTTTGAGCACTATAAAGCTCGTCTTGTTGCTCGCGGTTTTCAGCAGGAGTATGGTCGTGACTATGATGAGACTTTTGCACCCGTCGCTCATATGACTACTGTTCGCACTCTTCTTGCTTGTTGCCTCCGTTCGTACGTGGTCCATCTCTCAGCTTGATGTCAAGAATGCCTTTCTTAATGGTGAGTTGCGTGAGGAGGTGTATATGCGTCCACCACCTGGGTATTATGTTCCTGCGGGCATGGTTTGTCGTCTTCGTCGCTCACTTTATGGTCTTAAACAAGCTCCTCGTGCTTGGTTTCAACGCTTTGCTTCGTGGTCACTCGCTGCTGGTTTTACTGCTAACAATTATGATCCAGGACTTTTTGTTCACACTTCGATCGAGGTCGGACTCTTCTCCTTCTTTATGTTGATGATATGATCATTACGGGAGATGATTCCGAGTGTATAGAGTTTGTGAAGGCGTGTCTTAGTAAGCAGTTTTTCATGTCTGATCTTGGTCCTCTCCGTTACTTCCTTGGAATTGAGATTTCCTCTACACCGAGGGATTCTATTTGTCTCAAGAAAAGTACATTCATGACCTTCTTGATCGTGCTTCTATCACCGATACTCATATAGTTGAGACTCCTATGGAGCTTAATATTCGTCTTCGTGCTACCGATGGTGAGCCTCTCTCCGATCCTACTCGCTATCGTCATATTGTGGGGAGTCTTGTTTATCTAGGTGTGACTCGTCCCGATATTTCGCATTCCGTGCATATTCCGAGTCGGTTTGTTTCCGCTCCCACCCAGCTTCATTACACTCACTTGCTCCGTGTCCTACGTTATCTTCGTGGGACTATATCTCGTTGTTTGTTCTTTCCACGCTCCAGCTCTTTACAGCTTCAGGCGTATTGTGATGCTACCTGGGCTAGTGATCCCTCCGGTCGTCGTTCTCTTTCTGCCTTTTGTGTGTTTCTTGGTGGTTCTCTTATTTCTTGGAAGACTAAGAAGCGGACAACAGTTTCTCGTTCGAGTGCAGAGGCTGAGTTGCGTGCTATGGCTCTTGTGACAGCGGAGGTTACATGGTTACGGTGGTTGCTTGAGGATTTTGGTGTTTCTGTTTCTCGGTCGACTCCTCTTTTCTCTTACAGTACAGGTGCTCTCAGCATGGCTCATGATCCGATGAAGCATGAACTCGGTAAGCATGTTGGGGTTGATGCTTTTTATACACGAGCACAAGTTCGGGATGGTATTGTTGCTCCTCGGTATGTGCCTTCGAGAGATTCAGTTGGCTGATTTGTTTACCAAGGCACAAAATAGCACCAGACATATGTTTTATCTCTCCAAACTCGGTGTTCTTGATCCACCCCGAGTTTGTGGGGGGGAGGGGTGTTAGATGTATATGTATTTTGTAGTTTCCCTTTTTGTGTAAGGGGTTTTGTGCATATTTACCCACACCTGTACATGTATATATTCTGGCCTAGTGCCCCCATATTGAATACAAGTGCTATTCATAACAATGTTGTGTTCTATAGTGAGAATAAATATGAGAATTACATTCTTATTAGAAAAAGTAAAGCTGATATGTAATTACTATGGTTCCTTTTCTAATAAATACATGAATTACATTCTTATTAGAAAAAGTAAAGCTATTATGTCGAGAGCTAAACATTTCAATGCTATCAATTGTCTCGTGACATTTGATTTAGTTGCCTTTATAATGTATGAGCACGAGCTTATAAAATAGCAGTCATAAAGGTCACTGAAAGATGACAAATTTGTATTTAGGTTCATTGTGAACACTGTTTTCCCCGCTCCCTGTGAATATATGATGCAGTGTAATATGTATTGTTCTCGGGTATTAGAGGGATGCCTACATTTTCATAATAAGCGCAGGATGCCTATATTTTCATAATAAGCGTACTAAAAGATTGTTACTTATTTGTGCTGCATTGAGATTATAATTATTTTCTCTATATTTTTAACATAAATTATGTCCGTAGCAGCGCATCAATATTATAATTTCTACGCACCCCACACACGTCCCTCCTTTCGTTTAATTTCTTATTACTACAAGAACTAACTCTAGAACGTTATTGGTGGTTAAGGATCATGCTTCATAATTGACCTGTCTGGTATTCTCTTTTCAGATTGTTTGAAAAGTAGAGCAAAATGGTTTCTCTGAAATCTGAATGCTCCGCTTATGATACGGTTCATTATCTATTCTTTTTTTCTGTGTATTACGAGAATTACTCCTTCCTCTTCTTCGTTGCACAATTGCATGCATCTCTTCTGTTACCAAATAGTAGTTGAGTCCATTTATAGCACTATTTTTCTTTTCACTAGACTCTATGTTTCCTCCACATGGAATTTTGAAGATTCACATACTTGCCTGTGTATTGTGAACCTATACCTATTATCCATATTTCTATCTCAGAATTAGTGATTGTTGGCATAATGATGGCTAAGATGACACAAAACCATTGCAGGATGTAAAAGGAGTGCTAGGAACTGCAGAGAAGGCTGTGATTCACTTCATCAAAAGACTGAGAAGCTGGGATTTCAAGGGGCGTCACTGTCATCCAATTCATGAGGGTTTAGACAGAAAAAGTTGTGCTCGACTATACTTAGTTCAATTTGTGATTCTGCAATGTACAAGCATGTTTTAAATTTAAAAATATTCATTTAGTATGTTATTAAAATTTTGTCTCTGTTACAACGCACATACATATAGTTATGATTTTCTTTTTCAACCAATTGATTATCTTAAGTTCCACTTGTTATTCCGTAATGTACAAGCACGTTTTAAAATGTAAAATACTCTTTTAGGATGTTATTATTTTTTTATTTGTTGTTGGTATGAACATACATATAGCTATGATATTTTTTTTAATTTATAATGATGTTTGTGCAAAAATATGTTTCGTCCGTGCTCATTGTTATGTGAAAAATTTCATTATTGCACTGCACTTGCGCACGCCAGTTGAAAATTTTCATTACTCCCTCTGTTTTTAAATTGTTGATGTGTTGACTTTTTTCGTTACGTTTGACCATTCATCGTATTCCAAAACGTTAAAAATTATCAATTTTTTTATTACTATTTGTTTTATCACCAAAGAAAGTGGAAACATGACTTATGATTTTACATATTTGAAAAAAATATTTTAAATAAGCCGAACAGCCAAATATTATAAAAAAATTAACGGTGTCAATAATTTAAAAACGGAGAGAGTATGATACTTAATACTAAGTAGGAGATATTTTATTAGATATGTATTTGTATGAATAATATATATTATAATTCACGCCGTAGCAACGCATGAGCAAATATATGGACAAAAAGCTATTTGTATTGTTCTTATTAAATATTATCCATGTAAATATTTGTTCTTGTGCCTAGAGCAAACTTATGTTCTATGCTGATCATAATTGTGCCACTTCATAATGGTTCATGTACCTAGAATACAATCCAACTAAATGTTTATGAAATCAAAGTATAGGTACCTACAACCACCTGACATATAGTAAGTTAGTAATTTCAAGGCTCAATAGAATTTGATCCCAACTATTATGTTTTAACTATTATGCACTAAAAACATTGAAATTAAAATTCTTTCCTCTATATTTTTATCATAAATTTCACCCGTTGCAACGCACGGGCACACTGTTAGTATTATATAATTTGTAGGGACTTCCTTTGCAGTAAATATTTCATGAATCACAAATTCAGTGGTAGGGCATCAATGGGTCCTAGCTTGTAGCTGGCACAGTTTAATTCAATGTTGAAATGGAAGTATACAGGATTGATACAAGTCTTTCAATTATGATACTTGCCAAGCAAGTTGAAACAAATTAGCTAAAAGAAGTTATTTACATCAATCTCAATGTTAGTTCACTAAAAAACTTGAATATTTTTCGCAAATAAATTTCTACCTTCTGCACTACTAAATGCACTTTTATAACATAGGTTTAGGTTAACTAATAGTAGAACTTTAGCAAGATGTTTGTATGCAGAACTGAAGGTCCAACAATGTGTGTGTTTTTGCATATCCGATAAATATTTGGCCATATCCTTCAAACGATTGTTCAATGACTAACGATTCCAGAAGCGTAACTACATAGTTCATTGGGAGGAAGTATATTTAACATAGTGAAAAATACAGGTTTGCATCTTCTAACTCACTCAATCGGCACATCAGAAAAGAAAAACAATCTGAAGCTTATAAATATGGTATCCAAGAACTAAAAAAATGAAAGTATATGTTACTAAGGACAAAGGTGCTTGCCAAATAAGATGGACTAAATCGTAACAGCAATCACTTCATTGTGCTGATGAACAACAAATTTGGTGGTTGTGTGAAGTACACAGCTGAACTCAAGTGCTGAACTTCACTCATGGATTTTTCTCCGCTTGTCCCCCATAAAAAATAGCCTGCTGTGCAATGCCTTGACCAGTTCGAGTGACTTGTTCTGCAATCAGAAGAATGAACGAATACAAATGACGACTGACCATGTCCTGGTGAGCTCCAATGTGCGGGTAGGAATTATTTCGAACATGTGGTGTGCTTTCTTGGTGATTGGGTTGAGACCGATGAGCTGAGAACGTGGAGCACTGGAGTAGGGTGGGAACTGGGAAGGCAACAGAGTGTGTCTCGTGTATTTGGTTTTGCTATTCCATTCATAATCATTGTACGATCCGAGTTGAGTAGGAGCTCGACGTGGTAGGCCGGCGACGACCTCACCGTTGGCCGTCTTTTGCACAAAGCTTACCATGCGCATGGGCCATATGAAGAAAACCATAAGCTGCAACCGCTGAGGCGCGCTGTCCGCTGGGAGCCGAAGCATGGTGGCCTGGAGAGCTCCACAGATTGGGGCGGTTGAGGGAGGTCGTGCTCGATGAGCCAGGGAAGCAGCGCCGGTGGTGGGTGACCTCGCCGAGGTTAAGCACGTCGGTCTGGAGAATACGGAGGCCATGGCAGCAAAGTACGGACGTCCTCCATGTTTTTTTTTCATTTTGTCGTGGTCAGTGGTGACCGGTGAGGAAGAAGTGAAATCGAGAAAGCACGAAGAGGTGGGAGGACCTGATTGCAATACAATGCGATTAAATGCTACCAGAGGGACCTAGAGCTCAACCGGAGGATTAGGATGTCTCCCATGGGAAGATGTTCGAGGACAAAGGTAGCAGCCACTGCGGCAGAATCCTTCTATGTCGTGTGCCAGAAACGCACGGCAAAGACACAAAAACACACGGCGAAATCTTTGCCGTGCGCAGCACACGGTATAGACGAGACGGTAAAATAGCCGTCAGCAAATGGCTCTTTGCCGTGTGCTTTCTGTCGCGCATACGACAAAGGGTATGCCGTGTGCCGTATCGTACAACGGCAACATAAAATTGTCGTTACCATGCTGGCATGGTAACGGCCATCTTTGCCGTGTGTCGTCCATTGGACACACGGCATAGATATTTGTCGTGTGCCGTCCACCCGACACACGGCGAAGAGGGCCTTCTTTGTCGTGTGCCTCCCACCACGCACACGGCATAGATGGAGCTTTTGCCGTGTGCGACCCACCCGACACACGGCAAAGGTGGAGCTTTTGCCGTGTGCCGTGGTCCAATGAACATGGCAAACGTGAAATCCTAGGTTGTCGGGATCCCACTCTTTGTCGTGTGCCGTTGTCCAATGCACACGGCAAGAGGGTATCCCTTGCACCTAAAATCTGTATTTAGGTGGCCCCGGACCAAAAAAACACCGATAATCATCATATCACATATTTCATCACAGGCAATCACATATTTCATCACGGGCAATCACATATTTCATCACAGGCATCTACAACACAAATATACCACAATTCTGTACACTCGGTTCATAAATATCACAGTCAATAGTTCGCAAGCACAAGTTAATGTTCAGAAACATAGTTGTCATCCACAGCACACCCCAGGAATTCGATAAACACAAGGAAGACAATAGTAAGATAGAAAGTTCACTAACACATATTTCCCCTCATCCGAGGCGACGACAAATCGTCCGACCATCTCGTCGATGACAAGTCGACATCTTGATCCCCCGTAGCAGGCCATTGACCCCAGGCATTCGATCCCGCCAATTGATTCTACAAAAATGAGATGTGTTGATTACTGATTAGTCTATCAACAAATAATTTTTGCTCTAGTATAGACAAAATATGAACTAGAATGTTTTTACTCACGAGAGTACCCATCGGCGTGCCCGCCGGAGGTGGCACAAAGAACGGCAGCGGTGGCAGTGGTGTACCTAAAGTCTGGCCAAGTGATGTACACCACCGATCAAGCTGCGCCGTCGGACGCTCGCGCGCCGTCAACCTTTGTCGTGTGCTCCCGCGCGGCACACGGCGAACGAAGCTTTGCCGTGTGCAAGTGCGCGGCACACGGCGAACTTCATCTTCGTCGTGTGTGTTGTTTTCGGCACACGGTAAAATTTATTTTTACCGTGTGTAGCGCACGGGCACACGGCAAAGATTCGTTTGTGTCGTGTGTTCCTTTTGTGTCGTGTGCGGTTGTCTTGGCACACGGCGAAATGTAGTGTTCTCCGTGTACCCGACAAACGGCACACGGCGAAGTTTCGAGCACACGGGAAAGCTGCTCTTTCCCGTAGTGAGCAAGGTTAGGATCTCAAGTTCATTTTCCGAAGCTCAAGCCGGAAGGAAGCTTCTTCATGATTGCTGTCTTCCGGCGTGTTAGTAAAGTCTGTTCTCGATCATTGGAGGTTCTCGGTTCCGCTTTCATGTTCTTGCTGAATCGGAAAGGCGGTTTCGCTTCTCGGTAGCTTCTAAGGCAGTGGGTCTCATGGTTCTCAACCTCGAGGCGTGTTGTTACCGATGATTTTGATGTCTACTTCCATCTTTGGAGAGACGGAGGGGCTAACCGGCGCCGAGAAAAAGCTCTTTGGGAAGCAGAGGAGGAGTGGCAATGGATACCGATGCTTGAGTAAAAGAAGCAAGAAGATGGCCAAGCGGGTGTTTTTTGCAAGCCCCATTTTACTAAATTCGCCGAAGATCAAGCATAAATCGGCTTCTCTAAGAAGGACGATCAACTTGGGCAAGTTCGGTTGCAAAATCTCGCAAGAAGCGCAGTCATCTTCCCCCAATGCGGTCGGTTCCTCCAAGGTTTTCCATGGTGCCCAATTTCAAATTTCTTCTTCGGCCACAACGGCCATCATGGGATTGGACGGATCACCTTTTTTAGAGAAGCAATTATAATTTCTGGATTTCCCATCAAAGAATCGAGCACACCGGAGTAATTGCGAAGGAGTCCACGCTCCAACGGCCCATGTCGCAGCAACTCGCTTTCGTTGCTTGAGCCCGGGACACTTTGTCGAGATCGCACGAGGCCAAATTTGATGCAAAGCATGCTTCAATTATGGACACATTGCCCGAGCTTGCATTAGGAGGCGTTTAGAACGAAGTGGGCCCGGAAGGAGAAATTACCGCCCGGTTTTGAGGAAGTTACTCCGTCTCCGGTCGATTCTCGCGCCGGAACAGTTGAGAAGGTTAAAGGGTGGAGCGACGCTTCACCTTCCTCCCCCCCTCCCGTCCGAGTGTCCCGCCTCCTCTCCAAAACCCCTCCAAGGGGGGGGGGCTCGACTCTTCATCTCCCTCTCTCCTCCTTCACGAGGCTGAGGAGAAAAGCCCTCGCTCACTCTCGTTATCCGCCGATCAAGTCCCCACTGCGCAAGCGACAAGAGATCAAGCCATGGCGAACTTTGCCATCAACCCCACTTGCTTCCTCCCGCAAGGCTTTCCGGTCATTGATGGAGGGCCGGAGAGGTTGCAGCGCGTCTATGCGCACCTCCCTGGGCTGGTTCGCCGTAGGCATGAAGAATACGTCCTTGTGGTAGCGGACGATGAGCTGGAGCTGGAGCCACAGCAGTTGAATGCAATGCTCCACAACATCGAAACAATGTGCAAGAAGAAGCACGCATTGCGGTGCGGTCCTTCAGCAGCCATCCACATGGACTTGGGCTCTTCCAGCTTAGCGAGTCCCATGCACCGAGATCTGCTAATGTCAGCAAATCCGCACATGATCGGTGATGTTCCTATCCGCTTCATAAGGCATGACCATGGAATTAATAATAGGGATAGCCCGTATGGTAGAAGAGGTTGGATTGTTCTGTTTGGTTTCCTTCTTGATTACATTGAGACTAGATATCTAGAGGCAGCAGTTTCTGGTTTCGGAAGGATGCTTCGATGGCAAGATCATGTGCATGATAAGGCTAGAGTCACTGTAGAGTGTATGTATGATAGTGTGAGTAGTGCCCAAAAGTCTGGTTCTGAAAATTGGTGTTGAATGGGGAGGACAAGGGGGTCTTGGACTGTCCCGGTTTACATCCTCGGTGATGAGTTCTAAGATATGCATCCAGGTGATGAAAATTGGTGTTGAACCGGAGAACCCTCAACACCAAGATCACCAGGATAACAATGAGCACCAGCATGAAGCTCCAAATGATGGACGGCCAGTCCGGGAACATGCCAATGATATGGTCCAGGATGACCAACAATCTGGAATTTCCAAGGCTTCGTGAACAATTTCATGTTCAAAGCTCCTGGACCTGAACAAGGTAGTGATCATCCAGCCACAACAGCCACCACGGCCACATCAGCCTTACTTGATGCTAGCTGAACAGCCTCCACAAGCAGCTGATGCTCCAATATATCCAACAGGAAGGACAAGTAGCAGAGGTAGAGCCCATGGAGGCAGATCATGAACCAGCTCCAAGCAACCTCAACTTGATGGTCATCCCATGGAAGTTGATCCCTTCCTGGACATGCAAGAGATGAAGCCTCTTGAAGTGCCAATGGAAGTGGAAAATATGGAAGCTGCCCCAGAGCCACACTTGCAGCAAGTTTGGCCAAACTTCCCATATTACCTTCCATCGGTAGCAAAAGTGATGCACCAGCAACAACAGTAGCACCAGGAGAATTTTGCATGGCCCGACTACTGTCATCCATCATCGAGGCGGTTCAGCAGCAGCAGCCTGTCAACTATGGAGAAGATGCAGATATAGATCAGCTGAATGCAGAACAACATGAGGAGGAACAGGCTTCACCACCTTTGATGGCAGAACCAGAGCACTCGTTCAGGGTCGGCAAGATAATTCTGCAGCACAAAAGGAAATAGCTTAGGACAATGGTAAGAAGCAGTCTCACAAGAGAGTCGGGGATATTGTCTTCTACAGGAAAAGATTCAACATTTTCAAGTTTGTGCACAATAGGATAATTGAAAGGACTTATCGGAGGAGGAACGAGAACAAAAAAAGAAAGATAGAAAAGAAGGCGGCGACACCCCTCACCATAGAAGGCTTAAGAAGAAGTCCAAGACTGACCGAACTAGTCGAAGGCCACAAGCCAAAGCATGTTCTACCGAGGCATCAGCCCAACCTCGGAGTAGCAGCCGGATGGAAGGTATAAACAAGGTGCGTGCTTTAGTTGCCTCCTCCCTTCCCTTAGCCGATGATATGTTTAGTGGTCCTACAAAGTTCCCAACCTGCAAAGATGTTGATGACAGTCGACTGCCCAACCTGCAATCTCAATTGAAACCATTCAACAGGTTGTTGTTGAAGCTTGTGGAATACCTCCTGAGGAGGTGGCTAGGGAGCTCCTGCTAGCTGAACCTGAAGAAGTCGGTGCTTGAAGCGTAAGAGGTGGCTCCGAAGCACCAACAGGAGTAGATGGATAAACCAATAGCTGAAAGAAGGAGCTCGGGACTAAGTTGTCATAGTCCTGAAGTTTTTTGGTTTTTCTATTCTATTTTCATTAGATGGACAGGGTTTGCAACTTTTGAACTTGATGCTAGTTTATTTGGTCCGAACTATAAGACGTCTCGTTATTGCTAGCACTTGGTGCTTTGTGAACTGTAACCTAAGTATGGTAGACAATCTTTTCCTTCCAAGTAAAACTATGAAATGGTGTGTCGACAATCCGATGTGTTGTCGAATTCAGTTTGACTGCATGTTTTATGAATCTTGGTTGCTTGGTGTATGTGATGGAAGGGGCTCTTTGGTTAAATGGTGTTTAGCTTGGCTGTTCTTTGCTAGCATAGCTATCACCGCGCAAACAAAGAAAGGTGTTTATGGGTACACAAACCCAAACACATAGCAGCATAGAGGGGAGGAGACAAATGGCAGTCAAATCTGGAATATTTTAAACTAGAATATCAAAGGGTTAAATGCTGAAGACAAACAAAGGGTTGTGAGGGGGAAAATTGATGAAAGTGGGTGTACAATATATTGCATTGAAGAAACAAAATGCAGCATATTGATCATTCCACAATCAGGAAATGGGCACCAAAAAGGTTCAATCAATTTGCTTATCATCCCTCTCAAGAGGATCCGGTGGCATCACCATTGGATAGACAGAAAACATGTTTAGTGGCCAAGTTATCCACAATTACAAATTTGCAGTGACAGTCAAGCTTTCATCATCGCATAATGCTGAATCTTTCCTTTTTAACAACAATTTATGGACCCCGTACTGGTCCGGATAGAGATGAGTTCATGCAATGGTTTGCAGCATTGGAAGTGGAAGAGGAAGAAAATTGGATTTTCATGGGAGACTTCAACTTCTACAGAGAGTCGGGTAACGAAACGAGAGAAGGAGGGAACATAAATGATATTGTGCTTTTTAATGAGACTCCGGATGCTATAGGGCTGATGGAGATCCCTCTAAAAGGGAGACAGTTCACATGGAGCAACATGCAAGCGGACCCTCATTTGATTCGAGTTAGACCGGTGCTTTGCTTCATAAACCGGGCTTTAGCATATCCTAATACTCTCATGCTTCCCATGGCCAAGCCAACCTCGGATCATATCCCATGTAATATCCAAATCAACACAAGCATCCCAAAAGCTAAAATCTTCATATTTGAGAATTTTTGGGTTGATCGTCGTGGTTTCTTTGAGCTAGTGGAACAGCTTATGGAATAAGCAAGTTAGGGGAACCAATATAGCAGCTAAAATAGTGACAAAGTTCAAAATACTGAGAAGAGGGCTAAAAAATGGAGCCAATCAATCTCCAAGGCGGCTAAACTAATCAAGCAATGCAATGAAACCGTAGCTTCCCCGGACAGATTAGAAGAACTAAGGCCTCTCGCACATACAAGAGAGTAACTTCGAACAATTCGAAGAAACATATACTCGGGCTCCTCAAATACTAGAATGAATATTGGAGAAAGAGATATAGTGTTAGATGGGTTGTTTTGGGGGATGAAGACACTAATTTTTTTCATGCATCAAGCAACAGAAAGATATAGAATCAACACAATCACACAACTAGAAGATGAAGAGTGTAGAATTCTCATATGACACAGAGAGAAAGCAGCTCATCTCTTGCAAGTATACAAAGGCAAAATGGGACACACTCGCCACACCCGATATGCATTTCAACCTAGAGGAGCTAGTGCATAGGCAGCAAAACATGGAAGAGCTTAGTGTGGATTTTTCAAAAGAGGAAATTGATCAAGTGATCAAGGAGATGCCAAATGATAAGCCCCTAGGCCGGATGGATTCAGTGGGAAATTTTTAAAAGCATGCTGGCACATTATAGTGGAATTCTATAGTCAAAAATTCTGAATTGTGACAAAAATTTTGAATTGTCCCCTGGGCCGGAGGATTTTTATGAATTGTGCCAAAAATTCTCCGAAGGGACTCTAGATCTACGAGTCAATAAACAACTCGTTCATCACTCTAATCCCCAAGAACAATTCACCTGTGACAACCAATGACTTTAGGCCAATTTCTCTACTAAATTGTGTCCTGAAATTAATCACCAAATTGATGGCTTCAAGATTGCAGAAAAGAATTATACCAATGATTCACAGAAATCAATATGGTTTTATAAAGACAAGATCTATTCAAGACTATCTACCTTGGGCATATGAATATCTGCATCAATGCCATCAATCAAAGGAGAAAATCATCATCCTCAAATTAGATTTTGCCAAAGCTTTTGATACAATTGAACACTCAGCCATCATGACCATGCTCAAGCACATGGGGTTCACAAAAGATGATGTGATTGGGTCAACAATATATTCAGCTCAAGCATTAACTCCAGTCTTGCTCAATGGAGTGCCCGGTAACACCATTCAATGCCAAAGGGGAGTAAGACAAGGTGAGCCACTGTCACCTCTCGCTTTTTGTGCTAGCAGCAGATCTACTTCGGGTAGTGGTAAACAAAGCCATGCAGCTCGGGCTCCTCACAACACCCCTTCGGAACCCGAATGAGATGGACTATCCAATTGTCCAAGTATGTAGATGATACAATCCTAGTTATGAAAGCCTCACAAAGAGAAATCTTCAACCTCAATGGTCTCCTGTAGACATTCACAGACTTCTACTCGGCTTACAAGTTAATTTCCAGAAGTCTTGTATGGTCTCAATAAATAGAACCCCGGAAGAAATGCAAATACTGGCAGGTACCTTTGGATGCTCCATAGGAACCATGCCATTCACCTACTTGGGCCTGCCTCCGGGTACCACTAAGCCTACAGTAGAGGACCATGCACCAATCATCGATGAAATGGAAAGGAAGTTGTCCTCAACAAGTGTCTTCTTAGCATTGGCTGGGAGGGTGACATACATCAATTCAACAAGTAAGATCAATGCCAATATATGCTATGTCACTACTAGAAAACATCCCTTGTAGATACACTTTATTTAAGGTCTAGATACGTTTATTTCATCTCAATCCCGTTTTCATAAATCGTGTCCGAGGCGTCTCCGAACGTACCGTGTCAAAGCTTGGTAAATACGATTTTTGAAAACATGTCTATTGAAGTATAAGACGTTTAATATAGATGCTATAAAGCATAGATATGCTTATAGATACGTTTTCATGAATGCATTGTATGTATTGGAGTACACACGTTTTGTGACATGTTAATAATCTTAGACACAATTTTATTGATACGTTTGGATTGCATTTCTACCAATATAGACACATTGTGTATAATGCTTCAAAAATATTATTGTAAAATTTTTTCTAAATGATTGACTTATTCATGCAATTAGTAGGAATTGAACCTGCGACCTCTTCATTTTCTGCAAGCTCATCTTACCATCTCACCTAGGAAACAAAGTTGATTTTGTTTGACCATATATTCTTTTATACTCATGTTCTTTTAGTGCATTAACGTCTCTAGGATATTCAATAGAGTGTCAAAATGTCTCTAACGAGGGTAGATACGATAAAAACGTGTCTAATATCAATCTCACTTTTTATACGGTTTCAATAATGTGTTAGAAAACGTGTCCGATGTCGTGGGATACCATTAAAGCATCTCCTAATATCATATCATTTTGAGATGCCCTCAAAACATGTCAACAAATGTCTTTACGTTGGATACCGATGGTTCAAAGCATGTCTAAAATCGTAACACTTTGTGATGTTTTACAAAGCATGTTAAAAAAACTTGTTTATCGTATTATTTACATTAAAGTGTCACTAATATCATGTCATGTTGACACATTCTCAACATCGTGTCAAAAAGTGTCTCTAGCTACCGATGTAGACACGCTTACAAAAACGTAGCAACATAAACGTGTCTAGAGGCCATTTTTCTTGTAGTGTGTGTACCCTAAAATTACATGTGATTGTCCTGGATCATATGGACAAACTTTGTAGAGGAGCCCTGTGGAGAGGAAAATAAATGGATGCAAGAGGGAAAGCTCTAGTAGCCTGGAACAAATGCACAATTCCTAAAGAGAGAGGAGGCCTAGGAATAAAAAATATTAAGCTACAAAATGAGGCTTTGTTGACGAAGCACCTGGACAAATTTTATAACAGAAAGGACATTCCATGGGTCAATTTGGTTTGGAATCAATACTACCAGAATGATCAGGTACCACATGAAACAACTACCAAGAGTTCATTCTGGTGGAAAGATATTATGTCATACTCGACCATTTTAGAGGGATTGCCACATGTACTATAGGAGATGGGAGGACTGTCATGCTATGGCATGACATATGGAACAAAAACAATCTCCAACAACAACTACCACGGCTACATTCATATGCAAAAATCAAAAAGGTGTCGGTGGCAGCCTATACCAACAGCCCCTCAGTCCAGGAGCATTTTCACCTCCCCTTAGTCCAGAAGCCTTTGAGGAATTACAGACTCTTAAGCAAATAATGGCTTCACTGCAGATGAGTAACCAAGGCCACAAAGATCAGTGGCACTACATTTAGGGTTCTACTGCATATAGCACATCAGAGTTCTACATGATTCCTTTCCTAGCACTCAGACGGCCATAGCCTTTCCAGTGGATATGGAGATCAAAGTGCTCAAAGAAGATTAAGATCTTTGCTTGGCTTTTATTCATGGATAGACTGAACACAAGAAACATTCTCAGAAGGAAAAGAACACCTTTGCAAGGGAATAATTATAACTGCATACTCTGTGATACAGCACAAGAAGAAACTGCCTTCCACCTTTTCTTTGAATGTGATTATAGTGTTCAATGCTGGGAAAAATTGGCATCCAGTGGCATACCCACATGGAGTTCTTTACAATGCTACAGCAAGGAAAAAGTGACTTTGCAGGGCCCTCTTTCATGGAAGTGTTCATCATGGCATCTTGGCACATCTGGAAGCAGCGCAATAGAATGGTCTTGATGTTATCCAACCCACATTGGAGTCCTGGTGGCTGGCCTTTAAGGAAGAAGTTCTACAAGTACATAGATGTAATTCTGTAACTAGAGATAATATTTTAGCTTGGCTAGATTTAATTTAGTTCCTGGCTCTCAGGCTTCGGCCTTGTACAGCTTTTAGCTGATGTTTCTGACTCTGTTTTTGTTTGCCTTTTATTAATGAAAATCAGCAGCGGGAGCCTCTCCCACTGCTTTCACTTAAAAAAAACTAACTTTCGTAGTGCTTTAACATTAAGTAGTGAACTGTTATCCGCAAGAAGCATCATCCTGGGAAAAGAATTCTTGAAGTATTTTCATTTGCAATGGAAAGTATAAGTTTTCACTCCTTAACAGGAGATAAGCCTGAACAGTCTCTTATGCATACAATTCCAATTTTTTGGAACATGATCACCTCTTTTGGAAGTTTATTTTCTCGACAGACAGAGAAAATAGGATTATAAAAATAGAAGGAAAAATAATGAGAAGGGCAGCTACCACGCTCAACCGGTCTTGATGAAACCCGAAGTAGTCATTCAGAAAAACAGCGACTGATTTAGTTTCTCCAAAAACTTTGATCTCTTTGTCTATATTTAAGTACTGAGATGTCAATAAGGTATTAAGTGTCCATGATGTAGGTGAAGCATAGTAGAGCCAAATCCAGTACTTTGGGATTTGCTGAAAGAAAATTGAAATGACTATTAGTGATGTCCTCTGTTCTGACTTACTGTGCATAAATCTTTGCTAGGAAAAAAATTGCGCCTTAAAACACTTTTCCACTAAAACGTTTCTAGATGTTAATTTTAAGCTACATGGATAAGACTGTTGAGCTTTCCGACAGATAATATGTATGTATCTCAATGTAAACTTCTCTAACTTGGATAGCTAATTGTAGAAATTTTCGTATTAGCAATATAAATATGACGCTACATAAACAACATAACCACATAAAAAGATATCAGGAGATGGTCCATACTTACACGTGCTGGTAAAATATATCCTGAGAACATTGTCTGCATCATGTTGAATAATGATGCTAACATAGTGGCAACTTGAACATTTGGGGTCAGCGATACCAGTAGCAAACCAACATAAACAAAAGAAAGAACCGAGCAAAAGGAGGTGTACAGAAACCATAGGAATTTATCTGCTGTCCAATAATAACCAATTGTTGGGTACACGACCAAGGTATAAAGTAGCACTTGGATGAATACATACGGGATCTCTATGACAGCCTGTAGGACATTAAGAAATTTGAACATTAGCTCATTTGACGTGAATTCCACTATACTACAAACTTGTGATTAATATTCCTGACCTGTGCGAATGAATATGACCAGGAAGAGTACATTCCTGCAAATTTCTCACGATACATTACAACACGCTCTGTGGCACTGTATGGTACGATCGACATAATGTTGTAAACACCAAGGCTTATAACTCCCATGTACATTGCGCCAAAAATATTAAACACATCCTGCTCATTGTTTCTGTAGAGGGAAAAGTATATAGAAGTTAGCCTGCTCATAAAACTGGATGATAATCTCATTGCTTCCCTGTTGTTCATGACAATACTGCAGAATTATCATTAAAAAAAAAACATATTTCCTACTCTTCAAACCACTGAAAGCATTCAGTCGATGCGAGCGCGGGTTAACGGGTCCGCAAAGGTAACAGGTCTTAACTAGTTTTTGTATAAATTTGTGGTTTTAAAATTTGTAGGGTCATGTGCTTTTGTATAACACACATTAAATTTTTTATCTCATGTATTTCCTATGGGGGAAAAGAATCTCATGTATTTGTAGGGTTCACTAATGCTTAACAGGTACGTCGACTGAAAACTAGCAAGCGCCTAAAAAAACAGTATGCAGACTTACAATATGTCCAACATTTGAATTTTGTTGTTTCACTGTTATGCATGACATTACTGCAGAATTAACATTAAGAAAAAACAGCATTGCAGACTTACAATATCTTTGCATGCCTTGAAAACAATACTCCCAACATGAAGGCTAGTATTATAGCCACAATTATACGTCTCAAATTGTATTGAGGGCTTCTCCAGTAAGTTATATTCTGTTTCCACAAGCAAGCTTTAAATTGCTTCCATCCCTTCTGTGGAAAACGGTACAAGAAATGTAGGTTTTCTGAATTTGGTACCGGATTACTTAGTTTCTTAACAAGTTCTTCCATTTCCCTGCAGAAAATAAATTTCTAAATACTATTGCAATCTAAGTGAATATATTTCATTGACACAATTTTGGCTATTTAACTAGTTTTATTTCAAGTTTACATATATTTGCATTTTCTCATCAAGTTTGAAATAGGATGCAATATAGTTTACCCATGCAATAATGATTCCTGGTATGTTCTTGCAAAATCTATATTGAGTTGAGCCTCCATTGAAATTGATGTGACATCCATCATCCAAGTAGCAGGGTTGCAGTTTCTTCTTATTCTCGGGACACCAGAAATTTTCTATCAAAACAAAGAGGTAGAATTTTAGATCCTTACTAACTGCATACCTGGGATGTTTTGGTAAAGACACATGCAAGGAAGTTATGACAAAATCATGAGTCATGATCAATGTTTTTTATGGAAACTTTAAAACAGTGGCATACATTCATATATATGAACAAAACAAGAATTTAGTGGTTCGGTACATATAAAACTTAGCCGATATATGAGAAACTTGGTGGCATGAAGAAATGAGAACCCAAAATTTGGTGGTATGTTAAACTTGTTATCAGTCTATGCCAATAGTATAGTACTTCGGTACATCTTTCTTGTCCATTCGAATGAAAAATATGTGTCTTGATGCATTAAAATTCATATCAACCTTTTTTCTTGTGAATAGGGAGTCAAATAACATACCAAACTCATATGGGTGTAATTTGTATTGTGGACAGAAAATTATCAAGTTTATGAATAAATTAATTAAAAAAAGCAGCGTATCATCAAAATGCCCTTTATGAACGGCTTGTCTCAGCAATCACTACTACAAAAGTCATTTGCTGCAGTGGGTAGCAAATGCTACTAAAAACTAGTTAATACTCCGTGCGTTGTTGTGGAACTCGATAAGTCATATATTTGTGAGAAGAAAAAGATTTACGTTAAAATATGAACACGCTTATGCAAGTTGTGAACTGATAGCTAAGTTTGCTTTCATGAATTGCTTATACATGCATATAACAAAATTAAAGCGAGAATTACAGTATGAGATTATGAGCATTAATTGTATGCACTATGGGTATATGTATATAGCATGTCCGTAACGTCTCGCCACTCCGGACCGGGCCCGCTTACACCTGGCAGCTTAATAGACCCTTAAGATTTCCCAACAGATCAATACTAGTCTTTTCTACGCACTTTATCCTCACTCATGCACACCCAGGAAACACTTCCCGGTCGGTCACCCATCCCTAAATTGTTCCAGGCCAAGCACGCTTAACCTTAGAGTTCTTTAGAGATGAGTTTTCGGAAAAGAAGTTGCAACTTGTTGACATGAGTATTCTATCAATCCAATTAAGCCCCGGGCCAGGATATTACAATGTCTATGACACCACATCAGTTGTATTTGTAACATGAAAAATGAAAAACAATAATTATAGGTTTTCTTGTCTCCTATCAATGGAGTTGGGTAGTTTGGATTGCTTTTGTAATCAAGGGATGTAATCTATTTAAATATTAATGAAAATTTCTTTCGGAAAACAAAGATACTACTTCCTCCATCCCAATTTACTTGTCATCCCGGAGGTGTTTTTTTGTGTCCAGGTTAAAAGAATGTTCAATGAATCTAGACATATTATTTGTCATGATTCGGAGAATGTTCAATTAATCCAGTAAAGAGCCAGGATGACAAGTAATTTGGGACAGAGGTAGTATTTTACAGTGTTAGGCTTTAGGCGCCCAAGACTGCTAATGCTAATTAAAAGGAAGCCTGCCAAAACAAAAAGTGAAACTTAGTCCGGCTGATGTTGATGTTGGGCCCACCGGAACTGCCATCATCACCGTGCGTTATCCACCTTCGTCGCATAAGGAGAAACATTTTTCAGAAAACTAACCTCAAAATATTCAACCACTTTGCAGGAATGCTCTCCAATTGGTCCATTGTAGATTATTTTGCCACCATTTTTCATTAAGATAAGCTGCATAAGGAGATCATACTCAATTCAATAAGATGGGATTCTTCCTAGCGGTGGAGGAAAGAACTACAATGTGCCTAGTAGAACTAGATAACTTGGAACATAAACAATTGAGAAGCTAGTGATGCTAACAAAACAATGAAAGGAAAAAACTAACAAAACGAAATGCTATTTTATTTTAACTGTTTCTTGTCTTTACATGGATAGAAAAACAACACACTAATATGCAACATAAATGTGTTTCCTAGATGAAAATCCTACTTATAACATGAAAGGTGAAGTGGTGCTTTGAGAAAATGGAAACCTTATGTTTCTGATAGTTTTTAGAGGCTCATGAACTTTAATGCATGAAAACGTCCATCCTATTAGAAATCTACAATAATTGTAAAACTTATCTACCTCATCAAATGCCTCAAAAATGTCAATGTTTGGTTGATGAATCGTACATACTACTGTCCTGCCTGTTTCAGAAATATTTTTGACTGCACGAATCACAATTGCAGCTGATCTAGCATCTAATCCTGTAGTTGGTTCATCCATTAAAATGACTGATGGGTTTGAAACAAGTTCTACTGCAACTGTCAGCCTTTTCCGCTGCTCCAAGGATAGTCCATTTACTCCTCCCATTCCAACTAAGGCATCTTTTATTTCATCCAGCTCAACGATTTTCAGGACTTCATCTATAAATTCCTTCATTTAAGCAAGCAAAAAGAGAAAAATAACTAATTTGTTAGGTATACAATATGACATGGTTCAAACAAAATTTTGATACTTTCTGGTGTTCCAGATGACGTACACGTCTTGTTTTTCCATCAACCTGAGGAGGCAGACGAAGCCAAGCTGAATATGTTAGAGATTCTTTAACTGTGAGCTGTGGAGAATGTATGTCAGCTTGCTCACAATAACCCAAGATTCTAACAAACGTCTCTTGCACCTTCGGATATCCGCCTATTCTTATGTATCCCTCTATATAACCACCGGTTTTCCTTCCTGCTAATACATCTAATAAAGTTGTCTTTCCAGCTCCACTAACACCCATTAATGCAGAAAGAACACCAGGGCGGAATACACCAGTGACACTGTGAAGTAGTTGAAGCTTTTTTCTGGGTAGCCTTGTTTCAGCATTTCCTGCAATATGGGATATTGTTATCAATACCAGGTCTGATAAAATGTAGGCAAAACTGAATCAAACTTTAGTATGGATCACATAATATTACCGGTGGGGTATCGACATAGTAGTTCAGATTGTGGAACGTAACTGAAAGCTGCTTAATAGGTATAGCCATATTTCCTGCAAGAAGATCAAGATCTTAGAAAATGTATACTGGCAAGGATTGTGCTTTGAAGTAAAATTCTCTAATATCCTCATTTCTTAAACCAAATAATATTGGGATGGTTTTGTATAATGAGTAACATTCAAATAATTAATAGAAACATTTCAATAGGTGTTCCCTGTTACTACTCCCTTACTAAATTGTTGTCGCCGTTGACTTTTTTGTTACGTTTGACTATTATATGTGTTCTTGCAATATGTTTTATCATTAAAGAAACTTCAAATATAGCATATAACTTTTTGTATTTGAAGAAATTTTTTGAATAAGACGAATGGTCAAACGTTCCAAAAAAAGTCAATGGCGACAACAATTTAGTAAGCGAGGAGTATTTCAGTGGGTTGAAGGGGCTGTACGGAAATTCATGTATTTACCTTTCACAGGTGTGTTTATATGATCATCGACTTCTCTTTGTTTTTTTATCTCTTCTCCCTGTCTTCCTCTGGTGTACCTCATTCTTGGAATGCTTCCATGATATGCTTCTAAAGCTGAAACAGATCAATATATGATTTAGTTCTGGAATAATTTATAATACATGGCTATGTTATTTACAATAGTTAACTTACGCTGTCTGTAAGCCAGTGCCAATCCAAAAACAACGTAAAAAACAACAATGCTTCCGAGTAGGGCTCCTACTGATATCCAATAAAAATACCAATTGTAGTAGAGACCATGATTAGTGAGAATTTGGTTCCCTATTGTTATATTTTGCATAGTTTCCTGTGAAAAGTGGTAGTGAGAATATTGAAAAATGGATAGCAGCTGATTACTCCTGATAATCAATTTGAGAATAAATTTTCACCTTTTGCCATCTTGGCGCAAGGAATTCATTTATAGCTGTGCTGATTTCTGCATAGGTCAATGGTGAAATCCAAAAACCCCATCTTAACCATCCTGGCAAAGAGGCTGGTAATGATAGAATAACTTGTTTTAGTTAATGTATGGTTTATTTGTGTATACTTTTTATGAATGATAGTTGCTTACATTTGGGAAGAATGAAGCCACCAAATAGCATGACTAGAGCTGTGGCAACAAAAAGGTAGAAGAAGGACACAATATTTGTTTGACTATATGAAGCAATAAACCGATACAATGATGTCACTGAGTGATGTATAAGAGAAAATATCAGAAATTGGGAGAAGAACCTATCATAGTATAAACAGAAGACATTTAGAGTCTGTTGGGGTTCCTTTGAAATTGGGTCTCATAAGGGCAAACTTAAGAGTGCCTTTCCACACAGGATATACCTTGAAACTGTAGCTGTATAACCAATACCATAATAAGTGATGCAGATCCATACAAGTGAGTCTATTAAGGAGATGGGGACCTTTAGGATGGAAGCAGGTATTGCATAAGCCCATGAAGGATAGAAATAGTAGTTTCTTTGCTTATAGAAGCTTGGTAGTCTTGCAATTTGCATGCTCAACTCTGGTGTACCATTTAGCATTATCATGAAAATGGACAAAAATAAGGCCCCCAGATAGTAATTTGCATGTTTTAAGTCTGTTGTCATTCGAGTTCGGAAGAATATAGACATTACAATAAGGGCCATAACAGAAAGCTGCAGAATGGACCAAAATTGAATATCAAGATCTATTCATGTAATTAGTATCGAAAGGACTGAAGATTTTACGTGGTACAAAGAAGTGCTATAACAAGTATAACCTGGGCAGTTTTGAAGATATAAATAAACATACTCCTTCTCATCAACAGTGCTTCTCTAACTCCACATGCTTTGAACAACTCCAGTTTGGATACCGAATATTTATTGAATGATAAAGATTCCTTTCCCAACATGTTTTTCTGTGGTTCAGAAGGGTTTGCTAATTCTCTTCCTATGTGATACTCTTTGAACATGCTTGAGAATTGACCAGAAGAAATATATCTGTAAGATTCATGTGTCCTGGACCAGTACTGCCTTTGGTCCTTTCTAGACAACATCTAATGGATTTTAAAATATAAAAGTTGTTACAGAAATTTGCAAAGTATATATATCTGTTGCACAATTTTGGTGCTTATGAGTTATTACCTCTTGAAGAAAGTCAGACATGCCTTTTCTCTCTGGGCATATGAAACCGCACTCCTCAAAAAAGTGGTGAGCTTCATTTCGAGGGCCATGGTAAATAACCTTTCCTTCTGCTATTAATATAAGGTCCTCGAAAAGATCAAATACCTCAGGTGTTGGTTGAAGAAGTGAAATAGCCATGGTGCATTCCATGATGCTTGTCAGCTGCTGAAAACAATTGACAATTTGGAAAGTAGTAGAGCTATCCAGACCATTTGATATCTCATCCATGAAAAATGCTTTTGTCGGTCCTACAACCATCTCCGCTGGATATGCATGCGAACAAATAATAAGTAGTCATTCTAAACTCATATTTGGCAGTCATATTTACTTTACAACACCTGTGGTTAGTCTTTTCTTCTGGCCCCCAGATATTCCTCTTCTCATTGCATCCCCAACCATAGTTTCTGCACATATTTCGAGCCCCATGATCTAACAAAGAATTATCAGTATCGATTATGTTACTATCTTTTTTGAGTGCCAATCCTTTCAACAAAACTTGTATGAATGCTTTAGCATGTTATACCTTCAAAATGTAGTCTGTCTGTAGAGTTTTCTCTAAAGCTCCCACGGCTGTTGCCTATAAATCAAATTTACCTTTTCAAACTGTCATGTAGTCAATTTATAGTTATTGGTATAGAAATTCTTTATCCTTTCATGAAAGCGAAAACTTGTTATAACCTGATGATTTTCACTTTTATGAAATGACTTGCAACAATTCTTGATCGTTTGCAAGAAGGAGACTTAATTGTGTACCTTCATGTATAGATCTATGTCAGGATCAGGTATGATCCCGTCCTCCTTTTCCCTTTTTCTCACTTCTTCAAGTATTTCTTTGGACAACAAAAAAAATAACACATTTATTATTTTATGTTTTCCTTTTGCTGATTATTGTATTTGTAAAGAGGCGGTTACCTGCTCTATGCCCAACACCTTGGCACCGGGCAGAGAAGTCTAAAGTTTCCCTCACTGTCATGTCAGGTATGTGCAAGTCATGTTGGCTAATATAAGCAGCTGTTTTCTGAGGTACAAATTCATTAATTCGGCAATCATTATAATAAATGTTCCCTGTAACCTGCAAATAAAATGTTTCTGTTTTGTGAATCAGACTAATTATGCATTGAATTGTAGTACTAGTAAAATATTTAAGCAGCTCATTTTGAAATATGTGGGTGATTATAGACATTCTATCAGTGAAAAATATGAACAATATTAATTTAATAGCAATGACTAGTTAAATGGTACATATGATATGGTACATACGAATGGTCAAGTCAGTAAGGATCAGTAGGGAATATGTTCTATTTTCAAGAAACAAAATTCCAATCTATGTGGTAGATTTAAGTACTGATCATATAGGAAAAATCAGCTTAAGCCAGAATAATATAGGTTTGGCTGATTTGGGAGAGGTGTTAGAATGAGCATCATTTTATTGACCACCGATAACTCTTACTCTAAATGGTTTCTTTTTACATCTAATTTAGGTTAAAGTGTAAGAGAATATGAATAGCTTTGGGACCGTACCCCATATGTGCAATTTAGTCAAGCTCACCATCCTTCTTCTTTTCGTTTTAAATGATCAGTTGGGTGAATGCTTCTATTTTGTATGTTTTAGTGGAAAATTCTTGTTCTATTAATGGATCCACTCGAATTACAAAAGCACTATTCGTACCTTGAGAGATTTGTCTAGCTGCCCAGCAAGAGCTCGTAACAGTGTGCTTTTCCCGCTTCCTGGAGGTCCCATTAAAAGAGTCAATCTGCAGTACATACCGTTGGAGATTTGAGGCATTTACTCGAGAGTAATTATTTCTAAGCGACGCTACGTATGAACACTAACAATTGCAGTTCATGTAATTTCCAAAGGTACAAATATTGGTGTTTATTCTTTTTTTTCCTTTTTATGCTTGTATGCTGATGAAAAATAATGTTACCGGTTGAGTTACATACCTGCAGGGTTTGATGATTCCGGTTACATCTTCTAGAATATGTATATTTGTTTTATCTTGCTTTAACCCCAACAACTTGATAATACTCTGTGACTTGAAAGCACAAGGAAACAAAATTAATATCATCTAAACTTTGAGGTAATTAGTTAATGTGTAAAAGTGCATGCAAATTGTATTCTGTATAATTAAATGGTCAGATTCAACATGGCTAACTTCAGTACAAGATATCTCTGCCACCTTCAAAACGGAGTGAACAAATGCATGTCGGCCCATTTGGTCTATCAGGTGAATAAGGGGCTGTTCGTTTTCTAGGCCTGAAGAGCTAAAATGTGCTAATGGACTAAACTTTAGCGCCTAGGTAACGAACAGGTGTGCTAAAAGGTGCTAAATTTTAGCACCAAGTGCTAAAAGGGGACTAAATTTTAGCACCAAACTTGGTGCTAAAATGGGCTAAAGTTCCCTACCTTCCTCACTTGGACAACACGTACCCCTCCTTTTTCTCTCTCTCCTCACACCGCAGGGGTAATGGAGTCATTTTGCAAAGGAGATATTAAACTTTAACACCGAAAACGAACACACTACTGCTAAAATTTTAGTACTAAATTTTACTATAATTTTAGCAGGACTAAACTTTTAGCAGCTAAAATTTTAGCACTAGAGGAAACAAACAGACCCTAAATGCAAAATTGGCAGTAACAGGTAACTGTGCCAAGCTGGTCCGTTAGGTACGCCAGCCACTATGGCACGTCGGCTCATTGGGGGTGCATTTGGTAAGGTGAACACCCTCAGCCTGCATTGACGAGCTGGGCCAGGCCCGATGAGCCAGGCTGGACACATGGAACTTCACTTTGTTTGGTAACCTGTATCTGATGGTCCAGGTGGAGTAGAGATTGAGTTTAGTTAGGAGAAAAGTCCTATTTTGCTCCCTTAACTATAGGGGGTATTGCTAGGTTGCTCCCTCGCCTATAAAACCGAGTATCCGGACCCCGAAGTATTGACTCTGGTACATATCCACTCCCTTGGCGGTTTTGATGGTGGTTTTCTCCAACGTGGCATAGCGGGTCCCACATGTCGGGTGCCACGTCATCACTTCTTTTCTTTTATTTTTATTTTTCTTTTTCTTTTCCTCTTCCTTGCTTAGACATTACATCGAACGGGTGAGCTGCACTCCGACAGCGCAGCTGTCGCGGAGGCACACGAAGGCGGTGCTCCCATCCCTTCATGTGCTTGGCCGCGGAACTAGAAGGACGGGAGCGGCGACGGCGAGGCGGTGGGCGAGGAGAGCGGGAGCAGCGCCAGCAGGCGGGACACCGCGCGTGCCGCGGAGAGGAGGAGCGGGTCCAGCACCGGCGTCCGTGGACAGGAGGAGGAGGAGGTCGCAGCTGGAGGCGAAGCTCGGCGTCGGCCGTCACGGACGAGGCTAGCTCGGCCGTAGCGAAGTGAGCTGCGGCCGGGAGTTGCTCGACGTCGAGGGGTAGGAGGAGGACTCCTCGTCCGTGAGGTCGTTGCGGCGGCGGCGGTGCCCGGACGCCTCGCAGAGCAGGCAGAGGAATGCTGAGTCCACGACACTATTGCACCGTTGGTGCTCGCCGCCACGGCCTCGACGGCGTCCGTGACCACGAGCAGCGCGTTGGGCCCCGCTGCGCTGCCGCCATGTCCAGCCTTGCCTCGCTTCGTCACCGATGCGATCGCTCGCCGGAAGCTCGAGTGACCAGTGCCGCCTTCTAGGCTGCCGTGAAGCTTACTCGCGAAGCCGTCGCGCGAGGAGGAGAAGAGAGGTGGGTAGGGTGGAGAAGATGTGGGGTGAGGCCAGCAGGGGCGGCGGTGGCTTGGGCGGGGAGAAGAAAGGCGACGGCGGTGGTTGTGAGAAAGGAGGAAGAAGAGAGGAGAGAGAGAAAAAGAAAAAAAATGATGACATGGTTTTGACACGTGGGACCCACCGTGCCACATCACCAAAACCACCGTATGAAACCGCCGAGGGAGTGGAAATGTACCAGAGTCAATACTTCGAGGGTCCGGATACCCGGTTTTATAACCGAGGGAGCAACCTAGCAATACCCCCTATAGTTGAGGGAGCAAAATAGGACTTCTCTCTTTAGTTAGAGTGAATTGGTTGTGGGCCGTAGTCACCGCAGCAAAGTGGATGGCCAAAGCCTGGCTCCAGAGGGAAGGCCAAATTTTGCGTTTCCGCAAGTGCAGGCAAATCAACGCCATTTTTATCTGCGGAGTCTGGCCCAAAGCTCTGTCCAGGCTAACAAACATCACTAAATACACACGCTGGGCCTGGCCAGGAGTCCATACAACCTACCAAACGCACCCTTGGTCTATCAGGGTGAACAAATACCAAATTAGCGATAAAATAGGAGAGGTGGGATTTGAAATTGAAAGCAATGTGTCCTATCACTAGACCAACTTTGTCTTCTATTTTAAGTCGGGATATTAATTCTACTTATCATTTTATCAGGCCGCTAACATATCAGCCTTATAAATGGGTGGGATAAGTCTATTTTACTTCCCTAAATAATTACTTGTTTTCCAAATTATACCCGAGCAAAATCATGACTTATTTTACTCTCTCGTACAATTTAAATTGGTACAACTTACTCTCTTATATAATTTCTCCTTTTAGAAAAAGATAAATTGTATAAAGAATAGATTGCACCAACTTAAATTGTTTGAGGGAGTAAATTGAGCTAAGATTTTGTTTGGAATGTAATTTGGACAAATTGGGTTGTTCAGAGAGTAAAATAGACATTTCCCTAAACAGGTCGTGTCGTGCCGCCCATCAGGCCGAGCCTCGGCCCAAGCACGGCACGAGGCCTCATGCCTGCTACCCAGTATGAAATTATTTCGGTTCGTGTCGTGCTTTTTTGTGTATTTCGGGCCAGCCCACGGAGCCCGATCCCTTTTGAAACTTGGAGTATCCGATTTTACTGGACTATGCCA
The DNA here is from genome assembly GCA_031894775.1 of Chloris gayana. Classification (NCBI taxonomy): domain Eukaryota; kingdom Viridiplantae; phylum Streptophyta; class Magnoliopsida; order Poales; family Poaceae; genus Chloris; species Chloris gayana. Next base: position 84,357 of record JAUNZO010000658.1, on the reverse strand, counting down.
TGTACTGTTACATGTGGATATATTCATATTTAACGCGATGTTACATGTGGATATATTCATATTTAACGCGTGTCAGCATGTATTATTTTGTTGGTTTTGCCCAAAGATGGTATAGATGAATTCTTTTTTACAGCATTATTTGAGTCTTTAGAATGGTATAGAAAAAAACTTGATCAATGGGGGTAAAAAAATGTCTCACTAACTTTCTTCAGCTAAGAAAATCTGCAAACCATGACCCCAGCCCACAGTTGGTTTCAACAGATATATTATTTTATATTCCATAAATTATGCAGCATCTAGTCTAGGGGTTGAAACCTAGTGGAAGCTCCCTCGCCAGTCATCTTTACCACTGCACCCCGAATCCCTTTACCAATAATGGTATAATTATTATGATTTAGTTAAAGGAAAGGATTTTTCTTGACTCATATAAACATACTAATTCCAGTAACAGTGTTTATTTTTTGCTAAATATTGACTGTTTTGCAACTACTTCATTACTTAACACTAAATTTCTGCATCAATGTCAAATCATAGATTTGCTTTCCCCGCAAAAAAGAAAACTTTAGAGTTGCCTTACTGTAAAAACATCCTTGACACTGTTCCAGAGTGTCGGCAGGTGATTTCCAGTGGATAATCTGTTTTCTGCCTCCACGCGTAGATTTTCAAACCTGACCTCTATAGCTGGCAACGTAACACCAACCCTGCAAATGTGAATTACAGTATAATGCAATGAAAGTTGAGCTTATTAAGTGGTAACATACTTAAATTTGGTAATATCAGGAATGGAAACACATGCCTTTCTATTCTGTCTTTTTGCCTCTGCAGGAAATGGAGGTTGTCGTCTTCGACGCACTTGAGAAGATTGTTGATGAATTCACGCCTCTCTATGGCACCTGCCTTGCTGCTATCAAGCAACAATTCTTCGTACCCTTCTCCTGGATCAGTAGCTCTACTATTGTGCTTCCTCACCGTCGTTACTGACTCAAGCTCACCATTTGCATCATCAGCGGAATCTGGATGCTGGAAGGACATGCTTGTTGCTCTTCTCGAAGACTCCATATCGATGTGGGTCACTTCTCAACCTTTCATATATATGGCCCTTTTACATGCAATCTTACGGTGGACAGATGAGCTCTGTGTTCAAGTAGTTATTTTATATGCGTGCGCTATTACTACTACTCCGCGGAATTAGGCTGTTAGACTTTGTCTGCTTCACTAGTTGGACAAAAATAGTTCCGAACAATGTTGATGCTGCAGGCTGTCAGGATGCTTGTAGCTCACTGCTGCCGACATCAGCATAGTTAATTAATGTTAAAAATCTTTTGGGTGACTGGTGCCCATTTCACCCTAAAAACACGTTCACGGTTGACTTTCTTGTTCTATTATTTCGAGAGAAATTATATTAGGACCAGCGTTCAAGAAAAAGAAATTATTAAGGGCCTCTCCATCGGTGTTTGTGCAGCTAACTCCACGGTATCACGTGCACCTGCACATTACCGTAGCAGATGGGAGCAGTGAAGCTAGCGACAACCACCAATAACCAAGCCTAAAATCTACAGTAGCTAGCTACAGATTTTTTCTCACTCACAACAACTATGCTGAGCCATCACTTCATCTAAACATTTCACTGACATCTTTAAAGCTATGGAAGATGCTAACTTAATTCTATTTATCTTTTATGGATCCCACAAGCTAGCTGCACCTGGAACCAGTGTGGACGCTCTAACGACTCTGCTCAGCCATCACTTCATCCAACCATTTCACTAATATCGCTAAAGCTATGGAAGGTGGTAACTTAACTTTATTTACCTTTTATAGGTCCCACAAGCTAGCTGCACCTTAGAGCGTCCACACTGGTTCCAGATGCAGCTAGCTTGTGGGACCCATAAAAGATAGTAAATAGAGTTAAGTTAACATCTTCCATAGCTTTAAAGATATCAATGAAGTGTTTGGATGAAGTGATGGCTGAGCAGAGTTGTTGTGAGTGAGAGAAAAATCTATAGCTAGCTACTGTGGACTCTAGGCTTGGTTATTGTTGATTGTCACAACTGAAGCTAGCTTTTGCACTGCTCACATCTACTACGGTAATGCAGAACGTGCAGGTACATGTGGCACCGTGGAGCTAGCTACACCAAACGCCGATGGAGAGGTCCTAACACCAGGATTTTTGGAGCTTGCTGCGATGTATATAACCAATTCATGCGCCGTCAGAGCCAATCAGATCTTACACGTGACGATCTTCCCAGTTTGTTTTGTCGGTGCTGAGTGCTGACAATCATGCATATTACAATTACAAGTACCTTCCACTCGCTCAGTCCGTTGCTCGCTGCTGGAGCTTAGGCCGCAACGTGATCTGAGAACTACGCTATGCCCGATTTTTTAATTATTTATGATATGAATTAATAATTTTAATACTACTGATGATGGGAAGGACCTCATCTTTCTTAGCGTCCAGTTGTGGTTGTGGACGCTTTTCCCTGTAGCGTCCTTGCGTGGACGCTATTTGGTCAAGCAGGAAGGAAGGTGGTTAGAAATGCTCTGGTGGACCTTTTTTTAAAAGTGACACAATCTTAAAGCAACTTGGTTAACTATTGATTTCTAATTTTCTTTAATCCCCGGACTCAACTCTGCTCATAACCATCCAGCCCGATCAGCTCAGCCGTAATGTCTGGATCAATCAAAATAGCCTTATTTCATCATTCTCATCGGAATAGCTACCGTTCAGTGATCCTTCATCCTTGCCGGTCGCCGGAACGACACTGTTGCTCAATAGCCAGCTCTTCATCCTTCCCGTATGTCCCTAGTCCCTAATCATGTGCATCTTGTTTGGCCCGATTCGCCTGTGTGTTCATAAATTGTTCTTTTTCTTATAATGGTTCGTACTTGTATTAATCAAAGAGAAATTACAAACATAAGAGTGCAAGCTTTCGCAGTATCATCAGGAGGGTCTCGCTTGATATAAGCATGAGGTTGGTCGAGGGGCAAGCTCTATGCAGGAATCATCATCGTCGGTGAGGCATCTGTTGGTAGTTCATCCTAACGCATATGGAAGACGGCATCGACACCTCTGGTCGATGATACTTCAAAATCTAGACATACTCGAATCAGAACGACATCGGTCGATACACCCGTAGCGGTCGTCGTCTTCAAAGACTCGAGTACGGAATGTCGAGGTCAACATCATAGACTTAGGTACCATGAGAGAGAGCCTGAAATAAACATTTGCATACACCGTGAAGAGCGAAGTTAAAGACATAGCATAGCACTCGGAGTTACCACTTAGCAGGACAAGTAGCCGAGGAAGGTCCTACCGGAGCTCGGCCTTCAGCTGGTCGAGAAGGCCCCGAGGCGGGTAGGCCCAACAGGGGTAGGGCCGGAGGCCGAGACCGACCAAAGTCCTCGGAGAGCACCCGGGCGCTCCGGTGAAGGGGACCAGCCATGGCGGGACAGCCCGACATGATGGGCCCCATCTCGGAAGGGCGGGCAACCGCAGTGCGGAGGGGGGAGGGAGGGGGACTTCCTCGACGATGTCGTCGTCGTCCGCTTCGAGGTCCCGTTGAGCGACAAGATCGATGAATGGGAGCTGTGGAGGTGGTGGGACCGGTGGAGCTGGCTTGTAGCTACCAAGAACTGTCGGGAGTGGTTGGTCGTGGGTCCGCTTGGGGCGGGAGTGGATCCGATGGGAGGGGGATGGCGGAGACGTTAGATCCGGTGAGGGTGGAGCCGGATCCGGTGAGGGAGACGACCGATCTAGCACCAGGAAGGAACCGTGGAGGCGGAAGGTGAAGGCGAAGACGGCCCGAGCATTAAGGAAGGGTTGGGCCGGATCCGAGTCACCGTCACCGGATCCCGCGCCCAAGGGTGCGGATCTAACTCCAACTCACCGGATGACTGGATCTAGGGTGGGGATGACAATGGTTGAGGTGGTGGTGGATGGGGCGTGGGAAGGGAGCATCCTAAAACTACGTTATTGGAGCGGCTCCCCACCAGCAAGAGCTCGCCGTAGCAGCCGTTGGCGATGAGCAAAAGCTCAACGCAGCCGGCCATGGCGGCTTGCAGGGGGAGGAGTGGCAAGAGGCGCCACATAGGCGAAACTAGAGAAAAAGTGGGTAAAGAGAACTAAAAACCTACAACTTCTTTGTCAGGAAAAGTATTACTTTTTTAATGTGAACCTTTCACCTTTTCATATTTCCATCATGCAGCCCTGGAGCATGAAATTAGTACAATCCTTATGATACGAAAACCATTTTATTAGTAACAAAATATTTTATGAGTCGCGTAGGTTTATCTTTGATCAGCGAGTTTTCTAGAATTAAATTCATTCCTCCAATTAGTGATGCATTTTAAGTCATGCGGTACGACCCGTAGCAAAATATAGCCACTGGCGGCGAATGGACGGCCACAATTTCAAATGAGACCACATTTGTCAGAAATTTGTATTGTTTCGCCCCACCTGTTAGTTTTTTTAATCCCTATTAGCTATGACAATGAGTATGTTCTACACACTGATGGTGTAAAATAACCCCTTGAACATCTGTTTTTCTCTTGTTGGTAGAGTCCTTGGTAGAGTGAAGACGGAAGACCGATCACCCAAATTCCCATATACAAGGAATTACTAATTGTCTGCTTCCATCGGAAGCATAGGAATAAAATAATTTTATTACTAGGTCATTCTCAATGCAAAGTTTCATTATGTGGTTTCCATGATTGTCATGTCATCGTATAATGTTTCAAAAGATAAATGAAACTAGATTTTCCAATGCTAAGTTTCATTTCACGGTTTCCTGTTCTTGTGTATCACTTAAGTGTTTCTTCCAAGTGACCAATAGGAATTATTCAAAGTGCAGAGATGAACTCAAACCCTCTCAGAGAAGTTTCAATTCGATTTCAAAGTTTTGGCAATTGTGTACATCAAGTTTCATCATTATGAAACTCAATTCTTCTCTTTCCTAATAAAAATTTCATACCACGTCATCAGTTTTACCCACGTGACATACTCGTTAATACAAATGAAACTTGCATTGAGAGTGACCATAGCAGGTTACATCTCGTGTCAACTGAAAACAAGAACTCAGGAGCAAAATGGAACTTAACGTTATAAAGACGGATCTGAAGAAGCAACAAGGGTGGCTCAATGGTTTTAGATAACCTCTGTTTTCGTTTTTAGACATGCACTGTGATGTTCCTATATATGTTTTCCCCTTTTCTTTGGGGTCCAATCCACGTACCAGTAAAAGACGTGTAACGTTATGTGTTCACAGTTTGCTTATCATCCCCGTTCATCTTATTTTGGGACCAGCACATTTATTTATTCACTTATTGAAAATTCATGAAAAATAATGATATATCTAAAAATGTGAGTTGAATTTTGGTAGCTTGGCACCATAGGATTCCTTGATGGGACAACATGTTATGTTCAAATTTAATATCCCGATCACTATTAAATTATTGTTGTTTAAGTCATTTTGATAGTGTTCATATAAAACAAAAGGAAAGAAGGGAAATAAAATGAATAAGATTATTGGGAGTGAGCGACTGGAAGACTGCTAAAGTGTATCTCCCAATATTCTGAAAATGGTATGGGAAGCCTTTCGATACTATTATATTGAGAGTAGATTATTAGGAGACTGATAGGGCACCCACAACGCTATTTAATGAGTGTTTTTTTAACGCCGTCTCAGCAAAAATATCTTACGTGTATTGAAATAAATGAAGATACCGTCGCCTCGTTAGAGATACTCTTACAACACATTTGACCTACCCAAAGCATTTCACCTTCATACGGTCCAAAATCTTGCTTTGTTGATTTAACCTACATTATTGGGGACCCAAAACGGTTCAAGCTTTTAGCGCCAAGGGAAGACCCTTTTGTTTTACTCCCTTCAGCTGCCCTAGTTGCCTTCCTTAACAAGCCCTCGAGCCTCCTTTGCCTTCCTCATAGAAGCCGACGGGTTGACGTGAAGGTCGAATTTAATGGTAGAGAACACTTCAATAAGAATTTGGCCATTAGAGAGACCCATTAATTGCAAGTATCGCACGCAAGTTTTCCTTGCTTTCCCAGCAAACTAAGACCCATAGCATGTGCATAGTTCAATCCCCGTTGCTATGATAAAAAAATTTCAGTCAAGCGCTAATTTATTTTTAGTGTCTAATTAGATCGAGAAATAATTTCAGTTAAAAGGTTAAGCTTGTTGCTTCTTGTTTTACAAGAATTAGAGCCAGACTCTCCACATTTATTCACTAGATCACGAATAAAGACGCAGAGAATAAAGGTTAAGCTTAATGCTACTGAGGCTCTTATAATCACTTAGGTTGCATGCCCTTTCGCACATGAGGTGGAGACATACTAGTTCAATCTGCATCGTTTATTTGAGTCTGATCCAACAGAGAATAAAGACAGAACATATGCTCCTTACTGAAAATGTGCTATACCTTCTAGAAGCATCGTATAACAAAGACATACTCCCTCTCTCAAATTACTTATCACCTTGGCGATGTACTAAATTGCAGCCACACCCTGTGACGGTAAGAAATGAAGCTCAAAGCACCAGCGCACTGGGAGCAGCATAATTAGATACAAGCACCCTTATATCTATCGCAGTCGCAGAATCCAACTAGTGGCAAGTAGATATTCAGTAGGAATAGAAGGATCCCACATCAAGGCTGAAATAGATGAGCTAAACAACCAGCACTTGCAAGTCTATCATGTTAGTCGTATCCACTGCTGACAACATGTATTTGACAAATGGACACGCTGAGTAGTACATGTCTCAAGTTGATGTCTACTTCTTAGGAGCTTTGTTTCAAGGCCTGAGCTTCTGCAGAAGCCATAGGATCAGCTTTGGCATCTGTTTCGTCTTCTTTTTCACCATCTCTTTCCGCAGCCAATTTCTCCCTGTGCAGTTTCTCTGCAGCTTGCATTGCTGCACGTTGCTCTGCCTGCAGTCGTTGCATCTCTTCCTCCTGCTGCTGCCTCTCGAACCATGTGTCCGCATCAGCCCAAACTGAAAAGAGATGAATATACTTGTGAGCAATGCAACTGTAAGTCTCACTTGTGATTAATATTGATAACAAAACTTCCATAAAAAAGAATATTGATAACAAACAGAGAACAAAGTCAGTCCTCATATCAGCCACTATTTATTAGTCTGCTCAATGACAGAAGTAACATAAAGAACTTCCTTTTGGGTCTCATTGAGGGGGAGAACGATCTGCAATAAAATATGAAGCCAGTAGCTCTACTATGTTTGGGGCAAGAGATACAGATGCACACCAGCCAAACATTTGATAATAATAACAAAAAACTATGAAGCTAGTAATTATAATACAAACAGAGATACGACTAATATGATAAAAAAATATGGATAGCAATAGATGCTGATGACAAAGATGATAGGTCCCCAGATTAGCCATTATCTAATTGTGTAATCAATAACATAAGCCTAAAGCAAGGATCATGTGGTCATAAGGAATATCTTTTGGGTCTCATTGAAAGAAATAATTAATAGAAGAATTTATGATGAAGCTAAAATAGAAAACTAGTAAAAATATGTTTTTCAGGGCAAGAGACAAAAGAATCAGATGTTAATTGGACGTACATTTGACTTAATGCAAAAAGTACTTTTGAAGCCTGACGGTACATCTGATTTTCCCTTGTATGTGTGTGTGTTGAAACTAGTATGGATTTTGTGTCAAGGCTTCCCACATCCCTGTTAGTACATTACGCGTGCTGCAGTGTTAATGTTTTCAAAAAATAGTGTGGTACAGTACACCTGAACTATAGGTTTGTAAAATTTGCGCATCATATTCAAGCAGTCAAGAAACAAAACGAAGAACCAATCTGGAATTGTTCATCATCAGCAAAACGTGACACTAGTGTTTTGAATCTTGATAGTTGATACGATTTCAAAAATGATCTTTTGCAGATTTAGGCATGCGGTGTTTGGAACAGGAAATCAATCTTTCCTTTCCTATAGAGACTTTCCTTTACTATAAAAAATGAAGGAATGAAGCAATCCACTACGAGCTCTTGGAAAGCTTTCCTGCATGCAATGGAGCAAATAATCACCTTGGTCACCAGTGACCAGTGTGTCAGGGCTCAGGGCTATCTTATATCTAACACACTATGGCAGATATACAATGAGCTCAACCAGAATCGCCCCGCTGCCACATCATGAGATCACCTCACTGCCGCAACACGATCTTGCATGAAGTCCGCATCTCACGTGACCTCGTAGGCAGCCAAGCAGTTCATACGCATCTGACTTTGTGCTCACCCTATCAATGGATCTTGAAAAACTTGTCTCTGCCACCACCATGGTTTGAAGGCCTGGAGCTTGGAGGACGACATGAAACGGTCAAAGAATGGGAAATTGAGATAATGGCTTGGTGGTCATCTGATCAACAAGCTAATCCGATAAAGGAGCCGGGGAATCTGCACTTGCTTAGCTTAGGACTCTCCATGCAGCTAAAAAGAAGTCCAAGAACAATGACTCGTTGGGAGCAAACAAGAGATACTATATAAATGTGGGAGAATCTAATTTTCAATTGACTGAAAACAAAGCATTGTCAGATGATGGCTTCTGATCGTTGGGTCCCGATCTAATTATCCCTGTACCTTCTTCCTTCCGCATGGCAGTGCCTTCTCTCTCTGAAACGAAGTCGGCGCTGCCCTCCACCACTCGCCTGCCTGGGGTACCTGCGGCATCCGCAGCCGGGTTCGTTACCACAGCACCCACCATGTTAAGTTACCAAAGTTTGTGGAGTCGGTTTCGATTCACTCGTCGCTGTAACGCTCCCCCACACCCACTCACAATCCGCGGCTCTGGTTTCAGCAATGACACCTTGTCGCAGCAACATACCGCCACCCACCGCAGGTATAGTCACCTCCTCCGAACCCCTTTCTAAGCCTAGAGCTCACTGGAGGACCCGAAAATCCCCCAGCCTAAAGAGTCCGGCTGAGCTCACCGTGACTGAACAGCAGGATCTTCGTATTATGACTGAACAGCAGGATCTTCGTATTAATATTGAACATTCAATGACTGCCTGAGTCCATACGATTAGTTGGCCATCCACTAAACATCAAGTGTGGTACGAAGTTCTCGCCTCTTTGGGGCTGCAGAACCTTGTCCCAAGACAGCGCACCAACTGCTTTGCAGAGTGGTGGAGGAAAGCCACTAAACAAGTCCACAAGAATAGGAGAAAGGGCATCAACACTTTAATCATCCTAACAGCTTGGTCGCTGTGGAAACACAGGAACTCCTGCGCTTTTGAAGCGCCAGGCCAAGCCTTCCAGTCATCCTTAGCATGATCAAAGAGGAACACCACTTGCGGTGTTTGGCAGGAGCAAAAGGATTGAGGGGCTTGACTGCGCTGGAGCAGGGTCGGGTAGAAGTGATAGGCTAGGCCTTTTTGCGTGTGTGTTGTTGTTGGTCAGGTCTCACCCACCAGTGTTGCTTTTAAATCACAACATATGTATCTAAACATCCCTCATAGCTCGGCTTAGAGTATTCGAGAAAAAAAAAACTTCTATGTTAGTTAATAGCTTGGGTTTGCAGTAATCTCTCAATTCTTGTGTTATTTATATTCCTGTGTTCCCAACACTCATAAGTTTTCGGCACTTCAACTCTGTGCTTTTTTCCATTCCTGCAGTTGTTGTTTACTATTTGTCTGTTTCTTATTCCTCCATTTCAAACAGGCTTAGGTTTATATAGCTCTATGTGCTCTATGCATGAATTTTTATGAAATTTTTGAAAAAATGCAAACATGTCAAATAATCCCATTTTTGCTAATGTTAGATTAATCATGATGCCAAAACCCCTCATCACCAACCAATGTCACAATTTTGCAACAGATGAAGTTAGGCTTTATGGAAATAATAATTATCATGCTATTGGGATCTAGGGATGCCAGAAATGATAATGTGATAATCTTAAGTCAATCGACCATAAATGTCTCTTCCTGATTCATGGATGGGTGATGTAGTTAGGTGATAAACAGTTGTACATTTGTGAAATTTACTCATGTTTCTCAGATTTTTCCTCAATACCTTCTTTCAGACCACTCTCTGTTCACCTCATACTGAACAATTAAACAGATTTAAATGGCATGTACAAAACAATTTTATACTGCCTTGAAACAAGTTAAGCATGTGATGGATGCTGATATATCCTAAGCCACCACAACCATTTCTATCTTTAGATCTCTAAATCTTGCTTACAAGAAACCTATTGTCTAGAATAACAAGACAGACTAGAATGATAGAAATATGTTCTATATTGTACAATATCTTTACACTTCATGCACAATACCAACAAGTACCAATAGTTGCAGTATAATGCATTTCAATGGTTTGATTTTGTGTGTGTGCTTTTTTCATGGACACTGGTTTAGAAAAAATGATTCTGGTAACTTCTCAGAATTTGTTTCTTCCTTTATTTTGTTAAGCCTTATGTTTAGTATGCACAACATCAAAAGGCCAAAAGAAATGAAATGGATAGAAGGTAAATACAATTTCATATCGCTGCATAATCTGTATGTTCATATTGCTGATACCTCCAAGGGTAGCAGTTTTATGTGTGCAGGAATTTCGTATAGCAGGTTCAACAACTTTTTCCCTATTTAAGTTTAGTTAAGCTCTTGTCGTGTCGGATTAGGTGACTCGGAACTTGTGTGCCTGGTTGACTGGGTGGGAGACCTAGGCTATCCATAGGAATTTAAAACGAGAAAATTGATGTGAAACAAGTAAATCCGAGAGGCCAATGATTGCCACAGTGCATGTCAAAGCATAAGAGAACCAGAGCGGAGAGAATGCTATTTAGTGTGAAGAAATGAAAGCAGAGCACAATTGAAGAGTGGAAACAGATAGCAGAGTTGAGAAAAACAGAGAATAGAGTTGAAGGGGGAAGCATGGCGTTAGGAAAAAGTTACAGACAAAACCGGAAAAGGTAAAACAAACTGAGAAGATAAAGGAATAAATAACAAACGGAAAGCTTGATACTGACTGGGGCTTATAGGCAAGTAGACAACAATGAGCAACCACAACCATGCCCAGTTCAAAGAAACTGATAAAGGTGTCAGCTAAGTGGAGCTTAGCAAACTTCAAGGGGTCGTGGTCAGTGGCGGAGCTACGTTGAGAGCACTGGGTGCAGCCGTACCCATACTGATCTGAAATCTACACTATGGTTAACCAATTTTCACCATGTATTCAGCTAGAAATTCAAATTGTCTTAAGGAGCTGCACCCCCACGATGGAGCTCTAAACTGGAGACAACTTGACATGCAGATTTGAGAAAGGTGTTGAAGGCTACAAAAGTGCGGAGTGTAGATAGAGGGTGTCATCAAAGGTTAGTGTAGGGTTCCACTTCAATGACTCAACCTTCTGAAAGATACTAAATTGAATACTAGCCAGCTTTCTATCCATCCATCATGGATATACAACTATTTCATTGGACATCAAGTTTCAGGTGCTCATTTAATTATTGAATGTGAACATAAATGGCACCCACCAGAGATAACTGTGTTGAAGTGTATAAGTGAAAAGCCCACCTTTCCCCATCAGGTTAGGTTTTTGGGTGAACTGGTTGGTGCATAGTAGCTTAGTAACATGGTATCAGAGCCAGAGACCGTTCGAATCCTGGCAGAGACGTTGTATCTCCACCCCTTTATTTCCACTTTGTGCCCTCATTTCGGGCTGCACATGAGTGGGGGTGTTGAAGTGTACAAGTGAAAAGCCCACCTTTCCCCATAAGCTTAGGCTTTTGGGTGAACTGGTTGGTGCGTAGTAGCTTATTAACAAACTAAACGGTTTTTTCTATATTTATATATAGAAGCTCAACCTTCTCCTGTTGAGAAACCCCGAACCCCGGTATCAGCCTATAGGGCTGCACAGATACTTGGGCCAGACACCATTGACCATGTTGGTGACTATTGACTAGTGCAGTTACTATCTATCCTACAGTTTCCACAAATTCACTTCTTAATTTCACTCTAAAACGCTGAATAGTGTACTGCACTACCATCAAACTGGATCTACCTTCGCCACTGTAAGGAACATCTGACCTATGCTTTCTTTATTATTTTCCAAGGGCACATATATTTACTTTCCAGGCGATATCCTCTATCACTACTCCAGGACAGATTTCTGCATTCTTAATTACACAACAAATACATTCTGACAGACTTATAACGGTGGATATGGTAGCTGAATAATATGCAGATTCTTTATGAACATCCAGTGCTACTATTCATATTTTTTTTCCCCAAATTCATCTGATGACCAACATGATGAGATAACACCAATGAATTGTTGCACCGTGGAAAATATAAACCATGTCAAAGATTAAGAAAAGTGAAGTTCACAGCATTTGTTTAGAGCATGGAGATGTAATGAAGATAAAAACGTCAAAATTCATAGCAATTTCGCAGAGACAAGAATCCAAACTAATCAACATAAATCCAATAATCTTACTAAAGCACAATTATTTCTTTATATCTGTAATTATGGCTAGTACAACGGATGCAAATGGAACATTCTGAATAATCTGAAAAATATTAACAAAGTGATTGTATGAAATTTTAATACATCACACAAGCAACTCAAGCGCTGAAAAAATCCTTAGAGTGAATTGTTGAAATGAATAAATCTTAAGAGAGAAAAATCAATCGGTACAATTAATTGGCATTACAGTAATTAGTACAACCACACTGATTCATCCAGTTGAGAAAACACGAAGTGGTTAATGTGACTAGGCAGTTATCTCCTTTTCACATAAACATTCTCATCTTTGCTAAGAAACCAGTATTTTCAACAATTCTAACCCTCCAATCTCTAAAATTGTAGTGACTCCACAAATACAATTTATACTAAAATCCTAACACCTTGCTGTCTGTACCACTAATGCTAAATCGTTAGCGTTGCAATCCTAGTCCCAATTGCTACCTCCTCAGCCCAATTTGGTACTAAAAGTTGTACTAGAGGAAGTTTACTCGGTACTGGGAGTCCTTGCCCTATATCTTAGTGAAGCCACCAAACAAGCAAACGTGCACAGAAGACGCGGAAAGGCAGGAGATGGGACAGGAAGGGGCGGTACTTACTTGGCTGTGCGGCCCATCCCTGCTCCCCTCCCTTGATGCGTTCAGGGAAGGCGTAGTTAACGGTGAGCACGCGGCCGAACAGCTCGGCGCCATCCATGTTGTCCATTGCGGCGGCAGCGTCCTCACGCTCGAGGAAGGTGACGAAACCGAAGGAACGGTGCTTCTGTGTGGCCTGGTCCAGCGGCGTCTTGACGTCCTTGACCTCGCCGAAGGGAACGAACGCCGCGTGCAGGATCTTCTCGTCCACCTCCTCCGCCAGCCCACCTGCGCCAGGAACGAAGCCCGTATTAGTCACCGCTCGGCGAATCGACCGGAGGTCAAGAAGAGACAAGGTCCTGTTGCGGCCACCGCGAGAAATTTCTCGCTGAGGAATTTCGTCGAGCGGGTAGCGCGCACAAACAGCGAGAGAGATAGAGCGCAAAGATTGAGCGCGAGCTTTAAGTTGTACGAGGAAGAGATGAGGCGCTTACCGACGTAGAGGGTGTTCTTCTGCACCGGCTGATTCATGTCTCCGGCGGCGGGCGAGAGGAGGCTGGTGCGCAGGGGTACCGGGGACAAGGAAGATGCGCGGTGTTTGCGTTCTGCACTGCACTTTTTGCCTTGGACCAGCAATGACCAGTGCTGTCCAAACGGGCCAGGCCAAGCGTGACGACTGCCGACCAATGCAGGAAAAAGGTGGCCCAACCCAGCACAGCACGGCCCGAAACAAATGCTTGTCCTGAATTTTATTAGGGCCATGGCAACATGCCCCGTCTCTAGATTTTGATATTTCTTCTTCTTATAAACGTCTTCGCCCCTGATGTTATAAAAAAAACGTCTTCGCCCCTGATCGTGAAATGTGCTTTTAAATGTGCTACACTATGATATTTTAATTTTACGAATAAAAACAATAAAGATATAAATACTCAGATAGATATACTAGTACCATGTACACACAAGCACACCATTCTTATTCTGTAAACTAGATCGACTTTGATCTTGAAATTCAGTCACTAGAAGGGGACTCACAATCAACAGTAGTTAGTCATAAATGCAATATAAATCAAATATGGAATTTAAACCCGAACAAGTTGGTTCACCACAAAGAACCTAATCAAGTGAGCTCAGTTGAATTTGCATATTTTATATATAATTCTTTTTTACAATTGTTGTAAACCACAATGCAGTACAAGGGAATTAGAATATTTCCAAATGGATCTACACTTTTTATAGGAATGTCAATTGACATGCTTAATTCATTAGATAACAGTCACATCATGTGCGCATCACTTTGCTTTTTATTTTAGGTTCTACTATTGTGGGCCTTTGTTTTTTTTTTTTTTTGAAAAAAAAACTGTCATGAGCCGATCAAGAGCATCCCATATTTCATTCTTCTAGAAAATGAGAATAGCTTAGATCCTGTGCATGAATTTTAATGTTTATACAGTTATAGGAACTAACCAAGAAAACCAAATCTGTGGTGCACGCAAAATAAATTTCTTCTTGTCATTTTTTTCTGATAAAACATGAGGCAAACATTTTTATCAAGCAGGTTGGATTACCGGCCAGTGATCTTTACCAACGGTAATGTAGTCAAATTCTCCTCGCTCGCAGAAAGAAAAAAGTTACTATCATGACAAGAACGGAGACGATTATTAATGTATACTAGGGGTCCCTAAACACACTCGTGGGGGTGGGCACAGGTTCTGAATGCCGGCAGTTGGAGGCTTTGGTTCGAGTCCACACTACTTTACGCTGCTGGTTGGAAGCACTGCAAAAAGATGCAAATGAAGTAAACTAATCCGAAACTCTGCCCCTCAACAGAATAATTAACTATATCCTGAACTGAAGTTCCAGCCCGCGAGACCGTACATATGATTCTGCATGCCGTCGATAATCACAGTGGCAGTATTCCATCGAAAGCCGAGTGATCAAGCAAAAAATTTGCGACAGTATAATGCATTTTAGTAGTATCATGGTTAGCACTACTACAGTGTAATCATAGATGATGGATGCTGTTGATGCAGGATTGGGTTACTAAATAATAATCCATGTTAATCAAGTGGGCAGCATGTTGGGCAATCAGTGGCCACAGCCCCAGATCCTGCAGGGCTCACTTGCTGCTCCCGGGCATCCTATGCTACGCATGCCAGTAGTTATGGTTTTGGGCAGCGAAGGTGCAGATTATTGGTCTGGACCACAGAGCCAGATGGGGGCTTGCCACAGCGCAGATCAGATGTCGGCTATGAGCGCTCGATGGTTTATTGCTAGTAGCTTGATCGATCAGTTCACTTTAACCACAATGAATCAAATTGTTTCCCAAGAAACAACCGCTCACATTGTCTTCCATTTTATCACCCCAAGCTACGAGATGGTAACAAATCAATCCCACCATTGATTCTTATTGACAAATACTAATAATGGTGCGTTCGTTTCCACCTATATAATTTTTAGAGGGTCACATCAAAGAGAATTTTGTCATTTTGGAGTACTTAAATAAAGTCTAATCTCAAAACTAATTGCAGACCCTCTATCTAATTCGCGAGACGAATCCAACGAGTGTAATTAAGGTGTGATTAGAAGATGTTTACTGTAGCATTATTGTAGCAAAACATAGATTAATTATGATCATTAGATTCGTCTCACAAATTAGAGGGGGTCGTGACATAGGTTTTGTCATTAAATTAATAAAAGATCTACTAAATAAGTAAGATTCTCTTTGATGTGACCCGTCTAATTTTTAAAGGCCTGGAAACGAACGCACCCTAAGTAATTGTGTTGCCGCCGCACACCCACCATCCCGCTACCGCCCCACCCGAAGCCCTTATTACCACTACTTTTTTTCTTTCTAAAATATTCATACCACCTCAAATTATCACGTGTTATTACGATGATAACAATCAATCTAGATTATTGGATTAGAGTGGATGAACAACCGAGCCATGTTTAAAGTAGTGTACCGTAATTTTCAAAGTGATTTCAGATAAAACTTGGACCCTATGGGCGTTCGACAGGTGGCCAGAGAAGCTCACCTGGAGACTTGCACGTGCGCAAGCAATAGAAGAGGTAGCATGTCTCTGAATGGGAATCCGGCGCACGTACGCGTGACGCAGGCGCACGGGTGGCCTGGGATTCTCTCCTCGATCATCGTCGTCTCTGCCACGCACGGCGAGGGTACCGAGGACATCCGGCCATCGTCGGTCTCAGGCAGCCGCACGTGTGGGCACGGTCGCACGCCCGCTGTCCCACATGCCACCCCGCTCTCTTTCTCCGTGCACATCACTGTTTGTGCGGATCGGCATGCACTTTTTAGTTACGGAGCCGGAGTTGTACCATATGCAAAATTTACCATGGTGATGTCACTTTTACTGCTGGCTTTTGTTTCTTCAGGATCTCGCTCATACAACTACCTCCATCTGGATTCAAGACAGGGACCTCGCATCGGGATCGATTAATCACCGATATGAAGCTAATACTATTACTACCAAGGAAGTATTCAGTGTGAAAAATCATTCGACAAAAGGGTGAAATTACTGTGCGCTCGTCAAGGAGCTACATGAGCGGCTGCGCACTGTCTACTTGTCTAAGGCAGGAAGAAAGGGACAGAGGACCCTCGTGTGCCTGCAACACAGCCAGATGGGCCGAGTTACAGAAAGGCCCAGCCCCACCCACAACTGGTCCATGTATGCTTCGTGACATCAATATACTCCTCTGTTCTGAATTTCTTGTCGTTAGGACAAGCCAACTTTTATAAATTTGAATTAGTTGTTTTGTCCTAACGACAACAAGAACATAATAGAGAAGTATATCTTCGAGGAAATATAATTTACAGCATCAGTTGGTATTGCATACTCCCTCCATTCTTGTTAGTGTTGATGTTTAGAACAACATAAATGAACTAGCTGCAGGCTAGTTTGGCTGTCTGAAACATCATCATTTCAATTCAAGAACAGAGAAGTACAATGCAAAAATGTAACATGAATGGGCTCATTGTGATGGAATTTGCCCACTTGTATTCTACTAGTACTACTTGGCACTAGCCTATATATCAGAGTTCGAAAAAGAAAGTACTAGCCTATATGACTCAATATAATAAAGATGCTCATAGGACCTTTCTTTGTAGCTTAATTATCAGACATTTGAGAAATTTTCACGCCAATCTCCGGTGAAGGGTTCTTCAGTAGCTCTGCCATCCTTTGTGAGCAGCTGTGTATGGGTCAGTGCACGCACGGGGATGGGCAACAGTACATGTCTGCCTCTGACAGGCACACGGCATCTACCCCGCCCGCTCGTGTGCTTGTTCACTTGCTGTGCCCCTTTTCTGTCGCTAGCTGCTGGCTGGCTACCAACAGTTGCTTTATGTTTCTCTCCGTCCAGATCTCCGTCACAGTACATACTGTACCTGTACTCTCAATGTACTGGTATAGTAGAGGATCCCTTTATTTGTTCCGCCGTAGAGATCCTAATAACCAGTATCCAGGATGCTGCGAATTAAAAGTGCCTCTTAATTAACGAAGCACATGCTAGCAAGGCGTGTTCTAGCTCGAAAAATATATTACTCTTTCCGTTCCAGAATATTTGGCTAGGCTCATCTATTCTTTTTAGAATGTTTGGCATTCTCACTTTTCGAGACACCTTTCTCTTTTCTCAATACACATTTATCTCTATCTCTTTTCTCCCGTTTTCTACGCACCTACTTTATTACTTCTTTTCTTAATCTCTATATCCGGAGCTATAATGTCATACATGTTGGAACGAAGAGAGTACTAGTCAAGAGAGTACTAGTCGAAACCGATCAAAGTCATCTAGAATCCTTTATTTTCTTCAGTAGAACTACTAGTAGCGTACTGTAGTGAGTTTCAGAGTGAAGTGAGGTCACACACTATACCGAACCGTCGGCAGGATTATATTATACTTAACCCGGTGGAGGCAGCACCAAAAAGACAGTGGTCAGCAGGGAGATCCCTTTTCCGCAGTTCCAGTCGAGAATCAGGTGAGGCATTTTGTCTGTTTGCGTGTCTTTCAAAAGCCAAAGGTTGATGGCCGGCCGGGATCCGGACCGATCGATCATGTCAAACATGGCAGATGCACGTACGCAGATTTCCATATGATGCCGTGCCACGCCACACGGCCACGGAATTTTTAAACTGTTTATGGTTTGATTATATTATCAGTGCTGCATGCTGCTGGCTGCATTATCGACGACGACGAGACGGATCCATGTCGGTTGCGAGCTACTAGTAGTGACTGAGTGCAGCCTCCAATAATTTGAGCATTAGGTAGTGGGAAGCCGGGAAATTAACAACTCATTCCGAGACTTTGCTCCCTAAAATCCATGGGCTACCTTTGAAAATCGGAGCACCACGCACAAAAATTAACAGCTGATTTCAAACTTTGTTGTTGTTGGTGGTGGTGTCGATCTGCTCGAGTCACTGCACAACGTCCACAACAAAAAACAGATTTGCCATTCTACCTTTTGCGCTGAAATTAGGGACCTCGCACGAGACGTCTAGTTCATGCACACCTGTACACCACTTTGCATTCAGATCTCCATAAAAGTAGTAGATACTCACACCAATTAACGAAAAGGTCAGCAGAGACAGAGAGAGCTGGCACGAGTGATCACCAGGTTTACACGATGGAACTCGGTCTACTCAACTCGTAGATACATGCATCACCTCTGGTTTAACATAATTTTGTGTGTATAAGTAATCCCATCCTATCCTATCAACACAGTATAGCTAGGATCGATCAACATCCAGGCCGTCGCTCTCGCACGAGTGCGAACCCAATAACTCACGATTTGCTCGGACATTAAAGGCATCGACCTAAACATTGCATGCTTGGAAAAGTTAGCACCACCAAACCAAGCGTGTTCCATATATGTCACCCTCTTAAATTTTGCTTTTCCTCTAAGGAAATTAAATGGTCTTCAAAACCGTATACTCTCCTCTTTCTTAAATTGTTGACGTAGTTGACTTTTTTTATGTTTGACAGTTTATCTTATTTAAAAAAGTTTAAAAATTATTAAATATTTTATTATGATTTGTTATCACTAAATAAAGTTGAAACATGACTTATAGTTTTACATATTTGAAAAATATTTTGAATAAGATGAACGATCAAATGTAACGGAAAAAAGCCAACAGCATCAACAATTTTTAAAAAAGGAGTATGAGGTACCACGTATGTACTTATCTTCAAATCAAGACGTGAAATTAAATGGTGGGTTGCAGTAAACAATGTTACAGCACACAATTTTACAGAAAATAGCTACTACTCCCACTCACAAAAAAAGAATCGCTTCCATAGCCCAAAAAATCCTTTTTTCTAATTCCAACGGTGTTTTATAGCTAGATTCCTGAAGTAACAAAACATGGTGTGCGTGCGTGTAGCACGTTTCATGCTGAGACCTGGTATACGTTTTGTGTTGGAGTTGGACAATGAGATGGATCGAGAGGCTAACAAAGCAAGCAAGTAGCAGCCAAGTGCACGTGTGATTGGGAAGTAGACACGACCCGAGATGTGCGATCGACTAGGTTCCATGAACATCGCGGCCGTTTTGATTGGCTCAACAAGCCTTAATAAATCCCGTCGCTCGCCAAATGTTATTTTGCCTGCGTGGATTTTCGGTGCACGTCCAGCTCCCGTGAAGAATTGGACATCCACGTATCTAGTGTAAGGTTATTTAATCAGCATCACTGTCGTGCTTAGCTATGTGGAGACAGGGGGTTTACCACGACCATGGTGCATAGAGATGTCGATGATTTTCATGTGCCCCTAATCCACTCTGTCCTGGGATTTATGATAACAATGTTGTGATGCTCAAATTTCAGCTTACATAGTAGTAGTAGCAATCATTCCTGTTTCTCACTAGTACATTTTACTCCCCTTTATTCTCTAGCTACTACAATGATGTTGCATGATGTTATTAGGACAACACATGTTATTCAAAATAAACTAACAAAAACCATATTGTCATAATGCTACATCTGCTTATTTATATACTCCTATCTTGATAAAATTGTCCTTTGTATTCACTTGCAGTTTGTATAAAATTATAAATACATGGAACATCGTACCATCCCGTTAATGTGCATGAGGACAAGGGAAAACAAGAATCTAGATAAGCTTCGGTTAGTATCAAAATTGCCTTCACTACCATGTAATCAGCTTCCACAGAGACAACAATGTATATCCAAAACCCAACAGTTGAAATCCTGGATGGATGGATCAGTAAACCAGTGAACATCACACGAGTTGTCATAGTCGACATACATCTACAACTCGTGTGATGGAGGGATCAACACGACTATCTCCTTGGAACACCACTATTTCCATCCATTGTGTAGATAAACGTTCTTCCTTTCTTTCATCTTTGAAAAGGATGGGCTATTTACTATATTTTTTCTGGCTCTATGATCTTGTCAATTCTGAGCAACTTAACCTTTTCAAACTGTGGGGAAAAAAAGATCTCAATAACTTTGAACAGAGTTGCTAAAGTTATGTGTGAAAACAACGACTAATAATAAGTCTTAAAACGAAGAAACTTCATTCAGCCTGAAATACAATATTAAGGTTTTATATGCATCCCTGGTGTGCCTACACTTTGGTGCTCTCATGCATATGAGACCTTTTTCCTCCACAAATTAAAGACATCCATGTCAAGAGATAGGCCTACTCTAAGGTTGGCCGGATGTGAGATAGATAACCACCGTCCCTATCACACGAGGCGGGGGAAGGAGATAGAGAGCCTATCATCATGCATGTAATTGCTTGCGTCCTATATACGGAGAATAGTACACCTAACAGCAATTTGATGATTGGAAGCAGCTTGCCATCTTCTTTCCATTGAATGTGTGATGGGTACGTGCACCTTGATAGACGATCGCATATACATGATTAAGCGTATGATTCAATTACATGATGCTTAATTATTTCCAAGTATTCAAGGACATAATGCCCGGGTTTCGATAGGAATGGCACCCCAACCATGACCTTGATATGCTCTTTTGTTGAGAGCTTAGCCGCGGCTGGCGACGTAAAAGCGACAAGACGCAGCGCTCAACGATCCTTCAATGATTTGATAATGATGACCCTAGCCTGGTGACAAATTCGCATCCGTCGAACTGTCTCTATTTTGTGAACATTGGAACGATTGTTCTTTCTTTCTTGTAATCTGATGTATTATCATTGAACAAATCTGCTAGTCTTGTTTGTTGCATGCAGTACCAGTAGAGTGTACTATGTGGTGAATGGGATGTCCATTATATGTGCTCGATCTGCGTAACCTCCACACGCTTCGTTCTACTACTAGCTGGAGTAGTATAGCATGATTATCTGTGCATCAGCGCGGTCTTAGAGCGTCCCCAAAGGTAGAGACGGCACTAACTCTCTATATCATCTTAGAGTTATCTAAGAGTCATCTAAGAGTTCATATCAACTCTAAAGTAACAATTGGACCCACATGTCAGTGCCTCAATAAATGTTAGAGGCTGCCTCTTGAACAAGAGCTAGCAATCTTCTCTCTCTTCTTTTTCTCTAATAAATAATTCTAAGAGTTAGCTAAGAAGCAACCATTGGGGATGCTCTTAGAATTGTACACTCAAGTTGCTCTATCGTTCTACAAAACTTTTGCTCATTTCAAGAAAGCTCAGTCGTCCTCTTTTGACAATGGAAAAGTTCGTAAGACCTGGTGGAACGGCACTTTCTTTTACTTGGTGACTCATATGGAGTACCATACACTATATTAAAACTTTTGACAATAGTAGTAAAAAATAGTATTTATTAAGACTGAAAACATAAAAATAGTGTTACTATATTCATCGTGAAACCAACTATATTAACAAAACTTTTTTCCCTATATAGATATGTTTTTGCATATATCATTGCTCAAAGCTGTTAAAATTTTGACTATGATAAAACTATAAATACTTAGGTTTCTAGATAGAAGTAGTATTTGAAGGAAAAGAACATATTGCCCTGATGCTTGGCACCAAGGGGTGGTAAAACCTTGGTCTTTTATGAACCATTAACTTTTAGGTATGTTATTGTAATTTCTGAATAACTTTCTTTTAACCAACTTTTGACTATTGTGTTGGAACCAAAAATCGTTGTTTCCCTCAAAATCAGCCACGTGATATCATAGCTACTCTATCTATTTGCATTAAGAAAAATTGTTGGTCGATGACCTTACAACGCGAGTCATCTCAATGATTACCCGTTAGACTTACACAAGTTTTGTGGAGTATTGTTACATGAGAACCTTTTATGCTTACTTCCGTCCATGTTTCCTATATTTTTTAATATAAATTATGTTTTTTGTTAGTTCAAACTTGAATCCATGCTTCCTATATTTTTATGTAAATTATGTTTTTTATTAGTTCAAACTTGAATCCATGCTTCCTATATTGTTTATATAAATTATGATGTTTATTAGTTCAAACTTGAATCCATGTTTCCTATATTTTTTATATAAATTATGTTGTAAACTTGAAGTTTGAATTAATTAGCTATGTATCTTAAACCCAAAGGAGGAGTACAGCCCAACTAATTGATGAGTAGATTACACACATGTGTTTTTTAGACCGACACATGCTTGTTCTGGAGGAACATAAACCTGACACGTATCTTGAGAAAAGGTTTGCCTAGCAAGGCAGGAGAAGGGAAGATGGATGGAGAAGCAACCAAGACGGAGCCAGGGCCTGGATCTCGATCTGTAAAAGGGAAAAGCCAAAATTCAACTACTACCCCTACGGTCTAGTACTGCTGGCGAGCAAGTCTATCCTCGTAGATTTTGACCGGTAATTTGTACACAGACGGACGAGAGATCGAAAGAGCAGGGGGCGCATGAATGAGCGGAAAAGGAGAGGCAGCCTCCAGTCCACTCCACCGGCGTGTGGGCCCCACCCGGGCAGGTCAGGAAAGGGATAGGACAGGAGAGGACAAGCAAGAGGCCCTCGTGCAACTCTGATTTGATTGAGGAGGCCGTGCGTGTACCATCCATGCGCTCCCCTTCTCTCTCTCTATCTTGTGTTGTTCTCTTACAGTATTTTGAATGAATTAAAGAAATCTGAAGAGAAAACGCAGGAAATACTAAAAAACTGTGAGTGAGTGAGTGACGGTGAGGAGGAAGAAGAGGAGATGGGCATGTGAGGTTGCCATGTGAGGTTGAGGGGAAGAAGAAGATGGACATTCCCCACTCGTGCGCATGGCCACCCACCCCGTCCTCTCTCACTCATGCCATGGCGTGTCGTACCGGGACTGGTACCAATCAATAATTTTTTCTTCTCTTTCTCTCTCTATTTATAGAGAGAAATGGCGGTATGGCACTGTAGTCGTTGGAAGCACTACTAGACCGGTGGATCTCCAGTCCTGCGTGCGTGCGTAAGCTTCCTGGAAGATTCCTTGTGCATTTCTTTATGTTTCTCTTGGGGATTTAATTAGTACTACTATCTTGCGAGAAGAGTCCATGAATTTCTATGTTATCCATGAAAGAAAACATTCATGTGGACGAACGAACGATCCTGCAGTAGTAACTAATGATGGATGGTGATCCGATCGATGTGAGCTGCATGAAGAATTGGCGGCCTAGCGAGTAGTACTATAGCGACTAGTAGTACTGGAGATCTGCGATCTCGATGAACCTTGGACCATTGATGCATGTGCCTACTACCTGTGAGCAACAAATGCTGGAGTAGCTGCAATAACACCCCCGCACGCGCGCACCGTTCCTCCCTTCTTCCCTGGGCCTACCACACGTGCATCCTGTCCCAACAAGCATACGCTTCTGTTATGCTCTACTTCTGACTCTTCTGATAACTAGAGTAGCCAAAGACAGAGCCGCAGTAACTCCGGCACAGTGCCCCATCGCTACTACCACTCTGGGTGTGTTCGTTTCATCTCTAAAATTTAAGACTGTCATATCGAAGAGAATCTTATTATTTATGAATATTTCGATCAATTTAATAACAAAACTTATTGATAGATTGGTGCTAATTTTTGAGATGAATCTAATGAGCTTAATTAATCTATATTTTGCTAAAGTGATGCTACAATAATTGTCTTCTAATCACGACTTAATTAACCTTATTAGATTCAGTCTCAGTAAATTAGTCTAAGAACGTAATTTATTTTATAATTAAAGCTTTATTTAATACTCTTAAATAATAAGATTCGTTTTGACGTGACAATTCTAAAATTTAGAGACCGAAAACCAACACACCCTCTCCTTCCACACCCTCTCCTTCCGCAGTCCTACTCCGCCTCGGAGCTACTAGTAGCACCCGTGCGATCCTTTTTTTCTCTCTCTCTCTCTCTGCAGCTGCAGCACCACGGAGCAATGTGTTGCCATCCGTGTTGTACGGAAGATCCCCGGGCATCTCCGGTCAAAAAGATGGCCGGTCTCGTCTCCTCCGATCCACCGGAGGACTGATGGATGGACGGGTCACAGGTGACCTTTCACCATGCACAACAAACGGAGGGCTATGCTACAAAACGCTTTGATCCGCCCATCCGCCACTGTACCACTGTGCCAACAACGGGGCACCGCCATGCTCGTACGAATCCATCCAAATCTGCCAAACAGTATCCGGAATAAAATCCACACAGTCTCTTCTGTTTCCCACGACTATTTATATATATAATTCCAGCCGGGGTATCTCCATCACGGGCTACAAACAAAAAACGGCCGTGTTATAATTACTTTCCGCCGACTTTTCTCCGCATATTTGTTTATTATTATCTCTGATCTGCCATGCACACTTTTGTCATTGCTAATATGACTTATTAACTAGAGTAATCCGTTCCAATTTACTTATCATCCTAAGGATCTTTTTTATCCATTACCATTCTTGGAGGGATTTTTTTATCCAGGTTCAGATAATTTTAAATGAATCTGGACTATTTGTCCAGGTTCAGAAACAAAGAATGTTCAATAAATACTAGTATGATAATAAGCTAGAATGACAAGTAATTTAGATGGTACTGTTTATTATATAGAGTTTTAAATTTTTTATTATTTCTAGGTGACGTTTTGGAATGACATTTCAATGTTACCAGGAGTCAGTAACTTTATTACTAGTAATCGGGAGGGAAGGGAAACTGTTAAAAGACAAAAACAAAGCAACTGAGCCGGAACAGAGAGGGGCAGGGGAGCTCAGTGCGAGCGCACGAGTGGGCATGGCAGTGCAGGAGATCTAGTGAAATCGCCCGTGTAGGGTCACCGTTTTATTTATGTGCTGCCACCAACGCTCACATGCACCCAGGAGAGGAGAGGACCAACCCATCTATCATACCATCCTTAAAAATGATCTCATCACCCTCACCTAAACACAGGTGTCGTCGTTGCTAGTTAAATCACAGATCTAACTAACCTTGTAACTACATAAACCTACGCATGTGAGGCGATTGCTACCGGTTTGATCCATCTGGCCCTTGTAATTGCTCATTATATTGCTGCTTCAAGTACTTTTGTACTACGCTCCGATCCTCTCACAACAATATGGTCCAATGGGAACCACCCCCATGTGCATCCTCGATTGCATGCATGCAACTTCTTCCTCTCCCTCTCTCTCTTTCTCTATATATATAGTAACTCTTATTTCTTACTACATGCCATCAAATCCAGTACTAGTATGTTTTTTAACCTAGACTAGTGTGGATGATCTACTCTACTAATCCAACGATGGAAATCTCTCTCAGCTCAACTCTCAGCGCTAGCTGTTGCATGAGCAATCAGTAGCGAGACACTGCCATGTATGCTGCACATGGCGCCGGCCGTCGACCACCCATGCATGCACTCACCTTTTCATTTTTTTCCCTTGGACATCTCATGATTGATTGGATCACACCACTCACAAACAAATCTCCGTTCAGCATCATCTCGGGTTTAACAAAGGGGAAACTGTGTGGCAAATGATCACTCGGCGTTCATGATGTCTCTGCGTCGAGCTTGCAAACCATGTACAGTAGTATATGTTTCGCTGCTTGGCCGTTGCTCAGACTTTGACGCGAATTGAAGCCGCTGGAACTGTTTTCTTCCTCTTCTTCTTCTTTTTTAATAATAACGGGCTGATATAAGGAAATAAGGAAAATTAGTTGTGAGAACATTTGTGAGTCAATTACTCAATTGTGTGAACCAGCATTGTGAGTCCTAGGCCGTTGCTTTCAATCTCCACTTTGCCAAGCACCTGGAGATCAAGGAACCGATAACATTCAAATGACGTGTCTTATTAAAAACTTTGGCTCCATGAACTTTTGTACTCCTCTCTTAATTCAATCATGTGAAAATGGGTGTCATGGCATCTCAAGAATGAAGGAGGAGAAAGCAGACCAAGAGGAGTTAAAAGATGTTCCGAAAAATTCAATATCCGACGTGGGACAAAATCCAATGCTAGGAGAAGGAGAGTATCTGAACAGAGCAAAGATTGGACAATCTTGAACATTTATGTATGGATACGATTGAAGATCTTAACATTGCACACAAGACTGCTGAAAATCTTTGCATGGATACGCGGGTGATTATTTCCTTTGGGAAACCAAACAAAATGTGTGCGTGGAATGGATACAGGTGTGTTCGTTTTCTGAGTCTAAATTTTAGAATTGTCACATCAAAAAGAATCTTATTATTTAAGAGTATTAAATAAAGTTTAATTATAAAACAAATTACAGGCCCCTAGACTAATTTACGAGACGAATCTAATGAGGTTAATTAAGGCGTGATTAGAAGACGATTACTTGTAGCATCACTTTAGCAAAATATAGACTAATTAACCTCATTAGATTCATCTCGAAAATTAGCACCAATCTATCAATAGAGTTTTGTTATTAAATTGATCAAAATATTTATAAATAATAAGATTTTCTTTAATGTGACAGTTCTAAATTAAATTTTAGAGAGGAGGAAACGAACACACCCACGGTACTAGAGCATGCAGGTTCACATGGTTTTGACACGGACGGTACTGGCAGCAACAACAGTAGGGCTCGCGGCGGCCGGCTGCTAGGTGTCGCAGAAGCATGTGTGTGCACGGGCGAGAGAGGAGAAAACAACAAGCGAGCATGCGCGCGCACACATGGCATGGGGCAGGGTTTGACCGGAGCGCCGCGCACCGCAGCCCGGGCGCCCTTCCCGAGGCCGGGCATGCGCCCTGCCCTGCAGCGGTTAGAGGCGATTGATAGGATAGATAGATGCTCCATTATTTTATTTTCCCCTTCTCCTCTCGCCCAAGATTTCACACTTGAGGTTCAATTCAAAACAAAAAAAAAAGATTTCACACTCTGGGCTCTATCCCAGCAGGAGTCACCCTTTGGGCTGCAGGAGAACACGGTCAACAATGTGGGCCCCACGCCTATCTGCAGCAATTAACGAGGAGATAAATTTTCCAAGCTGGATTCCCTGTTCTCCTTTTGCCCTCTCGTCATCAGAGAAGAGAAGAGGGAGTAAATGTGGTAGGGGTATCTTTTTTGGTGGAGTGGTAGTACTAGTAGTAGAAAATAAATAAACAGGCAGGCGGGCAATAATTCCCTCCGGTTGAGGGTCCTATATAAAGGAGCGGAGGTCCTCTCCCTCCTCCCAGCACAGCAGCAGCGGCAGCAAGCCTCTACCATTCCCTCGGCAGCAGCAGCAGCAGCATAGAGGGGTGGTGGTGATGGCGCTGCTCCTTGGTGTTGTCGTCGTGGTCCTGGCGCTGGTGGTGGCGAGCAGCCTGCTGCTGCGGTGGAACGAGGTGCGGTACAGCCGCCGCCGGGGGCTGCCGCCGGGCACAATGGGGTGGCCGCTCTTCGGGGAGACCACCGAGTTCCTCAAGCAGGGGCCCAGCTTCATGAAGGCCAGGCGCCTCAGGTTGGTCATCTCGTGCATTCTCTCATCAAACGGATTTCTGCTCTCTCTCCTCTCTTCTCAGAACAGAGCACAGCAGAGCAGAGCTCGTCTGTTTTTTTTTCCTTTGCAAAGAGAAACACACACACACACACGCTGGGTTTGGCTGCCTCATGAGCTCAATCATTGAAAAAAAGCAAGGAAACTCTTTGCTCGGGGCAAGAAAAAAAAAAAGGAAAGGTCGTGTTCCCCAAAAGCTCACAGCTCCTACTGTTCCAGCTGGAAGAATAAAATTACTAGCATTCCTCACCAAAAGGCTGGTTTTCTTTAGTTAGTAACTTGAAAAAAGAAAAAAGAGAGAAAAACTGATGTGATGATGGATGCTGCAGGTACGGCAGCCTGTTCCGGACGCACATCCTGGGTTGCCCCACGGTGGTGTGCATGGACCCGGAGCTGAACCGGCGCATGCTCGCCAGCGAGTCCGCCGGCTTCGTCCCCGGCTACCCGCAGTCCATGCTGGACATCCTGGGCCCCAACAACATCGCCGCCGTGCACGGCCCGCTCCACCGCGCCATGCGAGGCGCCATGCTCGCGCTCGTCCGGCCCGCCATGATCCGCGCCACGCTGCTCGCCAAGATCGACGACTTCATGCGCTCCCACCTGCACGGATGGGCAGGAACACGGGTCGACATACAGGAAAAGACCAAGGAGGTTCGTTTTCTATCTTCTCCATTGCAGCACTAGGCACAGTAATTCCTTCCAAGGCGCAGCAGAATGATGAAAATGTAGGAAAAGAGAAGGACGGACGGGAGATCCCCCTTTTCCCCTCCCTCTCTCTCTCTCTCTCTCTCAACCAAAAGGTTATCAAAAAAAAAAAACCAAACCAACCAAAAGGTTATCAACAAAAAAAAAAAGCGGAATCTTGGGCTTTCTAGAACCTGTACTGCTGGATTATGAGCCCCTTTCCAAAGCCAGCACGAAACAGGAACACATTCCAAAGTGAATTTGCACCATCATGACCCTCACATGTCTCTGTTTTGCCCTTTCAGATGGCTCTGCTCTCGGCACTCAGGCAGATTGCTGGCATCTCGGCTGGCCCGCTTTCTGATGCCCTCAAGACGGAGCTCTACACCCTGGTGCTCGGCACCTTCTCCCTGCCCATCAACATCCCAGGGACCAACTACAACAAAGGCCTCCAGGCCAGGAAGAAGCTCGTGGCCATGCTGCAGCACATGATCCAGGACCGGAGGGCCGCTGCCTGCGCTCACGATGACATTCTCGATGGGCTCTTAAGCGGCAATGAGGGAACCAGGGCGAAGCTCACTGACGACCAGATCATTGACCTGCTCATCACCCTCATATACTCTGGGTATGAGACCGTGTCCACCACCACCATGATGGCGGTCAAGTACCTCTCGGACAGTCCAAAAGCCCTTGAACAGATCAGGGTACGTGTACACTCAATCCTCCTAGCTACTACTAGTCCTGTCATCCTCGAGTTTACTGATGATATGCTGCCTTCTGCAGGAAGAACATCTTCACATCAGGAAGGGAAAAGCACCAGAGGATGCCCTTGACTGGAACGATTACAAGTCCATGACCTTCACTCGAGCTGTAAGTATTTTCCTCACGCTCCCTCCAACTGCAATAATATTCATCTTGTTTGGCGGCAGTATTCATTCTTCTTCTGTTATATGCAGGTTATTTACGAGACTCTCAGATTAGCTACCGTTGTCAATGGCCTGCTTAGGAAAACTACCCAGGATGTGGAAATGAATGGTGAGAATCAATACACGCTGCTTCTATTCTACCCTATGTAAATTGCAGGTTCTCATGTTATCTTTTGCTTCCAGGGTATGTTATCCCAAAGGGTTGGAGAATCTATGTCTACACAAGGGAGATAAATTATGATCCCTTCCTGTACCCGGAACCAATGGTTTTCAACCCATGGAGATGGCTGGTAAGAAAGACTGCAAACAAATATATTAACATGTAGTAACAAAATTTTCTAATCTGTGTTTTTGCATACACACTGATAATAGGACAAGAACCTGGAATCGCATCCACACTTCATGTTGTTTGGAGGCGGTGCCCGGATGTGTCCTGGGAAAGAAGTAGGAACAGTTGAAATTTCAACTTTCCTTCACTATTTCCTCACACGATACAGGTATGTTACTCCCACAATTCTCTTGCTGCCTGAGAACATCTCCTAAGCATTTTGCTGACACCAATCTTCTCTTGCAGATGGGAGGAGGATGGAAACAACACCATATCAAAGTTCCCTAGAGTGGCTGCTCCCAATGGACTACATATCCGAGTTCAAGATTACTGATCCTGCAACATTTTGCGGCGAGGTTTAGTTAGGATTCAGACTGAGATATAGCAGTGCTGATGCAGCTGGCCATATCAAAAGTATTAGAACAGCCATTTGGCGCTTGTAAAATGTGTCCGTGCCAATAGGAATGGTATAGGGATGATATAGGTATCATAGTTTTACTAGGAGATCGATTCATGTAGAGAGAGCCACCAGATGATCCTGTATTCTTTTGGATGATCAGTTTCCAAATTAAGCACAAGTATCATTTGGCAGAAACCAACTTTTGTCAGCAAGAGAGAATGTTAGCCTTTCATTTTTTCTTCTCGAAAACAGAGTAAAAAAAGGAATATCATGTTCACCAACAGAAGTTCATCACTCAGCCTGGCAACATGTTCATGAAAAGAAATCACTGCTCCACCTTAACAAAACGAAAGGTGGTACTGATTGCTTCCGCTGAAGGTGTCAATAGTTGTTGAACTCCAGAAGCCTAACCTGTGCAATTCAGAGAACGAGCGTTATTCATTTGGCACTGAGAGCCATGCTGCTACACTAGTAGTAAATCTATGATTGAACATGCGTAACAGAAGATTTCAGCTTCTTTTCACTTGTCCATGTGTCGATATCATCTTTTTGGTACAAGCAACTTCCCTGAAATTACTAAGATCATGGATCAGGCATGCGAAAAATGAGCGAGCCAAAAATAATGAATAGAACAGATAGTTTCAATAACTGTAATTCATCTGTGATAGTTCCATTGCATTGGGACCTTTATGACATATTCTTTGTGGTCACTTCAGTCTAGAAGATTGGCACTCTATTTTCTCAAATAAATAACATGCACAATTTAAGGAGTCAATTGTGTATGATAAAATTATTGCTTCTCAAGGAAATCCGCTTTTTATTTATCAATCAAATGCAAATTATAAAAATACCATCAACTTCAAACTTCAAAGTAGAATCAATGCAAGCCTAGAGGCTAACAGAGGTCACTGGTACTAGTTTTTTTAAGGTAACAGGACTTCCGTTCATTAGCCAGCGGCATTGTTACATTCTAATTCCAGGATACAAGTTCCCACAGAGCCACCATTTGTTCAGCAGATACCTTCCTAGCACACCATCTATTTGCAGAGACAAACTTGAAATCAGCAAACTTCTCCTGTAACCCCTCCTCTTGGCTCTAACTGGTACTATCTGAGATACAATTTTTGTGAGAAATTATCAACGTCATATGGCTAGCTCAGATACTTTAAACATGCACAATAAAATCACTCCAAAACATGATAGATCAATGCATGCAGGGCATACCCACATGCATGCACCCACACGAACTAGCAGGCAAACTCCACTCTGTAATACAAATAGAGGAGAGTTTCTGTCGGTCCACATTTGCGCACGCTACTACAGCAATCAGAGGTAGTAATAAGAGACACTGACAGATACACGTTGCATGAACAAGCGAGCATACATCACGGCAGCTGGTACATGTTCTAGCAGAAGAAATCGTATGCGAAGTACAGTGCCATGATGGCGTGCCATGTGATGAAACAAGTGCAATGAAACGCGATTCATCGTATTATTCCAGAAAAACTCTTTGTCAGACCTAAAAATGATGAAACTGACAGTTTCGGAGGCCACCGAGTGCACAAAATGCATACTGAGTGTTAAGTGCATTCACTCTGTCATGTAATTCCCTCCTAGTGTAGGGTGCTTCTTGCATATCATCAACAAACTAATGGACAAGCAGAAACATCAATCAAGCAATTAAAAGGGATTCTTTAGAAGATTGTCACTAAGGAAGGAAAAGATTGGTCTACAAAACTTAATGGAGCACTATAGGCTTACAGAACAACATTTAAAACTCCAATAGTGTTGACGCCGGTTTTTGACCAAGGGACCCATTGTCGCCGACTATAGGTCAAAGAGGGCCGGTGGGCGTAAGGCCGACGGCCGCTTGGGCGAGTAAAGGGCGCGTCCCTCCCGAGAATCGTGCGCGGACGCCAACGTAAGAGCATAACATTGATGGGCCCGGCCCACGTTGTAAAATTAGAAATAATAGTTTAATTTTGGAAAAGGATCCTAGTCAGTTAGGAAATCGGCCCGAAGAGGGTCCGAGTAGGATTCTTTGTGCCGGGTATAAATTTGTACTCGGATGTAACCCGTAAACTCGATTCACATCCAATACAACTTTCGGCGCATCGCCAAACCCTAATTTTCTCGTCAAGTCTTTACCGTTTTCGCGCGGGATCTTCGGGGCTCCGGTCGACAACAAGTCGGCTTGACAAGGTAATTATGTCGTCTAATTCTCGGCGCATTGTTCGTAATTAGATGGCTTAATTGCTAGTTATCCGGCGACCGGATCTGTTTTCGACCGTCGTAGTGAGTATCGGCCGGATGAGTCAAGTCGACCCGGTCCGGGCTCGTGGTGGAGGTAGTTTGACTTGTCCCGCCTCCCCGTCCCAGCCTTTGCTCACAACGCCGATTGGCTCGGATCCGGTCGTTCGAGTCACGTAGCCGCTATGAGATTTCTTTTACATCTTAGCCGATTCGATCGTGCAGATTCAGCTTGACGTGTCCCGTGTTTGCCTTTGCGATAGTTGACTTGTCCTAGGCGCATGCAGCCGATTGGATAGGATGTAGATTTACTTTCATAGTTAAGGCGTTTATGATTATGCTTGTCCCGAATCGGCCGGGCGTGCGCGGCCGTTAGACCCGGTCCGCCGTGTGCCATCGCTTGACTTGTCCCGTTGGAGCGACCGGTCGATTCGGATCCGTGTGGTTGTATTTGTCTTACTCGTTCTTTCGGAGTGTTTAGCCGATTGCTTATCACGTTCATTAGCTGTTTTATGTTCAATTAGCTAAATCTGTTAAAACCGCCTTTGAACCCGAGTTATTAGTACGATTTCATTGATCATCATGATACATCTAGATATGATCTAATAACTCATTGTTATAATCAATGGCAGAATCGGCCGGATGCCCGATCGGCCGATTTATCGCTCTGATTGATGATTAAACCATCTTCTTGCTATCAAATTAATTACATCCCATTAATAATTACCTTGTTTTACATTTTATTCGATAATGCATCCCCGCAAAGTCTTAATGATTTGATCGTCTACCGACGAAATCGGCTGCTAGCCACCGATCGCATGTTATAGCGTCGGCCGATTTCGTATCGTTTGTATCACAGCTCGTTTGCCTGGCATTTAATACATAAATGGATGGGCCGTGCTGTCTCTCGTCGATGGCCGATTTTGTCTATCTTACGCCGTAATCGGCCACGGCCGCACATCGGTCTATCCGGGCCGATGACCCGGAATTTTACACCTTTTATTGTCTTTGTTGGTTTGCAGGAAAACCATCCGGCACGCACCAGCCGCACACGAGAATCGGCGAGCCGAGCCGGTCCGTTGGGAGCACAGGACCCTGCATCGCCCGGGGTTTCGGTGGACTCTCCGGACAACGGTGTGTTGGCGACTTTTGACGTCAACACACTTTTTGGCACGCCCAGTGGGACCGAAGCAACCAAGATCAAGATGTCGTACATGCAGAGCTGTCGGGGAGGACGGAACACCAATGGTCGATGCTGAAAATCGACCGATTTTTGTTCCAGCTTCCTCTTAGGACGGATGGCAAAGGGCATGGAGAAGTTTCGATGACAACGAGGTTTCGGCCTCGGGGGAAGATGACGACAGAACAAAAGCTGCAGTACCAAGAATACCTGGCCGAAGCAATGAAAAAGTACTTTCAAGCCCCGAAAGTGACACGTGGCGTAGTGGCCACAAAAGGAGACATCCCTCGATTCTCGCATCCGGAAGAACTAGACCAAATCAAAGCCCAGAGACTCGCCGGATGCCAACCAACTCGGTGATATGGTCAACTCGTCCGTTCATCAGGCCCTAATCAATCAATCGTGCGTGTTGACCAACACCATCGGAAATTTGATCAAGGACACAGCTTGATGGCAGATCGTTCACCGAAGGATATTCTCGGACCTGCGTACACTCAGCCTTTTGGCACTCTTGTACGACCAATTCAGGGAGTTGGCCTCCGTAATACCACACCGCCAGCAGGGTTTCAGCCCTCGTACGGCATGCCACCTCACCTATGGCCTGGCAAGGACAATGCAAATGCAAGTACCAAGTACGACCCAGCCAGGCAAAGAGGATGACAAGTGGCCCCAAGAAGTCGGTAACGGAGGAGGGCGACAAACAAGATGTACAACAGCCGACTTCTGAATTAGGGGCAGCGACCAATGTGGCAGCGGTCCCGCAGATGGCACAAGAGCCTAATTTCTTCTACGTACCAAATACCGGCCCGAGTAGAATTGAGAACTCACCCACTATAGTACGGCCGATATCTCGGTATTCCACAGCCAACCGCATCGGCCGGGGGACAGGGATTCATGATCTGGACGGCCGATCCAATCGGCCATGAATTATGGAATCGCTCCGCAAACATCGTTCCCGGCCACCGGCACCGGGATTTCTCGGAAGCGGCCGCTTGATACACCCGACCGGGGGCAGCCCAACACAGCTTATATGACGGGGACCGGATCGGCAACCGCTGAACCCAATGATATGAATAGCCTCATGGCTAAGATCGCCGATATGATGAAAGATCGGCTCGATTTGAAGCCTAAGGAGAAAAGTGCATTGTATCGGCGACCTTACCCCGATCGGATGGATTCCGTGGCTTTACCCAATAAGTATAAAATTCCTGAGTTTTCCAAGTTTTCTCGGGCAAGATAACACATCAACTATGGAGCACATCAGCCGGTATGACGCACAGCTTGGTGAGGCGTCTACTCAGGAGGCTTTGCGGGTTCGGCTATTCCCACCGTCATTGTCCGGATCGGCCTTTTCATGGTTTGCTTCGCTGTCACCTGGTTCTATTCAGAGTTGGGCCGATCTCGGAGAAAAGGTTTCACTCGTACTTCTTCACGGGCATTACCGAGCTTAGTTTGTCCGATTTAATGGCAGTGAAACAGAAATCCGGGGAATCAGTGGCTGATTATATACAGAGGTTCAGGACTCCGAGGGGACGATGCTACAATCTGAACCTCGACAGAGCAACAGCTTGGCCGAGATCGCTTATGCGGGGCTATTCTCCAACATTAAAGAAAAGTTTACCCCACATGAGTTTGATGGGCTGGCACAACTGACACGTAGGGCAGTCGGCCAGGAAGAAAATCTCCAGCTCACCAGGAATCGGCGGTATCGTGTGACTTATGCTGATTTCGACAATGAAGATGATGAAGAGGGAATTAATGCAGTTGAGTGGACTAATAATAAACGGCCGATATTTTCTCCGCATGTCAATCCTAAGGAGAGAAAATATGATTTTGATTTATCTAAGGCCGACGAGATATTTGATCAGCCGTCGCGGGAAAAGAAAATCCAGCTTTCACCTCATCACAAAATTCCTACGCCGGAGGAGTTGAAGAAAATGGCTAAGTGGTGCAAGTGGCATGGAAATTCACATCATAACACCGTTGATTGTTATGCTATGAGAGATGAGATCCGGAAGGCAGTTGACAGTGGGGTATTGCGAGCAGCTGATGTAAAGAAGAAGATGAAAGTTGATGGGCACCCTTTCCCGGCTAATACGATGTACATCAATACCATCGGCGGTGGATCAGCTGGTTTCATACGCCGATATGAGAGGAAGAGGGAGAGGGAAGAAAGAGATCAGGCGGCACGTGAACAGGAATCTATCGGTCAAAGTCGCAGACAGTGCAAAGCGTGGTCCGCCGAGAAGATTTTGACCCACACCGGGATTGTCCTTTCTTTCAGCATCGCTGGGACCGAAACATGAAGCTTCCATCTATCGAGAACTGTCCGTAGTGCACTAGCCGGGAAGAGTATCGTGATGTCGGGTCGTCAAGTTACCAGGGACGGCCGATTGGTCGCAACTATGAATCTCAACAATCGGCCCCCGAAGAGCAATCGGCTATGATCACGTATATGATGAACGAAGATACGTAGTGCCAAAGAGAACCTCCGTTCACGATCGACCGGGGCCAATCAATGATGAAGAAGAGTTTGATTACCAATACCATGAAGATTCGAGAGGTGATCAAACCGAGAACGAAGGACAAGTAGTGCCCTGCTGGTTTGCTCAAAGAAACCCAAAAGAGGAGGCTTCAAAGAATGCGTTGTCGGGAAATCAAGGGTGGACGGCATTACAGAGATGACCAAGATGATGAGTCCAAGCCCAAGAAGGAATGGAGGCCGAAAGTGCAGTCTCAAGTGGTCCGGCTGAAGCCGCGGTGAATATGATATCCATGATGCCCAGGATTGTCGGATCGGCCGATGAAAATTCGGCTGAAGAAGAACCAGCTTGGGGAGACTTCAGAGATTCTGTGGACGCCGGAATCGGCGGTATTTGATAAGCCGCTCAACTCGATCATTTGCATCTCAAGGCATTGTACATTAGCGGCTACGTCAATGGGTCACCAATGAGGAAAATGTTGGTCGACGGAGGAGCAGCGGTCAATGTCATGCCGACACTACATACCGCAAGCTCGGGAAGACGCCGAAGAAATGATGAGGGCTAATCCGACGCTCAAGGATTACAGCGGGAGAAGTCAAGATGTGCGTGGGGCCGCAATAATGGAGATCACCGTGGGCAGCAAAACCATACCCACCACTTTTTTCATCATCGACGGGAAAGGTGCATACACAACTTTGTTGGGGAGAGACCGGATTCATGCCAACCGTTGCATCCCATCAACCATGCACCAGTTGTTTGATTCAATGGGTCGGCAACAAGGTCGAAATCGTACGGGCCGATAAATCCGTAACCATTGCAACCGCCGATTTCGAGTTTGCTCGGTCCGGAGAGCCCGCCTTGTTTATCGGGCACGTATTGGGATGCGGAGGCCATAAACATCACCGACGACGGAGTTATTGTGACCGGGGGTCGGTACTCCCGGCTGCTCCGATGGGCCCCACAGGAGAATTGACGGACAATCGGCCGATCGATACACGCACCGAGGATATGATGAATCGGCCGATTAACGAACCGAAGACGGAAAATTAGGCCACGGTTTTGTGTCGGCCGACGAGTTAGAAGAAGTAGATATAGGGGATGGAGACAAGCCTCGGCCGACATATATTAGCAAGAAATTGTGTAAAGAAGTAAGAGATGAATTAGTGGCCTTGTTGAAAGAATATAAAGATTGTTTTGCTTGGGATTATAGCGAGATGCCCGGACTCACCCGATCGATCGTTGAACATCGGTTGCCCACCAAGCCCGGATATCGGCCATATAAGCGTGGGGCTCGGAAAATTGACCCTAGGTATTATGAAGCCGTCAAAGAAGAGATTATCGGATTATATGAGGCCGGCTTCATTAGGCCATGCCGATATGCGGAGTGGGTTTCCAAGTATTGTGCCGGTGGAAAAGAAGAATGGAAAGATGCGGGTTTGCATTGACTTCGAAATTTGAATAAGGCAACTCCGAAAGATGAGTACCCAATGCCAAACGCCGATTTGTTAGTTGATGCAGCCGCCGGCAACAAAATTTTGAGCTTTATGGATGGAAATGCTGGGTACAATCAGATTTTTATGGCCGAAGAAGATATATCGAAGACGGCGTTCAGATGCCCCGGAGCGTTGGGACTATATGAGTGGGTTGTCATGACCTTCGGACTAAAAAATGCTGGTGCTACATATCGTAGGGCCATGAATTTTATATATCACGATTTAATCGGCCGATTGGTGGAAATTTATATTGATGATGTCATGGTGAAATCAAGATCGGTTGGGAGTCATGTGGCTGATCTCGTAGAAGTGTTGAAGAGGACAAGACAATACGGCCTCGAAGATGAACCCGCTCAAGTGTGCGTTTGGCGTCTCACTGGACAATTTCTCGGGGTTTATTGTGCATGAAAAGGGAATTGAAGTCGGCCCTAAGAGTATTGATTCTATCGTAAAGTTGGAACCGCCGACGAACAAGACGAAGCTCCGAGTCCCCGATCGGCAAGATTAATTTTATTAGGCGATTTATCTCAAACTTGTCCGGTCGACTTGATGTGTTTACGCCATTGTTGAAACTCAAAGCCAATCAAGAATTTCGGTGGGAGCCGATCCATCAAAAGGCTTTAGAAGATATCAAGAAATATTTGGTGTCCCCACCGGTGATGGTTCCGCCAAAGCCAGGCACACCCTTTAAGTTATATTTATCGGCCGATGATAGGTGCATCGGCTCAGCATTGACTCAAGAACAGGAGGGAAAAGAGCGGGTCATATTTTATCTCAGCCGCAAATTAATTGACGCAGAAACACGGTATCCGGAGGTGGAAAGGTTATGTCTCTCGTCTCGTATTTTTCATGCACAAAATTAAGGCATTATCTCGTTGGCCGAAGAGTGTACTCGTCGTTTGCCAGTGCCGATGTCGTAAAATATATGCTATCGGCTCCGGTCCCCAAAGGCCGGTTGGGCAAATGGATGTTGGCAATTGCGGAGTTTGATTTAGGCTATGAATCGGCCAAAGCAAGTAAAAGCACAAGTATTGGCTGATTTAATAGTGCAACACGGTGAACACTCGGCCGGATACGTTGAACCAAGTGCCATGGACGGTATTCTTTGATGGTTCAATTTGCAAGGAGGGAAGTGGAATCGGCTTGGTTGTTGTGTCGCCTCGGGGGCAATACGTGGATACTCTATTACAGTAGAGGCGCACACCAACAACCAAGTCGAATACGAGGCAGTATTAAAAGGACTGGAATTACTCATCGATGCCGGGGCTGATTTTGTGGAAATTTTCGGCGATTCCTTGTTGGTTGTGAGTCACCTGGCCGATGAGTATGAGTGTAAAGATGAAATATTGTTGCAATATCATAGAAAGTGCCGTAAGTTAATGAAAAGGTTCAAGTGTGTTAAAGTCAGCCATATACCAAGAGAGCAGAACTTTGAAGCAAATAACTTGGCTCAGCTTAGTATCCGGATATCGGCTCGCCGAAAACAGCTTAGAGATAGCTGATATTGAAGAAGCCGATTGGCGTACGGAAATTCGAAATTTTTTGAGCAATCCATCCCAACCTACAGATAAGAAGATAAGATATAAAGCTTTGAAGTATGTTCTGTTGGATGATCAATTATTTTTCAAGACAATTGATGGGGTGCTTCTCAAGTGTATTGATGACACCGAGGCCAAAGTGGTAATGAGCGAAGTGCATGATGGGATTTGCGGAACGCATCAATCGGCCCATAAAATGAAGTGGCTGCTAAGGCGAGCTGGTTATTACCGGCCGACAATGTTGGCCGATTGTTTTAAATATTATAAAAGTTGCCAAGATTGCCGTAAATTCGGACCTATACAGAGGGCGCCCGCGTCGCCTATGAATCCAAGAATCAAACCTTGGCCGTTCGTAGGCCGGGCCATGGATATGATCGGCCGATAAATCCAGCATCAAGCAAAGGACATCAATACATATTAGTAGCTACAGATTATTTCACGAAGTGGGTTGAAGCGGCACCCTATCGCAAAGTTTCGACGACCGACGTGATAACGTTTGTTAAAGAGCATATCATTTATAGATTTGGGATTCCGTAAACAATCACGACAGATCAAGGATCAGTATTCACGTCGGACGAATTTCAATCTTTTGCTGATGAGATGGGAATTAAGTTGATTAATTCGTCGCCGTATTATGCCCAAGCCAATGGCCAAGCCGAAGCGGCAAATAAGAGTCTCGATCAAGTTAATCAAGCGGAAAATACAAGAGTATCCTCGTAAGTGGCACATGAAATTGATGGACGCTTTGTGGGCTTATCGTATGTCACGGCATGGGGCCATGCAAGTTGCGCCGTATCAGCTGGTATATAGGCACGAAGCCGCATCGCCATGGGAGACAGCCTATCGGCTCCGTAAGGATTGAGTTGCAACAAAAGCTTTCGCCGATCAAGACTACGGATTGATGATGGATGAATTAGAAGATGTAGTACAAAATCGGCTGGATGCATTGGAAAAAATAGAGCAGAATAAGGCGAGGGTCGCCCGCCATTATGATAAGAAGGTTGTGCAGTAAACAGCTTTAAAGAGGGCGATTTGGTCCGGAAGCTTAGGATGCCAATCGGCGTGAAGGACAATCGGTTTGGTAAATGGTCGCCTAATTGG
Source organism: Chloris gayana (assembly GCA_031894775.1). NCBI lineage: Eukaryota > Viridiplantae > Streptophyta > Magnoliopsida > Poales > Poaceae > Chloris > Chloris gayana. The sequence continues at coordinate 44,019 of JAUNZO010000658.1, read as the reverse complement.
GAAGGACCTTATTTGATTAGCCGATCGGCACCGGTAATGCATATATTTTGAAAGAGTTAGAAGGGGAAGAATTCGGCCGAGCACTTAATGGAAAGTATTTGAAGCAAGATTATCCTAGTATTTGGATTAACTCATAGTGTTCGGCCTAAAAGAGACTACAGCCGATGTCGATGCACATCGCTTGAGACGGCCGATACCGAGAGTATCGCCCTTAGCCCAAAAAATATGAAAGTAAAACAGAGGGAGTCACCGATAAATTAGCCGATGTTTAAACATCGCCTTCGCATGGCCGATATTATGGTATATCGCCCTTAGTGCAAAAAATATTCGCAACAAATTTTGTTCAAAATCCTATTACACCTAAGCATAATCGATCGCCTCAAGCACGGGACAAGAAGTCTTGGACGGCAGATAGTGCGCGGGCCAGCATGGAGTCGAGTTTAGCCATGACCAACAGGTCATCCTCGATGGGGCCGACATCGCCGTGCGCCGCGGCGACCATCTTCTCGGCCGTTTGAATTGCTTCGTCCGTCGTCTTCTGTTGAGCCGTCACGTCGCCCGACAACCGTGCAATGGTGGCTTCCAAGGCCGCCGCCGCCTCCTCCTTGAGAGCCGCGATGCTCTCAAATCGGCAATCTCCCGGTTGATTACCCGCAGCTCATCCCGCCGATTTGAGAGTTGCTCTTGCATCTCCCGGGTCTTCCGGGCCTCCTCCTCGAGCGCTTGATGGAGTTCTCGGCGAGTAACGCAGCTTGCCGCTGCTCCGCGTGGCGAGCCGTACGCCGCCGGGCACGAGTGAAGTCCATTTGCCGCACTCCATGTATGCCACGCGGTGCGAGCATAGCGCACATCCTCCGGGAGCTCGGTCCGGACCTCCAAGTACCGGGCCCTTATGGGGTGAGCGTCGGCCACCAAGCGCCGACCGAAGAGGCCTCGAGCCTCGCGCGCGATTTCGTTCATGGTGGTAAGACCGGAGGAAGATACCAAAATCGGCGCAGAACGAGGGAAGCTAAGCGCCCGAAATACCAAGAAAAATAAAATGAAGCTAATAATCGGAGGCAAATCAAGAAAATAAAAAGGAGATAGTAAAAACAAACCTCGCGAAGCGTCAATGCGGAGCGGCCGGACGTCTATCGGCTGTGCCATTGAACCTACAGGTTCGTGTGTTCCAATCAGCTCTCGGCCGGCCGATTCCCCTTCACCAGCGGCATCTTCGGAGGCGGCATCGTGTACATGGCCAGCTTGTTCAGCTTCGGCGGGCTCATCGGCGGGCTCATCGGCAAGCTCATCGACAGCAGTGCCTACAGGAGAAGCCGCGGGCGGCTCCCGGCCGACCGATTCTTCGTCGCAGCGGTGCCTTTGGGAGAGGCCGTGGGCGACACACGGCCAGCCTTGTTCGGCTTCGCCGGCGACCTCAGGAGACGCAGGCCGATCCAAGCGAGTTGAGCTCTCCGAAAGATTTGGATCGGCCCGGCTTGGTACGACCGCCGATTCCGGAGCTACGGGGTCGGCCTTTCGTGTGTCGGCATCCCGGCCCGTGGAGGAGTTGATAGGCGGATCGGTGTTGGTATTTCTTACGTCACGAATGAATCCGCAAGCGCACGGAATACCGTTGTAGCACTTCACCCGGGAGTATTCCAAGGTATCGTATTTATATCCGCAGGGAACAGAGTATTTCTGCAACAAGGTTAGTTTACCCAAGGACAACCAAGACAACGTAGCAAAATAGGGTCGAGAGGGTGACTCTTATCTATTTATCCTTTAAAGGTAGACGAACGCAAGCTAGACTTGTTTACTTCGGGCACCGTCTTAGGCTTGGTCCGCCAAGCCACTCCGGTCTACGAAAGCTCTACTATGTACCCGAACGTGGAGGGTTCCTTTGGATGACAGGGCTGTCACTTCCCGCCACCTACCTCTACAAACCGTGGGGCACACAAGCAAACAAAGGCGATCTCCAGCCTAGACACCACGTCTATGCTATTGACCACTACTCTAGCCTCGGCCTAGAACCGAGTTCGAAAGCTAGAGTACTTCTTGCGAAGCGATGATCCCGTAAACAAGTATAACAAGAATTACGTCTAACACAAAGATATGTCACGATAGATAAGTAGATCACCACGTATAAATCACCAAAAAGAGTGTTTACACGCCAAGGTAAAAGAAAAGGAAATACTACTCCACTTTACAAAAGGGAGGAACACTCCTTCCTCTTCCTTGCCCTCTCTCCTATTCTACTAAAATACAAGAGGCCCTTGGCCTAAGGATGAGAGTTTTGTCTTGTATCTTGATGTTGGTGGTGTGTTGAGAGAGGGGGTGTAGCCCTTTATTTATAGCCTTGGAAGGTCGGCAACTTGGAGGCGGTTCCGTACGTCGGTGGCATTAATTGCAGGTGGAACCGACCTCCGTACGTCGGTGACAAACCGCCGTAGAAAGATGGGCCAGGGGGCCCACCGTCGGTTCGGCCGAACCCACAGGGTGGTTCTGCCGAACCGGCCTCGACTCCCCGGGCTTGATTCTTCTCTCGGTGCCTTCCTCCGGCTGTGTATCGGCCCAATCCACTTGCTTGGTTTGATGTTGAGGCTCGTTTTGTGGTTTTGGGCTTTTGGACTATATTCTTTAGTCCGGGGAAAATCCGTCGATTGCAAAGTCCATGTTTCGTGCATGTTTTCCCTCGTTTTCATATGAATTGCACTCGCATTCATAATTTCACCAAGACTAGTGGAATTTGTTAGAAATAATCCCTATGTCTATTCTTGGTGATGGTGTTTGATTCAAAAAGATGCAACATGTTGACGGTAAAATTGGACCATAAGGACCGTCAACAAGACCCCCACACTTAGCTCTTTGCTCGTCCTCGAGTAAAGGTGGGAGCGTAAGTTGAGAGATCTCTCCCCTTAGAGACCTGCACACATGTTATTACAAGCCACACCGTTTTACTTGTGAACATGACGGTGGCTAACATGCATTCTTGGATGATTGATAAGTGGAACAGCTCATGACTCAAGTCACTATACTTTTGCTCACTAAGCACCTTGGGTTTTTGAAAGTTTTGACAATAAACAACATGACTCCCGCTCCTCTTCGATTCTCTTGAATCGCTCAAAAAGTGTTTTCCTCACCAAGGCATTGTGTTGCCTCTCTTTTTCCTACTTCTTAGGCTTGTATGTGGAGCTCGGTAGGGAATGAGAGAGGCATACTTGTATCGTAAATATTGCTAAGCCAAAAGAAAGGATCCATGGAGAAGCCAAGTCATGTAACCTTGATCAAGAAGTGCGTGTGTGTATGGATATGAAAAAGTGACAACTCCTATTGCAATTGGCCTCTCTTTATTTTGCATTTTCGAGACATGGCTATCTTTTTATTTTCTTTCTTTTCTTTTCTTGCTCTATGCTTGAGCATCTCTTTTCTTCTCTCTTTTTCATTGCTCATCTTTGTGAGCTTTCTTTTCATTGCTCATCTCGTGTGAGCTTTTCTCTTTTACATAGCCATGTCTCGTTTATGCGTGATTGAGAGAGAGAGAGAGGTAAAAAGAGGTGCAAACGAGGAGTGTCTTTATTTTGGTGGGGTGCTAGCTCCCAGTGTAGGAGTTTAGCCTCGGTGGAGTGTACGTGATCTTGATCAAGAGAGCATGACAAGTTTCTCTCTAGGGTCACTCGATTTTAGTAAAGCTCATTGCAATCACAAGCAGCATATGTATGTAAGTTTTGCAAGGTATGATCATCATATGGCATTGGTAGGAATTTTTGTATCAAGAGAGGAGCATGAAGCCATGGTATTTTTGTTTTGTGAAATAAAATTCCCAAGGACTCGGTAAGCTAAGCATAAGATCATTTCGTCGAGCCATATCACACTTGCCAATAATCTAGAAAAACATGGGTCCTATGGATTTGATTATTTGTTCACAGGCAAGTGGTGATGAAGCGAGTAATAAACAAGTGTGCAAGATCATCATGAGAGCATTAGGGAGAGACTTGGGAAAAGGTATTCAAAAGAAATCTTCCCAAGTTTTAGTTGGTCAAGTTTTAGTAATTGTTTTTCGCGTCTCGTAATGAACTTGACAAATAAGGTAGGCGAAAAGGAAGTGTGGGAAACAAACTCAAGTGCCACGAGGAAGCAGTGGCCGAGCGGGACCCACCAGGGTTCGGCCGAACCACCCTTGTGGGTTCGGCCGAACCGGCCCGGGCCCCCCGGTGCTCTGTTTCGCAGGTTGTGTTTGTGTTGTTTTCCTCGTGATGTTTCGCGCGCTACGCGTGTGTTTGTCTTTGCTTTCCGCGATGTCCCCCCCACACTTGCCTTTTTGCCTCGTTTTCTTCAAAATAGACAAAGATATTTCGAAACAAAACTTGCTCTACCGGTAAGGGAAGACCGGGGAGCACTAATATGATTAAAAATTTAAAAGAGCAAGCGCATTACAATCTTGAGGAATTGAAAAAATGATAAAAATGTGCTCGCGGGAAATGATGAACGCGGGAAGGTTCATTTTAAACGTCGTATTCGTCCTCCTTCCCCGCGTCCTTGAAGAGACGCTTGATCTTGGAGTTGGTGCTGCGGCGATGGCTCGCCCGGGCATCCTTCAAGTCTTCAATAGCGTCTTTGATCTCCGCGACATTATCACGTAGGCGTTCATGGGCTTCGCGGAGATCAACGTGTTTAGCGAGGAGGATTTGGTAGGGGCTTTTTTTAGGAGTTTTCTCCTCCTCGCTTTCATACATTCCCCCTGCCCTCTTGATGGGAGAGGGAGAGAGACGCCTCCTTATCCTCTTAGGAGGAGTGTCGCCCACGGATTCGCGGGCGTCTCTCTTTCCGCCGAGGTGAGCGGCGGGATGAGCTGCTTTCCGCCACCGCGGATTCCCTTGATCTTGAACCTCTCGCCGGGCTTCTTGATGGGGCTAGGCAGGTTGCGCCCTCATATTGATGGTGCACCACCTGCCCGCTCTTGGTAGCGAGGGTGCCGACGTACTTCTCTCCGGGAGGGAGAGCGTTGTCGGCGGCGTCGGCGCTCTTCTTCTTGGGGGTAGATTTCCCCTTCTTTTGGCGAGGTGCCACAGCAGCGGGAGAGTTCTTGGAGGGTGTTCTTGCTGCTGTGGGTGGAGGTTCAATAGCGAGCGGTAGATCATGGATCATCAAGGCTTGCTCGCTGGGAATGGAGACATGATCAAGGATGTCTTCGAGGCCGACTTGGCGGCAAAGCTCGCTGGTGGTGACGGAGACGTCGAGGCTTGGGATGCTACTGTCCATGGTGCTGGGCAAAAGCCTTTTTTTTTTGTGCGAAATGGACAAGGTGGAAGAAAGGTGCAAGGGAAAAATGAAAGAAAACACCTTCATTTATAGATAAAAGCATGGAAAGAATTAATTTGATTTTTCCCGCAGCATGGAAGGCACTAAGCAGGAGATTTGATCTTGTGACCGTTGGAGACAAAAGATGAAAGAAAAAAGTGACCGTTTGGGGTTCAGTATCGGTTCGGCCGAACCAGCAAGGGGGTTCGGCCGAACCGTAGTAGGCCCCTCCGGTCCCCTTCTTTTCTCGGTTGATTGCTTGCTAAAATTGTTTCAGTGGAAAGAGCTACTACGGGATATAGATAAGAAAGAGCTATCATGAGAGAAAATTTAAATTAATCAAGTGCATGACATCAAATTCTTTATCTTTATCGGGCTCGAAATAAATTTTAAGGCGCTGACCATTTACCTTAAATATTTTACCTTCGTCGTCTTGAAGTGTGATTGCTCCATGTGACGAGGTGTCAATAACCGTGTATGGTCCGTCCCATTTACTTCTTAATTTTCCATGCCCGAAGAGTTTCACCCGTGAATTGAATAGCAAGACCTTATCTCCAACCTTAAATACCTTTATCTTTATCTTTTTGTCGTGCCACCTTTTTGTCCTTTCTTTGTATATAGCTGAGTTGTGGTAAGCTTTGTCTCTCCATTCTTCTAACTCAGCTATCTCCATTTTTCTTTGCGTCCGGCACCATTAAAGTCCATGTTCCATTTCCGGATGGCCCAATACGCTCGGTGTTCCGTCTCGACGGGTAAATGACATGTTTTCCCGTACACGAGCTGGTATGGGGACATGCCTATGGGTGTCTTGTATGCTGTACGGTATGCCCATAGTGCATCGGGTAGCTTGTCCTTCCATCCCTTCCCCATTTCTGTTACGGTCTTTTGCAGGATCCGCTTGATTTGCTTGTTTGAGGTCTCGGCCTGCCCACCGGTTTGAGGGTGGTATGGAGTAGCGATATTATGCCTTGATCCAAGTTCTCTTAGGAAGCTTCGGAAGGTCTTATCAATGAAGTGAGACCCTCCGTCGCTTATCACTAGCTTCGGTGTTCCAAACCTTGGGAAGATAATTTCGTGGAACATCCGGCGAGCATGCTTGGCATTTGCGGCCCTGCAAGGCATTGCTTCCACCCACTTAGACACGTAGTCTACCGCCACCAAGATGTATTCGCAGTCATGTGACTTGGTGAACGGTCCCATGAAGTCAATGCCCCATACGTCGAAGAGCTCGACTTGTAAATTGTAGTTGAGGGGCATTGCATCTCTTGCCGTGATGCCTCCAACTTTTTGACATTCCGGGCATCGCTCGACAAATTCCTTTGTGTCTTCGTACATGGCTGGCCAAAAGAAGCCACTTTGCCATATCTTGGCCTCGTGTACGAAACACGCCGTAGTGTCCCCCGTATGGCGATGCATGGCACTTCTCAATGATTCGTGTGCTCTCGGGTATGGGCACACATCGCCTTAGCAATCCATCGGCGCAGACACGGTAAAGGAAGGGCTCTTCCCATAAGTGACGGCGACTCTCATAGATGAGTCGTTTCTTGTTCTTTCCAGGTGGTACGTACTCCGTTGCCATGAAGTTCACAATGTCGGCGTACCATGGATGTGAGTCCCTCACTAGGAGCAGCATGTCATCGCGTAGGAAATCATTGATGGGTAATTCCTGCAGGTTAGTGAATTGTATACGCGACAAATGATCTGCCACGGAATTTTCTACTCCTTTCTTATCACGGATTTCTACATCAAATTCTTGGAGTAGAAGAACCCATCGTATCAAACGAGGTTTAGCATCCTTCTTATTGAGCAAAAACTTTAAAGCAGCATGATCGGTGTAAACAATGACTTTTGCTCCAGTCAAGTAGGATCTAATCTTATCAAAAGCAAAAACAACAGACAAGGAGCTCTTTTTCGGTGGTAGTGTAATTTAACCGAGCTCCAGTCAAGGTTTTGCTTGCATAGGAGATTGCATGATGCTTTTTATCTCTAGTTTGGCCAAGAACAGCCCCCACAGCAAAATCACTAGCATCACACATTATCTCAAAAGGCAGCGTCCAATCGGGGGTTGGATAATTGGCGCCGAGATGAGTGCATTCTTAAGGGTAGTGAAAGCAATCATGCATTCATCAGTAAGCTCAAAGGGTGCATCCTTTGCAAGCAGATTTGTAAGGGGTCTAGCAATTTGAGAGAAATCTTTGATAAAACGACGATAGAACCCCGCATGTCCCGGAAAGCTGCGAATGCCCCTAACATTCATAGGAGGTGGAAGCTTTTCTATAATTTCTAATTTAGCTTTGTCCACCTCTATCCCCCTTTCGGAAATCAAATGCCCCGTAACTATGCCTTCTCTAACCATGAAATGGCATTTCTCCCAATTGAGCACTAAATCATTTTCTTGACAACGTTGCAAGACTTTGTCTAAATTTTCTAAACAATGATCGAAGGTTTTTCCATAAACAGAGAAATCATCCATGAATACTTCCATAATCTCTTCGATCATGTCGGAAAAGATAGACATCATGCAACGTTGAAAAGAAGCAGTGCATTGCAAAGCCCAAAAGACATTCGTCGATAGGCGTAAGTTCCATAGGGGCATGTGAAAGTGGTTTTACTTTGATCGTCGGGATGGATGGGGATTTGATGATATCCTGAATACCCATCAAGGAAACAAAAGAAAGAATTATTTGCCAGCCGCTCCAACATCTCATCGATGAAGGGCAGCGGAAAATGATCCTTCTTTGTAGCCTTGTTAAGTTTTCGGTAATCTATGCACATCCTCCATCCCGTGACGGTGCGTTGAGGGATCAACTCATTTTTGTCATTATGGACGACCGTCATTCCTCCTTTCTTGGGTACAACCTGCACTGGACTCACCCACTCGCTGTGTGGAACAGGATAGATAATGCCAGCATGTAAAAGTTTTAAGACCTCCTTTTTAACGACCTCCCGCATCGCATTGTTCAACCTCCTTTGAGGTTCCCTAGATGGTGTACTATCGGGGTCTATGGGAATGCGATGGGTGCAAAGAGCAGGGCTGATTCCCTTGAGGTCTCCAAACGAGTACCCAAAAACGGAGTGATGTTTTTCTAGCACGGCTAAGAGTTTTGCAGTTTCCTCCTCCGAAAGCTTGTCACTTATGATGACAGGGGTTTCGGGATTTCCGTGAAGAAGAACGTAGCGCAAGCCCGGTGGAAGAGTTTTGAGCTCTACGGGAGGTGGCGTAGGTGTAAAAGTTTCGGGCAGCTCAAAAGTTTCCGCCGAATCATCCTCTTCTAAAATGAAATCAAGAGCATCTTCATCCAAGGATGATTCGGGGTTTTCATGAGGAAAAATTGCCATAACCTCCTCCATGCATTCTTCTTCCACAAGCGGCTCCTCGGCAAAAGAGTTTTGTGCATGAATGATAGGAAGAGAAAAAGTTTTCTTGCCGAGGGTGAAGTCTAAGGTTCCTGAAGGTGATATCCCTAAGAAAAGCTTTTCTATGGGATGACCGACCAAAACATCGAAATCCAGGATTCCGAGAACGTGAAAGTCCAAGGAAACCTCTCGCTTCATTACGCTTAATGCAAACATCTCTAATGATCCCCAAACTCTCAAACAATTGCCCCGGTGGGGCTTTAAGGAGTTTGTCGGAAGGTGCCCATGTCTCGTTTCCAAATAAAGTTGAAGCAAAAGATTCGGACATGATGTTGGCACCTACTAGAGGATTATAGAGAACATCTACCATTACTCCCCGAATTGAGCCACGAATGGTTGATCTAGGATGATCAAGTCGAAGAACTTCCGAAGAAAGTTCGTTTTCCATCAACCATTCATCGCTCATAATTGCCGTCAACTTCCGAACAGTTTTTAAGAGAAGAGATTTTTCAATAGGTTCGGGGTTGGTGCAGGGAGTGCTGGTTTCTTTTGATAGGAGTAGTTCAAGGTGTTTCCAAAATCTTCAAAAATTTCTTCCTTGAACTCAAATGGGAAATCAAGAGGTTCATCTTCCTCTATCATTGTTCTTGTGTTAGATGAGGACTCGAGTGCTAGGTGCTCCATCATGGGCACCAAGTGTTGTGTCTCTTGCACAACGAGTTCCTCATCTTCTCGACTCCGGCTCTACGAGTAAGTCAGCGGAAAAAGGTGTGTTTTCCACAATTCGATCCAAAAGTTCGTGTGCTTCCGCTATGGTCTTATGAGAAAAAGATCCACCCGCGCCCGTGTCAAGATAAAGTGCGGTATCGTTGCTCAATCCCGAATAAAAGTGTTGTAATAAAACGGGTTCGGGGAGCAATAATTCTGGTCCGGAGTCTGTTAGAGAACAGAACCGAATCCATGACGCACTTAAGGTTTCCTTTTCTTCTTGTCGAAAGCCTATTATTTCCGCTCGTAGAGAAGTGATACGAGATACGGGGAAGAATGCTAGACAAAATTTGTCTCGCAATTCTTTCCAATCACCGTTCACTCTCTTAGCGGTGTAAGTGTACCATTGCTTCGCCTTCTCATTGAGAGAGAAGGGAAACAACTTCCACTTCAATGTTTCTTGTGTCATGCCATGGATCAATCGGCATGAACACAAATGTTCAAACTCTCGCAAGTGTTCATAAGGATTTTCATGTTTAAAACCCGAAAAGGATAAACCTCTAATCATCGAAATGTAATCGGGGAGAACTCATAGCCAGGTGAAGACATAGGTTGTGATGATGATGGTGGCTCTAAGAGTTCACCCCGTGGAGTGGAGAAAGATTGGATGGTTGGGTGTGACTCCATGATATGTTTTTGTGAAATTTTGAATGTAGGGAAAAAAATAAAAACAGAACGGTAAGTAAGATAGATTACGAGGGCAAACCTGATTCGTTACGAGAGATAACAACCGTTCCCCGGCAACGGCGCCGTAAATGCTTGTTGGTATTTCTTACGTCACGAATGAATCCGCAAGCGCACGGAATACCGTTGTAGCACTTCACCCGGGAGTATTCCAAGGTATCGTATTTATATCCGCAGGGAACGGAGTATTTCTGCAACAAGGTTAGTTTACCCAAGGACAACCAAGACAACGTAGCAAAATAGGGTCGAGAGGGTGACTCTTATCTATTTATCCTTTAAAGGTAGACGAACGCAAGCTAGACTTGTTTACTTCGGGCACCGTCTTAGGCTTGGTCCGCCAAGCCACTCCGGTCTACGAAAGCTCTACTATGTACCCGAACGTGGAGGGTTCCTTTGGATGACAGGGCTGTCACTTCCTGCCACCTACCTCTACAAACCGTGGGGCACACAAGCAAACAAAGGCGATCTCCAGCCTAGACACCATGTCTATGCTATTGACCACTACTCTAGCCTCGGCCTAGAACCGAGTTCGGAAAGCTAGAGTACTTCTTGCGAAGCGATGATCCCGTAAACAAGTATAACAAGAATTACGTCTAACACAAAGATATGTCACGATAGATAAGTAGATCACCACGTATAAATCACCAAAAAGAGTGTTTACACGCCAAGGTAAAAGAAAAGGAAATACTACTCCACTTTACAAAAGGGAGGAACACTCCTTCCTCTTCCTTGCCCTCTCTCCTATTCTACTAAAATACAAGAGGCCCTTGGCCTAAGGATGAGAGTTTTGTCTTGTATCTTGATGTTGGTGGTGTGTTGAGAGAGGGGGGTGTAGCCCTTTATTTATAGCCTTGGAAGGTCGGCAACTTGGAGGCGGTTCCGGACGTCGGTGGCATTAATTGCAGGTGGAACCGACCTCCGGACGTCGGTGACAAACCGCCAGAGAAAGATGGGCCGGGGGGCCCACTCGTCGGTTCGGCCGAACCCACAGGGTGGTTCGGCCGAACCGGCCCGGACTCCCCGGGCTTGATTCTTCTCTCGGTGCCTTCCTCCGGCTGTGTACTGGCCCAATCCACTTGCTTGGTTTGATGTTGAGGCTCTGTTTTGTGGTTTTGGGCTTTTGGACTATATTCTTTAGTCCGGGGAAAATCCGTCGATTGCAAAGTCCATGTTTCGTGCATGTTTTCCCTCGTTTTCATATGAATTGCACCTGCATTCATAATTTCACCAAGACTAGTGGAATTTGTTAGAAATAATCCCTATGTCTATTCTTGGTGATGGTGTTTGATTCAAAAAGATGCAACATGTTGACGGTAAAATTGGACCATAAGGACCGTCAACAATCGGCCTATCGAGCGTTGGTGTCCGGGCCCGAGGAGGAAGAACCGCCGATTCCCGCAAAGAACTCATAGTTAGACAAGTATGTAAAGTGAAAAGGGAATCGACGATCATGCAATAATGACCTGACGCAGCGGTGATGGTTCATCGAAGTAGTCCGGGTCGGACGGGCGCACAGTGCCGCTTTAGCAGCGCGCGGTGTCGCTTCGGGGCTTGAGTCGGCCCCGCAGCTGGCACATTAGCCTTCCTCTTTCGAGGGCGGCTGTTTTAGTCTTGGCCTTGCGGGCAGCTGGTGCCCTCGACTCATCGCCGCAAAAGCTTGGGCAGGAGTGCGATCGGTGAAGCCGATATTTGGAACAATTGGGCTCGGCATTAAGTATGCAATCGGCCGGCCACCGATGCTCGGGTCGGCGGCTCCTCCGTGTCCGACCGAAAAAGAATATACAAGGGTGAGCATTTGGAGTGGCCGATTTCATTTATAAAATCGGCCTTACAGAAATAAATCGGCTACACGTACCTCGGCGAAGGCTTCGCTCGAGACTAAGCCGGAGAAGAAGGAAGCGAGTGTTCCGGCTGCGGAGGTGCCGGTTCCACTCGCCCCACCAGCGGTCAAAAAGGCGGGTACTCCGGGGCGCCGGGAAAATCCGGCTAAGTCGCCGGTGACGACATCGGCGGTGCGGCCGACGAGCCAATTCCACCGAATGGCGTTGTCGACGTTAGCCCGCGCCTTTATTTGCCCCACATAGAAGAGGTCGGGGGCAACCGGCCGAAGCCGAGTTGGCGGGCCGCCACCGACGGGTGGTAGAACTCATAGGAGCAGAAAGCCTTGCTCCCAAGCAATGAGTCCCGTCGGCAGCAGACGAGGGCGGAGGCAGGTGGTGAAGATCTTGACCGCCTCCCCGTCGGCCGTTGGGAAGGTGGGATCGATCGAAAAGGAGTGTCATACCCCTTCTCGAAGAAATCGATGTACGGGTACCAATCCGTACTTTCGTTGTTGAGGCCCTTGTAGAGGGCGGCGAACCAATACGCCAGGTTGTCATCCGACATGGCCGCCCCCGGTGCCATGGATAACGCTTCCCCGAAGGAGATGCACCGGCTGAATCGGGCGTGGCCGATTCGGCGTAGTTGCCGGGAAGGTGAGCGCACCGAGGTCCGGATCGATGGCCTTGGTGGTATGAAGGGACAACCACATTTGGATAAACCACCAAGGGCCACCCGGGTTCTTGATCGATCGGCCGGAGCGCAACTCCACCGAAACCCGGTGAAGAAGGAGGTACGCCGACCCCGTAAGATACTTGCCCATGGGAAGGGCATGGCTGTCGGCCAGCACATCGGCCATCGGCAGAAAATTGTTTGTGGGGCTCACGCTGACCCCACAGAAGAAGAAGTGGTCGAGCCACATGTTGAGGAAGGCAACGTGCTCGCGGCGATCGACCGTGCCGTGCCCCTTGTTGTAGGTCCGGATGTAGACCTTCCAACCCCCGGTGTCCTTAGGGTTGATCCGATGGGAGGACTTAATGCGGATGGCATCCGGGGTGGCCTCCGCCGTGATATTCAAATCGGCCAACATGACCGTATCCAGGAGGGTCATGGTAGCCGGCCGTGGCCGAACATGAAGCAGCTCAGGGCATCCGACCGGAGATAAGAAGCTGCCGCCAAGCAACGGTTCATTCTTGTGGTGATCGGCCGGAGAGAGTTTGATGGCGTGGGCGATGCCGATATTGGCCCAACCTTGCGGATGGACGGCCGATACCCGGTTATACCAATCGCGCCATCCAAGCAACGGGAGTCGGCCATGACCGAAAGCCGTTGGCCCACTCGGCCGATAAAGGAGATTGTTGCCGAAACGGAACCCGGTTCGTTTCGGCACGGATGAGATCCGTGGGGTCGGGATCGCCCATGGGGCCCAAAAAGAAGTGAGTTGGGATGTTGGATGGGATGACGACTTGGTTCCGGATCTCCTAAAAACAAGGAATAGGGCTAAAATAAGAAACGGAACGGAAAGAAGATAGATTGTGAAAATGAACAAGAACAAGAACGCGAAGAAAGATTGCAAAGGTAGAAAAGAGGGGTGCTCGAATGTACATTACCTCCGGAACGGCGTTGGTGGTGGCGACGACGCAGCCGGCGGCGGCGGCCGCAGCAGCAGCAACAATGCAGGATTCATGGTCACCGGAAGAGAAAACGACGGCGGCGCGGTGGGAAGTTGAAAGGGCTCGAAAAGGCAAAAGTCGCTAGAACAGGGGAAGATGAAAGCTAAGGAGAAGAAACAGATGGGAAATGACCGGGGTGACCCCGGGTTTTATGGAGAGGTGACGGGCAGAAAACCGGCGCAAGAAAAGAGGATAAATCAGTCCGACGCATGCGTTGCATACCCCGGACCGGGGGACATGTGTTGACGCCGGTTTTTGACCAAGGGACCCATTGTCGCCGACTATAGGTCAAAGAGGGCCGGTGGGCAGTAAGGCCGACGGCCGCTTGGGCGAGTAAAGGGCGCGTCCCTCCCGAGAATCGTGCGCGGACGCCAACAGAAGAGCATAACATTGATGGGCCCGGCCCACGTTGTAAAATTAGAAATAATAGTTTAATTTTGGAAAAGGATCCTAGTCGGTTAGGAAATCGGCCCGAAGAGGGTCCGAGTAGGATTCTTTGTGCCGGGTATAAATTTGTACTCGGATGTAACCCGTAAACTCGATTCACATCCAATACAACTTTCGGCGCATCGCCAAACCCTAATTTTCTCGTCAAGTCTTTACTGTTTTCGTGCGGGGATCTTCGGGCTCCGGTCGACAACAAGTCGGCTTGACAAGGTAATTATGTCGTCTAATTCTCGGCGCATTGTTCGTAATTAGATGGCTTAATTGCTAGTTATCCGGCGACCAGATCTGTTTTCGACCGTCGTAGTGAGTATCGGTCGGGATGAGTCAAGTCGACCTGGTCCGGGCTCGTGGTGGAGGTAGTTTGACTTGTCCCGCCTCCCCGTCCCAGCCTTTGCTCACAACGCCGATTGGCTCGGATCCGGTCGTTCGAGTCACGATAGCCGCTATGAGATTTCTCTTACATCTTAGCCGATTCGATCGTGCAGATTCAGCTTGACGTGTCCCGTGTTTGCCTTTGCGATAGTTGACTTGTCCTAGGCGCATGCAGCCGATTGGATAGGATGTAGATTTACTTTCATAGTTAAGGCGTTTATGATTATGCTTGTCCTGAATCGGCCAGGCGTGCGCGGCCGTTAGACCTGGTCCAGTCGTGTGCCATCGCTGACTTGTCCTGTTGGAGCGACCGGTCGATTCGGGATCTCGTGTGGTTGTATTTGTCTTACTCGTTCTTTCGGAGTGTTTAGCCGATTGCTTATCACGTTCATTAGCTGTTTTATGTTCAATTAGCTAAATCTGTTAAAACTGCCTTTGAACCCGAGTTATTAGTACGATTTCATTGATCATCATGATACATCTAGATATGATCTAATAACTCATTGTTATGATCAATGACAGAATCGGCCGGATGCCTGATCGGCCGATTTATCGCTCCGATTGATGATTAAACCATCTTCTTGCTATCAAATTAATTACATCCCATTAATAATTACCTTGTTTTTACATTTTATTCGATAATGCATCCCTGCAAAGTCTTAATGATTTAATCGTCTACCGACGAAATCGGCTGCTAGCCACCGATCGCATGTTATAGCGTCGGCCGATTTCGTATCGTTTGTATCACGGTTCGTTTGCCTGGCATTTAATACATAAATGGATGGGCCGTGCTGTTCTCTCGTCGATGGCCGATTTTGTCTATCTTACGCTAGAATCGGCCACGGCTGCACATCGGTCTATCCGGGCCGATGACCTGGAATTTTACACCTTTTGTTGTCTTTGTTGGTTTGCAGGAAAACCATCCGGCACGCACCAACGCACACGAGAATCGGCGAGCCGAGCCGGTCCGTTGGGAGCACGAGGCCCTGCGTCAGCCGGGGTTTCGGTGGACTCTCCGGACAACGGTGTGTTGGCGACTTTTGACGTCAACAAATAGGTATGACATCATATCAATTTGTCTATGAAAATCATGCCATTTACCTATAGAATTGGAACATAAGGCACATTGGGCAATCAAAGAGATGCATTTGGACCTAGATGCTGCAGGAGTAAAAAGAAAGATGTAGATCAGTGAATTAGAAGAAATGAGGTTGAGAGCATATGACAATGCAGCAATATGCAAAGAGAAAACAAAGAGATGATATGACAAGAAATTGCTGAAATAGGAATTCAACGAGGGAGATTGAGTGTTACTTTTCAATTCAAGATTCATATTATTTGGCAAAGGCAAATTGCGAAGCAAATGGGATGAGCCTTATCTCATCACAAGGTATTATCTTCGGGAGCTATAATTATAATGGATGGCAAGAAGAATAAATACGTGGTGAATGGACAACGCCTAAAGGTATATCTTGAACCCGACACTTTTGAGTTAAAAACATTTGATATCTATTATACTGCATAGAAGTCCGGGTGGTCGAGCTTAACGACGTAAAACAAAAGCTCTTTTTTGTATTGTATTGTGTGTTGTTTATAAGTCAAAATATTTAACAAACCCTCATAGAGTTCCTGCTTTGTTTACGACTCGTACTTGGACCATGCCTTTGAGATATGCAGTTGATTACCAAAAATAAGAGATTAGTCCTAGTCGAATTGGATATCGTGGTACATAAATACATGGGATAGCACGCCAGCACGAATCAAAACATATCATACCAATCCTCGACCAACCCTAGAGAGAAAGCAATGAATCGCGATGCATCGAGCAGCAAGGATGACAACACCGATCAGCGCACAAAGAGGGCCGATCGGCATGACGACTGCACCGATCGGCACAAGGAAGGTGTCAATCGGCACCACGATATTCTGCCTTGGGAAGAAGAGGACAAATTACTTTTCGCATCTAAAGAAGATTCAGTGGTTTGGTCAGATATGAGGAAAAGATACATGCTGAAAAGTGAAGCAAATGTATGGAAGGAGGAGGAGAAGAAGCTTGATGATAAATGAAGAGCGAGATCGGAAGAGTTTTGTTACGAAAAGGAAAATCTACAATCCCTCTTCAAGGAGAAGTTGTTTCTCAAAGATACACAATGGGAGACTTCTTAGATCTTGATCTACCATTGACGTATCAAGATTTTCTAAATTGTGAGAGCCTTTTGACCAAAAAGGAGAAAGAGGAGCTAGATGAGGAGAGTTTTTTCACAATTCATAAGGCTAGGCTTCATAGTGAATATGATATTGCCTTCAAGCATCAAATAAAGATTTTAGAAGAGGTTGAGACAGGAGAAGATACATATGTCATTGATGAAGATGATTATAGAAATGTTGATGAGATCCTTCCCAGACAGCTCACATATTGGGAGAATTATGAAGAGAATAAAATTCATAAGAAGAGTTGTCTTGGAGGCAGCAAGTGTTTCTAGTGTCTTAAAGCCATACATCGTCGGACTGAAAACCTCATGAGAGCAGATCCGGATTATGTGCCTAGCAATTTCATACATAATGATGGATATCCTGCTGTTAGAGGAGGAAAATTGCCAATGAAACTAAATGATGAGATCAAAAGAAGGCTAGAGAAGTGTCGGAGGGACAAGGAACGACATGCGAAGAATATGGATCAACTGAATGAGCATTTTGAGGCACTTGCCGGTGGCACCGATCGGCAGGAGTTGAAGATGGTCAATTTTGTTGACCTTACATATATTCCCACCGATAATGATGAACCGGAGGCGAAGAGGATTAAAGAAGCGAGAGGAAGTTGGACGTTCCGCTAGATTGTCGACTAAACCACTTAAGAGATACTCCGAGTGGGATAATGATTTTGAAACTCTCTACTGTTTGGAAACACCTAACCGGGAAAGTGATGGTGATCCTGGAGATTATGATAAAGATAATGAGGGCTTTGATCCAAGAGATGAATTTGGAAACGACACCGTAGAACAATGGACGAAAGAACCAAGCAAGGGAAAGGAACCCGTCGACGCAGATGCTAATGGTGCTAATGATAGGTCAAGAACCACAAACAACGCAGAAGAGTAGCTAGAAGAAGGATACTATGATCAAAGGCGAGCCATGCCGATCGACGCATGGACCTTGCCGATCGGCGCTCGGTGGTTTTAGCAGGTATTCCTCGTGTCAATGCTGAGCATCATGATGCAGTACCTCCTACTTGTTGCCCAATGTGCGGACGCAACATAGAATGTCTTCACCTTGATGCCACACAAACTTATAATAGTCAAATGGATATTAACCGTCACATCATTGATATGATTGATATGAGTGAGACAGACTACACTTTTCTCTTAAGGAACATCAGGAGAATCTTCAACATATTAAGGAGGCATGGTCTAAGTGATTAAGTGGTTAGGAGTCTTTTCTTACAATGAGGGAATTACAAACTTTGAGTGTGGGGGAGGCCTTGCCACTAGTCATAGATTCTTTTATTAAAGAATTAGAGGGTGTTTGCCATTTTGTTCGCCTTTCCTCTAACCACTCAAGAGATATTCTGAGTGGGATAGCGATATAGGATCCCTCTACTACATAGAGACGCCAGTTGCCGATTAGGAGCCTCAAGAAATTGATGATGAGGATGATGATAAAAAAAATAGATTTGATAGAAGAATTTGGTGAAGAAGTAGCTGCACAATTGGAAAAGGCGCACAATTGGAAAGCGAGCTGATAATGGTGAAAATGTTGATAATGATGATAACCGAGCTAATCAAGAAACAGGAGTCAACAACAGCCGGATATGAGCCATTTGCAAGGTATTATGGGTAGCAGGCCCGCGCTGATCGGCACCATCTTCGCGCCGATTGGCACCAAGATGGTTCAACAAAATTTTGCCCTACGGACCTAAATCTCATGATGCTCCTGCTCCTATGTGTTGTCCAGTGTGTAGACACAACGTTGAATGCCTTCACTTTGATATGCAGAGATCCTAAAGACATCATATCGATGTAGACCGGCGCTTTCTCGACATGATTGACATGAGTGAGACAGACTAGTCTTTTCTCTTAAGGAATATAAGAAGGATTTTCAGCATATTAAGCACACATGGTTTAAGTGATTAAGTGGCTAGGAGTCTTTTCTTACAATGAGGACATTGCATACTTTGAGTGTGGGGGAGGTTTGCCTCAACATTAGTCATAGAGTCATTTTTATTCGTTTTCTTATAACGTGCTTGTGAGAGAGTCAAGTGTGAAAGGTTGCTAGCATGGGTTTCTTAAAAACTATTGTGTAGTCCAAATAATTGCAATGTCTGGAATAAAGTGTGTGTCGGATGTCGGATTGAAGCTTGAAACCCCATGTTATTTATCTTACTTTTTGACGATCGATTCGTTGATTGCTTCAATTGTTGAATACCACTTGGCTTTTGTACTAAAACTTGTGAAACCCTCTTCTATCATTATAAGATGATGCATTAAGTAAAAGGTCAGATTATATACCTATATATCTGCTAAGTGAGTTGAGAGTAAGCTACACATAAATCTGTTAGATTGCAAGTGACTTTGTCAACTTTGAGCTCATGATTTCAACCAAACTAGAGAGGAGCAATCCATTTGTTTATCTCGAGTGTTTCTAGCCCCCTATCCAATTGTTTCCTACTACCTTAAACCTATATGTCATTGTTTCTCCCACCACACCCCATTCCCCTCCTTGATACAACCTACGATTGAAAAAAGGGGGAATCAAAATTCTGCCAATGCTATAAATAAAATTCTGCTGTCCATGAAGGGAGGAAAGTGAAAGGAAAAGAAAATCAAAGATTAATCAATAATGAAGGCCGGTGACAATCACTTGGCAACTTTAAAGCCAAGATTTCTAGAAGCAGAAAGAGAAATTCCCTGCTCAATTCTATTTTGTTTTGTTTTCCCTATGTTTCCACAAATAAATTGCCTCTTGTCTCCACATTTTTCTTGCAGTCCAGGCATGGACAAATATTTCTTGTCTTCCTACATGCTTACCATGTTGCGCAACCCTCTTAAGAAATACATCGACTTGATCTCGAAAATCTTTACTTAATCTTGATGCTTCTTACATCAATGTTGTGTTCAACTAAACAAGCATTACACGAAAAACAATAATTATTAATTAATTAATAAATAACCTAATTACCATTATGAAAATATTTAAATGAACCGTAAAGGGAAATAATATATCGCATAAGGCAAAGTCTTAGAATACATAAAACTAATATAATCAACAAATTATTTTAAATTAATTCAAAACATACTGTAGTAATTGTTGGTATTTCTTACGTCACGAATGAATCCGCAAGCGCACGGAATACCGTTGTAGCACTTCACCCGGGAGTATTCCAAGGTATCGTATTTATATCCGCAGGGAACAGAGTATTTCTGCAACAAGGTTAGTTTACCCAAGGACAACCAAGACAACGTAGCAAAATAGGGTCGAGAGGGTGACTCTTATCTATTTATCCTTTAAAGGTAGACGAACGCAAGCTAGACTTGTTTACTTCGGGCACCGTCTTAGGCTTGGTCCGCCAAGCCACTCCGGTCTACGAAAGCTCTACTATGTACCCGAACGTGGAGGGTTCCTTTGGATGACAGGGCTGTCACTTCCCGCCACCTACCTCTACAAACCGTGGGGCACACAAGCAAACAAAGGCGATCTCCAGCCTAGACACCACGTCTTTGCTATTGACCACTACTCTAGCCTCGGCCTAGAACCGAGTTCGTAAAGCTAGAGTACTTCTTGCGAAGCGATGATCCCGTAAACAAGTATAACAAGAATTACGTCTAACACAAAGATATGTCACGATAGATAAGTAGATCACCACGTATAAATCACCAAAAAGAGTGTTTACACGCCAAGGTAAAAGAAAAGGAAATACTACTCCACTTTACAAAAGGGAGGAACACTCCTTCCTCTTCCTTGCCCTCTCTCCTATTCTACTAAAATACAAGAGGCCCTTGGCCTAAGGATGAGAGTTTTGTCTTGTATCTTGATGTTGGTGGTGTATTGAGAGAGGGGGTGTAGCCCTTTATTTATAGCCTTGGAAGGTCGGCAACTTGGAGGCGGTTCCGGACGTCGGTGGCATTAATTGCAGGTGGAACCGACCTCCGTACGTCGGTGACAAACCGCCGGAGAAAGATGGGCCGGGGGGCCCACCTGTCGGCTCGGCCAAACCCACTAGGGTGGTTCGGCCGAACCGGCCCGGACTCCCCGGGCTTGATTCTTCTCTCGGTGCCTTCCCCGGCTGTGTACTCGGCCCAATCCACTTGCTTGGTTTGATGTTGAGGCTCTGTTTTGTGGTTTTGGGCTTTTGGACTATATTCTTTAGTCCGGAGAAAATCCGTCGATTGCAAAGTCCATGTTTCGTGCATGTTTTCCCCTGTTTTCATATGAATTGCACCTCGCATTCATAATTTCACCAAGACTAGTGGAATTTGTTAGAAATAATCCCTATGTCTATTCTTGGTGATGGTGTTTGATTCAAAAAGATGCAACATGTTGACGGTAAAATTGGACCATAAGGACCGTCAACAAGACCCCCACACTTAGCTCTTTGCTCGTCCTCGAGTAAAGGTGGGAGCGTAAGTTGAGAGATCTCTCCCCTTAGAGACCTGCACACATGTTATTACAAGCCACACCGTTTTACTTGTGAACATGACGGTGGCTAACATGCATTCTTGGATGATTGATAAGTGGAACAGCTCATGACTCAAGTCACTATACTTTTGCTCACTAAGCACCTTGGGTTTTTGAAAGTTTTGAAAATAAACAACATGACTCCCGCTCCTCTTCGATTCTCTTGAATCGCTCAAAAAGTGTTTTCCTCACCAAGGCATTGTGTTGCCTCTCTTTTTCCTACTTCTTAGGCTTGTATGTGGAGCTCGGTAGGGAATGAGAGAGGCATACTTGTATCACAAATATTGCTAAGCCAAAAGAAAGGATCCATGGAGAAGCCAAGTCATGTAACCTTGATCAAGAAGTGCGTGTGTGTATGGATATGAAAAAGTGACAACTCCTATTGCAATTGACCTCTCTTTATTTTGCATTTTCGAGACATGGCTATCTTTTTATTTTCTTTCTTTTCTTTTCTTGCTCTATGCTTGAGCATCTCTTTTCTTCTCTCTTTTTCATTGCTCATCTTTGTGAGCTTTCTTTTCATTGCTCATCCGTGTGAGCTTCTTTTTTTTTTTTTTTTTTTTTTTTTTTTTACATAGCCATGTCTCGTTTATGCGTGATTGAGAGAGAGAGAGAGGTAAAAAGAGGTGCAAACGAGGAGTGTCTTTATTTTGGTGGGGTGCTAGCTCCTAGTGTAGGAGTTTAGCCCTTTTTCTTTTTTTTTTTTTTTCTGGTGGAGTGTACGTGATCTTGATCAAGAGAGCATGACAAGTTTCTCTCTAGGGTCACTCAATTTTGGTAAAGCTCATTGCAATCACAAGCAGCATATGTATGTAAGTTTTGCAAGGTATGATCATCATATGGCATTGGTAGGAATTTTTGTATCAAGAGAGGAGCATGAAGCCATGGTATTTTTGTTTTGTGAAATAAAATTCCCAAGGACTCGGTAAGCTAAGCATAAGATCATTTCGTCGAGCCATATCACACTTGCCAATAATCTAGAAAAACATGGGTCCTATGGATTTGATTATTTGTTCACGTGCAAGTGGTGATGAAGCGAGTAATAAAAAGTGTGCAAGATCATCATGAGAGCATTAGGGAGAGACTTGGGAAAAGGTATTCAAAAGAAATCTTCCCAAGTTTTAGTTGGTCAAGTTTTAGTAATTGTTTTTCGCGTCTCGTAATGAACTTGACAAATAAAGTAGGCGAAAAGGAAGTGTGGGAAACAAACTCAAGTGCCACGAGGAAGCAGGGGCTGAGTGGGACCCACCAGGGTTCGGCCGAACCACCCTTGTGGGTTCGGCCGAACCGGCCTCGGGCCCCACCGGTGCTCTGTTTCGCAGGTTGTGTTTGTGTTGTTTTCCTCGTGATGTTTCCGCGCGCTACGCGTGTGTTTGTCTTTGCTTTCCGCGATGTCCCCCCCACACTTGCCTTTTTGCCTCGTTTTCTTCAAAATAGACAAAGATATTTCGAAACAAAACTTGCTCTACCGGTAAGGGAAGACCGGGGAGCACTAATATGATTAAAAATTTAAAAGAGCAGGCGCATTACAATCTTGAGGAATTGAAAAAATGATAAAAATGTGCTCGCGGGAAATGATGAACGCGGGAAGGTTCATTTTAAACGTCGTATTCGTCCTCCTTCCCCGCGTCCTTGAAGAGACGCTTGATCTTGGAGTTGGTGCTGCGGCGATGGCTCGCCCGGGCATCCTTCAAGTCTTCAATAGCGTCTTTGATCTCCGCGACATTATCACGTAGGCGTTCATGGGCTTCGCGGAGATCAACGTGTTTAGCGAGGAGGATTTGGTAGGGGCTTTTTTTAGGAGTTTTCTCCTCCTCGCTTTCATACATTCCCCCTGCCCTCTTGATGGGAGAGGGAGAGAGACGCCTCCTTATCCTCTTAGGAGGAGTGTCGCCCACGGATTCGCGGGCGTCTCTCTTTTCCGCCGAGGTGAGCGGCGGGATGAGCTGCTTTCCGCCACCGCGGATTCCCTTGATCTTGAACCTCTCGCCGGGCTTCTTGATGGGGCTAGGCAGGTTGCGCCCTCATATTGATGGTGCACCACCTGCCCGCTCTTGGTAGCGAGGGTGCCGACGTACTTCTCTCCAGGAAGGAGAGCGTTGTCGGCGGCGTCGGCGCTCTTCTTCTTGGGGGTAGATTTCCCTTCTTTTGGCGAGGTGCCACAGCAGCGGGAGAGCTCTTGGAGGGTGTTCTTGCTGCTGTGGGTGGAGGTTCAATAGCGAGCGGTAGATCATGGATCATCAAGGCTTGCTCGCCGGGAATGGAGACATGATCAAGGATGTCTTCGAGGCCGACTTGGCGGCAAAGCTCGCTGGTGGTGACGGAGACGTCGAGGCTTGGGATGCTACTGTCCATGGTGCTGGGCAAAAGCTTTTTTTTTTTTGTGCGAAATGGACAAGGTGGAAGAAAGGTGCAAGGGAAAAATGAAAGAAAACACCTTCATTTATAGATAAAAGCATGGAAAGAATTAATTTGATTTTTCCCGCAGCATGGAAGGCACTAAGCAGGGAGATTTGATCTTGTGACCGTTGGAGACAAAAGATGAAAGAAAAAAGTGACCGTTTGGGGTTCAGTACTGGTTCGGCCGAACCAGCAAGGGGGTTCGGCCGAACCGTAGTGGGCCCCTCGGTCCCCTTCTTTTTCTCGGTTGATTGCTTGCTAAAATTATTTCAGGGAAAGAGCTACTACGGGATATAGATAAGAAAGAGCTATCATGAGAGAAAATTTAAATTAATCAAGTGCATGACATCAAATTCTTTATCTTTATCGGGCTCGAAATAAATTTTAAGGCGCTGACCATTTACCTTAAATATTTTACCTTCGTCGTCTTGAAGTGTGATTGCTCCATGTGACGAGGTGTCAATAACCGTGTATGGTCCGTCCCATTTACTTCTTAATTTTCCATGCCCGAAGAGTTTCACCCGTGAATTGAATAGCAAGACCTTATCTCCAACCTTAAATACCTTTATCTTTATCTTTTTGTCGTGCCACCTTTTTGTCCTTTCTTTGTATATAGCTGAGTTGTGGTAAGCTTTGTCTCTCCATTCTTCTAACTCAGCTATCTCCATTTTTCTTTTGCGTCCGGCACCATTAAAGTCCATGTTCCATTTCCGGATGGCCCAATACGCTCGGTGTTCCATCTCGACGGGTAAATGACATGTTTTCCCGTACACGAGCTGGTATGGGGACATGCCTATGGGTGTCTTGTATGCTGTACGGTATGCCCATAGTGCATCGGGTAGCTTGTCCTTCCATCCCTTCCCCATTTCTGTTACGGTCTTTTGCAGGATCCGCTTGATTTGCTTGTTTGAGGTCTCGGCCTGCCCACCGGTTTGAGGGTGGTATGGAGTAGCGATATTATGCCTTGATCCAAGTTCTTCTTAGGAAGCTTCGGAAGGTCTTATCAATGAAGTGAGACCCTCCGTCGCTTATCACTAGCTTCGGTGTTCCAAACCTTGGGAAGATAATTTCGTGGAACATCCGGCGAGCATGCTTGGCATTTGCGGCCCCGCAAGGCATTGCTTCCACCCACTTAGACACGTAGTCTACCGCCACCAAGATGTATTCGCAGTCATGTGACTTGGTGAACGGTCCCATGAAGTCAATGCCCCATACGTCGAAGAGCTCGACTTGTAAATTGTAGTTGAGGGGCATTGCATCTCTTGCCGTGATGCCTCCAACTTTTTGACATTCCGGGCATCGCCCGACAAATTCCTTTGTGTCTTCGTACATGGCTGGCCAAAAGAAGCCACTTTGCCATATCTTGGCCTCGTGTACGAAACACGCCGTAGTGTCCCCCGTATGGCGATGCATGGCACTTCTCAATGATTCGTGTGCTCTCGGGTATGGGCACACATCGCCTTAGCAATCCATCGGCGCAGACACGGTAAAGGAAGGGCTCTTCCCATAAGTGACGGCGACTCTCATAGATGAGTCGTTTCTTGCTCTTTCCAGGTGGTACGTACTCCCGTTGCCATGAAGTTCACAATGTCGGCAGTACCATGGATGTGAGTCCCTCACTAGGAGCAGCATGTCATCGCGTAGGAAATCATTGATGGGTAATTCCTGCAGGTTAGTGAATTGTATACGCGACAAATGATCTCGCCACGGAATTTTCTACTCCTTTCTTATCACGGATTTCTACATCAAACTCTTGGAGTAGAAGAACCCATCGTATCAAACGAGGTTTAGCATCCTTCTTATTGAGCAAAAACTTTAAAGCAGCATGATCGGTGTAAACAATGACTTTTGCTCCAATCAAGTAGGATCTAAACTTATCAAAAGCAAAAACAACAGCAAGGAGCTCTTTTTCAGTGGTAGTGTAATTTAACCGAGCTCCACCAAGGTTTTGCTTGCATAGGAGATTGCATGATGCTTTTTATCTCTAGTTTGGCCAAGAACAGCCCCCACAAAGCAAAATCACTAGCATCACACATTATCTCAAAAGGCAGCGTCCAATCAGGGGGTTGGATAATTGGCGCCGAGATGAGTGCATTCTTAAGGGTAGTGAAAGCAAGTCATGCATTCATCAAGAAACTCAAAGGGTGCATCCTTCGCAAGCAGATTTGTAAGGGGTCTAGCAATTTGAGAGAAATCTTTGATAAACCGACGATAGAACCCCGCATGTCCCGTAAAGCTGCGAATGCCCCTAACATTCACAGGAGGTGGAAGCTTTTCTATAACTTCTAATTTAGCTTTGTCCACCTCTATCCCCCTTTCGGAAATCAAATGCCCCGTAACTATGCCTTCTCTAACCACGAAATGGCATTTCTCCCAATTGAGCACTAAATCATTTCCTTGACAACGTTGCAAGACTTTGTCTAAATTTTCTAAACAATGATCGAAGGTTTTTCCATAAACAGAGAAATCATCCATGAATACTTCCATAATCTCTTCGATCATGTCGTAAAAGATAGACATCATGCAACGTTGAAAAGAAGCAGTGTGCATTGCAAAGCCCAAAAGACATTCGTCGATAGGCGTAAGTTCCATAGGGGCATGTGAAAGTGGTTTTACTTTGATCGTCGGGATGGATGGGGATTTGATGATATCCTGAATACCCATCAAGGAAACAAAAGAAAGAATTATTTGCCAGCCGTTCCAACATCTCATCGATGAAGGGCAGCGGAAAATGATCCTTCTTTGTAGCCTTGTTAAGTTTTCGGTAATCTATGCACATCCTCCATCCCGTGACGGTGCGTTGAGGGATCAACTCATTTTTGTCATTATGGACGACCGTCATTCCTCCTTTCTTGGGTACGACCCGCACCGGACTCACCCACTCGCCGTGTGGAACAGGATAGATAATGCCAGCATGTAAAAGTTTTAAGACCTCCTTTTTAACGACCTCCCGCATCGCATTGTTCAACCTCCTTTGAGGTTCCCTAGATGGTGTACTATCGGGGTCTATGGGAATGCGATGGGTGCAAAGAGCAGGGCTGATTCCCTTGAGGTCTCCAAGCGAGTACCCAAAAACGGAGTGATGTTTTTCTAGCACGGCTAAGAGTTTTGCAGCTTCCTCCTCCGAAAGCTTGTCACTTATGATGACAGGGGTTTCGGGATTTCCGTGAAGAAAACGTAGCGCAAGCCTCGGTGGAAGAGTTTTGAGCTCTACGGGAGGTGGCGTAGGTGTAAAAGTTTCGGCAGCTCAAAAGTTTCCGCCGAATCATCCTCTTCTAAAATGAAATCAAGAGCATCTTCATCCAAGGATGATTCGGGGTTTTCATGAGGAAAAATTGCCATAACCTCCTCCATGCATTCTTCTTCCACAAGCGGCTCCTCGGCAAAAGAGTTTTGTGCATGAATGATAGGAAGAGAAAAAGTTTTCTTGCCGAGGGTGAAGTCTAAGGTTCCTCGAAGGTGATATCCCTAAGAAAAGCTTTTCTATGGGATGACCGACCAAAACATCGAAATCCAGGATTCCGAAAACGTGAAAGTCCAAGGAAACCTCTCGCTTCATTACGCTTAATGCAAACATCTCTAATGATCCCCAAACTCTCAAAAATTGCCCCGGTGGGGCTTTAAGGAGTTTGTCGAAGGTGCCCATGTCTCGTTTCCAAATAAAGTTGAAGCAAAAGATTCGGACATGATGTTGGCACCTACTAGAGGATTATAGAGAACATCTACCATTACTCCCCGAATTGAGCCACGAATGGTTGATCTAGGATGATCAAGTCGAAGAACTTCCGAAGAAAGTTCGTTTTCCATCAACCATTCATCGCTCATAATTGCTGTCAACTTCCGAACAGCTTTTAAGAGAAGAGATTTTTCAATAGGTTCGGGGGTTGGTGCAGGGAGTGCTGGTTTCTTTTGATAGGAGTAGTTCAAGGTGTTTCCAAAATCTTCAAAAATTTCTTCCTTGAACTCAAATGGGAAATCAAGAGGTTCATCTTCCTCTATCATTGTTCTTGTGTTAGATGAGGACTCGAGTGCTAGGTGCTCCATCATGGGCACCAAGTGTTGTGTCTCTTGCACAACGAGTTCCTCATCTTCTCGACTCCGGCTCTACGAGTAAGTCAGCGGAAAAAGGTGTGTTTTCCACAATTCGATCCAAAAGTTCGTGTGCTTCCGCTATGGTCTTATGAGAAAAAGATCCACCCGCGGCCGTGTCAAGATAAAGTGCGGTATCGTTGCTCAATCCCGAATAAAAGTGTTGTAATAAAACGGGTTCGGGGAGCAATAATTCTGGTCCGGAGTCCGTTAGAGAACAGAACCGAATCCATGACGCACTTAAGGTTTCCTTTTCTTCTTGTCGAAAGCCTATTATTTCCGCTCGTAGAGAAGTGATACGAGATACGGGGAAGAATGCTAGACAAAATTTGTCTCGCAATTCTTTCCAATCACCGTTCACTCTCTTAGCGGTGTAAGTGTACCATTGCTTCGCCTTCTCATTGAGAGAGAAGGGAAACAACTTCCACTTCAATGTTTCTTGTGTCATGCCATGGATCAATCGGCATGAACACAAATGTTCAAACTCTCGCAAGTGTTCATAAGGATTTTCATGTTTAAAACCCGAAAAGGATAAACCTCTAATCATCGAAATGTAATCGGGGAGAACTCATAGCCAGGTGAAGAAATAGGTTGTGATGATGATGGTGGCTCTAAGAGTTCACCCCGTGGAGTGGAGAAAGATTGGATGGTTGGGTGTGACTCCATGATATGTTTTTGTGAAATTTTGAATGTAAGGAAAAAAATAAAAACAGAACGGTAAGTAAGATAGATTACGAGGGCAAACCTGATTCGTTACAAAGATAACAACCGTTCCCAGGCAACGGCGCCGTAAATGCTTGTTGGTATTTCTTACGTCACGAATGAATCCGCAAGCGCACGGAATACCGTTGTAGCACTTCACCCGGGAGTATTCCAAGGTATCGTATTTATATCCGCAGGGAACAGAGTATTTCTGCAACAAGGTTAGTTTACCCAAGGACAACCAAGACAACGTAGCAAAATAGGGTCGAGAGGGTGACTCTTATCTATTTATCCTTTAAAGGTAGACGAACGCAAGCTAGACTTGTTTACTTCGGCACCGTCTTAGGCTTGGTCTCGCCAAGCCACTCCGGTCTACGAAAGCTCTACTATGTACCCGAACGTGGAGGGTTCCTTTGGATGACAGGGCTGTCACTTCCTGCCACCTACCTCTACAAACCGTGGGGCACACAAAGCAAACAAAGGCGATCTCCAGCCTAGACACCACGTCTATGCTATTGACCACTACTCTAGCCTCGGCCTAGAACCGAGTTCGTAAAGCTAGAGTACTTCTTGCGAAGCGATGATCCCGTAAACAAGTATAACAAGAATTACGTCTAACACAAAGATATGTCACGATAGATAAGTAGATCACCACGTATAAATCACCAAAAAGAGTGTTTACACGCCAAGGTAAAAGAAAAGGAAATACTACTCCACTTTACAAAAGGGAGGAACACTCCTTCCTCTTCCTTGTCCTCTCTCCTATTCTACTAAAATACAAGAGGCCCTTGGCCTAAGGATGAGAGTTTTGTCTTGTATCTTGATGTTGGTGGTGTGTTGAGAGAGGGGGTGTAGCCCTTTATTTATAGCCTTGGAAGGTCGGCAACTTGGAGGCGGTTCCGTACGTCGGTGGCATTAATTGCAGGTGGAACCGACCTCCGTACGTCGGTGACAAACCGCCGGAGAAAGATGGGCCGGGGGCCCACTCGTCGGCTCGGCCGAACCCACTAGGGTGGTTCGGCCGAACCGGCCCGGACTCCCCGGGCTTGATTCTTCTCTCGGTGCCTTCCCCGGCTGTGTACTGGCCCAATCCACTTGCTTGGTTTGATGTTGAGGCTCTGTTTTGTGGTTTTGGGCTTTTGGACTATATTCTTTAGTCCGGGAAAATCCGTCGATTGCAAAGTCCATGTTTCGTGCATGTTTTCCCCTATTTTCATATGAATTGCACCTGCATTCATAATTTCACCAAGACTAGTGGAATTTGTTAGAAATAATCCCTATGTCTATTCTTGGTGATGATGTTTGATTCAAAAAGATGCAACATGTTGACGGTAAAATTGGACCATAAGGACCGTCAACAGTAATAATTAAATATTCTCTCGCCCTAGATCTCTTAAGGGAGCATAAAGTACATCTTTAAATTTGATATGAAAAAGGCTTGTAAGACATGTTTTTTTTATGAAACCCAAATACATGATGCATGATTTCATTATAAACAACTCAAACTAACTATAATCCTACGAGACAAAGAGACATTTGACATATCAGAATAAAACCTAAGAAAAATTAAAACCAAAATTCTCTTTGATTACAACATGATAGCAAGAAAAAATTCATGGGATGAGTTTCCCGACCATGGAGAACGAAATACTGTAAAAAGAAAAAAAAAATCAAAACCTTCCTCCCTTGTTTATCAAAATTTGCCCATATTTTTGGACCATCACTGTTCGAGTAGGATCCCCTGCCATTCGAATGCGGATTTTATATTGTAGAATTCAACAGCGGCGGGGCACATTATCAACTGCCTCTATAAAGAACTCAATAGAAGCGGTTGACAATGTGGCCCGCAGCTATTGAGTTTGGGCTCAATAGCGTCGGATCACAACACCAACCGCCGCTATTGAGTTCTTTATAGCGGTGACTGGTCGTATCTGTAGCTCTGTCTTCCTCCTCTATAGCTACGATCGTTTTGCCTGCCACAACTACGAGTTTTTAGGAGGCATGGTTATAGTGCATGATTCTTAGTGTGTGCTGCTCAGGATTTGGCTTGAATTACCACCAAGGTACTTTATCCGAAGGTTTGTGCTATATTCTTTAACAATCATTTAGGGTGTGTTTGGTTACCTGGCTCAGCTTGGGCCTGGCTCGGGGGTGGATGGCTTGCATGTTTGGTAGCCTGGTTTGGTCTGAGCCTGGCCCGAGTGAGCTCGTGCTTGGTTGGCTGTTTTTCAGCCCAGGGTGCAAACATGGGTGCAGGGTGTGGATGATTGGTTAGCTGCATGGGTGTTGAGTCTGGTTACCTCGGCCCAGTTTGATAAGGTTACCACCATGAATCCATGATTGCTGATTATATGGATATCACAACTTTAAAATTTCAAAGCTGATACAAATGTATTTTGCCATAATATTACAAATACTTTACATGCAAGTACATTTTCCCAGCTAATTTGGCTTTGATCCGAGACTTCATTTCTTTTTACTTGATAATGGGTAAAGGAAAGAATCATACTCCACTTGATCTTTGAATAGCCTGTTGCCTCTACTTGATCAAAGTAACAAAAATCATAGTGAGTGAAATATAAAGTTATAAACCAGTCAAGCAAATCTGAATTTGAAACTTCATATCATTAACCCATCCATATATAAACGTGTGGGAACAATTGTCTAGTCATATAAACCAGCAGGAGGGGATTTAGTTGTCTGTTATTGAATATGAGATTAGTACTCATTCCCTTTAGTCTGACAAAAAAATTATTTGCAAAAGAATAACAGTTTGGACAACACTGTACCCAGCAATAAGTACTGACTAGATGAGCCATCTGTGAACAATAATTCTTCACAAGAACTGATAAGGAAATAAATTAGTAGGGGACCCATTAAGAAAAAAGCATTGTCAAACAAAACAATTTGATCTGATGAAGAAAGAACCATACAAACTTCGTATGTGAACAATTTCCCTTTTGCTAGAATTGCCAATCCTGAATTAACATCACAAACTCATAAGTGGACAACCTACTGCATTATAGAACTTTTACATCTTCCCTTACAATTTTGTTACACTGTTACTTAGCTCTGTAAGAAAGGAATAAAACTACTGCACTGTAGTCCATAACTAAATACAGCCCAAACACTAGAAAAAATGACTATTCACAGGAGGTACATCACTAAGTAGTGAACTCAAACAGCATTGTATGCCTGTACTTCTCACCAGGGTGAACAATTACTGATGGAAAACCAGGTTGGTTAACAGCATTTGGGAAACCTTGTGTCTCTAGGCAGAGTCCAGCATGGTTACCATAGATTGCACCTCCTTTGCCCATGATGCCATGAAGGAAATTCCCAGTATAGAACTGCACTCCAGGTGCATCTGCCCAGATATTCAGGACCCTCGAACTTGATGGATCGGTCAATTTTGCTACATGTCGTAAGCCTGACCTCACCTCACCAATGTCAAGCACATAGTTGTGATCATAACCACCAGGGATCTGACTGATCCTGCTCCCAATCTTGTTCTCAGTCAGGAAATCAAAGGGTGTACCACTTATTGGCATGAAGTCACCTGTAGGTATTGACATTTGATCTACTGGAGTTATCTGAGAGCCCCATATCTGAAGTGAATGTGCAAGCACATCTCCAGAATCGTGGCCTGCCAGGTTCCAATACGTATGTTGTGCTAAACTGATGGGTGTCGCCTTGTTCAAAGGGATGGCCTCCATCTCAACATTTAGTGACGTGGTTGGTAGAAGAGAATATTTTGCAGTGACAGAAACATCACCTGGGTACCCTGTTTCTCAGAAGTCAGAACACAATTATTCACCACATAAGGCTTTACAAAGTTAGGCTCCTCGGAATTTAACTAGCACCATATTCTTACCTTCCTCTCCGTCTTTACTAAAATATTTGAAGGTGATTGAGGGGTTATCTCCTTTGTTATATTCATCTACTTCCCAGATGGCTTTGTCAAATCCCTTAAATCCACCTGAATATGTTATTACTCAATTGTTAGTGGAACAATGAAGCACAACAATGGAAGTAGCATGAGGTCTTTTTAATTGTGTTGATCCATCAGCTTTGGTAATTTGTGGAGCCGCGCTTAGTACATTGATTATGTCAAAACAGGACTCAAGGATTAGTCATTCACAAAGGAAAAAAGAAATATCAACCAAATCATAGACTCCTCAACCCCTGCCCTTGCAGTGAAGTAGCTAGTCTTAGCATTCTACATACATGTCAGACTGAAGCCATTCTTCTGTCCTGATAAACAAGAGTGGTGCAGTGGCAGACTTATGGCACAGTATCAATAATTTTGGAGACAGAAGTGCATATAAGAGAAAATGCAAACAGAACGAGTCAAGGTTTGAGTTTCCAGTGTAAAAATAGTAGAATATAGTCGAGGGTTATTTCCAATATATTTGCAAAACAAAAAAAATATGTTCATATTATAACTAATGACTGGATATCACAAACTCATAGCATGTGGTTAGTAAACCATCACCAGAGCATTACTTAAAAGAAGAAAAGTTATATTCTAAGGATAAGTGCAACTATCCAGTTAGCTTAGACCAAATTGCTCACTGTTAAAAAGCTATCCCCTTTCAAAAATCTTAACATGAATTTATTGTTCATTTGTTCTCCTTGGCAAAAAGAAAAGGATCATACACGAATATACACTTGCAGTCCAATCTGCCGTTGTTGTTTAGTACCAAGATTTTGATAACCAATTTGTATGCCTGAAAATAGTTACCATATAATCCATAAAATGCAATAGCTTAGACTAGTTCCTTACCATGAAGCATGTTTGGCGGGTTGTTAATGGTCAAATTATACTGCACACCGTCTAAACTGAACTTTCCATCCTTGATTCTATTTGCAACACGACCAACAATGCTGCCAAAGTAAGGCGAGGTTCCATTCTGATTACAGAGAACTCATACCATCAGCTGCGAACGGGTAATTGATCACTGAGTTGGAATAAAAATCAATGCGTAAAACATAAATATCAATTTACACAACACAACAAACGACAGACGGGACACCACCATACAGAGTTATTGATCACATGTGCCACAAGTGCAATCACAACTTTTTAGTCGTTCCTAGAGTAAGTGCTGGATCACCAGCTAAAGATGACATTAAAAAATACATGAAAGAAAGTTTTGAAAAATGGTGTATGATAGCTGAATAGTACTGTAAGGAATTAAATGCATGATTAATTTATTATTATTTAAAAAATTGCTAAACTCACAATAAGAATTTTTAAATCTCCTAAAATTTTCAGCATTCTTCCTATGTTTTTATTAGACCTAATGACAGTGGCCCAAAGATATGGGCGACTAATGGCAAGGGAAAAGCAGCACTTCAAAACAGCAGAGTAGAGAATAGTGGGTCCTTCAATGCTAAATATTTCTCTGTGGATTCAAATATATATATATATACATATACATATATATAATATATATTTCTCTGTGTTTTGTGTGGTGTGGTCAATAAAATATGATGAGATGTGAAAGTTTTGATGTTATGGTTGGTCAGACCTATCAGCGCCGCAATGTGACGTGGGATTAGCTAAGTGTCAGTTGGTTTGTTATTTTTGTTAGAGAATAAGGAAGTTCATTAGTCAGTTGTTAGCAGATTGGCCTAAATAGGCTAGACAATTAAATAAATAAAGGCCAGCTGGAGATTTATCTAATCTCTCCTGCAATCGAGCTCTACTTCCCCTGTTCTTGACGACGGCGCCACCACCTCGCCGGCGAGGGTTCAAGCCTCGTACTCCCACCTCTCGCGCATATGCCCTACGCAACCTCCCAAGCTCTAACAATCTGGTATCAGATTGGCCAGCCACCATGACGCAGCCCGCCGCCTCCGCCTCCGACACCCCACCCGTAGTCACCTCCGCACGCACAAACACACTGCCAACCATCCCATCTTCTGGCGCGACCCCCGTCACATCTGCGCTTGCTGCAGCGGCTGTTACGGCCGGGACCTTGGACACCCTCACAGCCGCCATCTATGGTCTTCAGCGGCAAATGGGCAAGTTGGCTCACCGTGCTCGAAGAACATGCTCCCGTAGCGGCGTCGCCATGCCGAGGTTCAGCGGCATTCCGAGTGGCACAACCCTCCGCAGCTTTCGTCGTCCACACATCCGCCACCGCCACCAACTTAGTCCCGATTCACCGGATCGCGTTTCCGGTGTTTCCCGAGGACTAGCTCGCCTATCGCGGGCGACGACGACATCGGTGTGTCGCGTTTCCACAAGCTGTCATTACGCACATTTGACGGACGTCGGGACCCTCTCGGCTGGCTCAATCGGTGTGAGCATTTCTTCCGCGCCCAACGTACTAGAGGCGGACAAGGTGTGGCTCGCCTCCTTCCACATGACCGGCATGGCGCAATATTGGTACTTCATGCTTCGGAACACGACGTCGACCGATGTACTTCAAGAACTCGTGCCGACAACGCTTTGGTCCGACCATCGGAGTCAACCATCTCGTCAAACTTGGCCCGCCTGCCCTTTGGCGGCACGGTCGAGGATACCGGGAGGCCATCCTGGCACGCAAGGCGCACGGCGAGCCATTGTCCCCTCTTGAGCAGGTCCGGCTGTTCACCGGCGGATCGCTAGACGCTAACCGCATTGAGGTGGAGCTACATGCGTTGAATGCCGACGCCATCCGCATTGAGGTGGAGCTACATGCACCGCAAGAGCTCCGGCGCGCCATGGCTCTCACGCACGCCTTCAAGCGCAAGTTGGTGGCCCTCACCACCGACGCCGCGAGTCGTGCCGCTCAATCCGCACCGTGGATGGCCTACACACCGTTGGCCACCACCGCTCTAGCACGACCGACGAACTCCACGGCGATAACGGTGGTCGCCCGTCCGCTCCAGCGAGCACCGCTTCCTCTTCGCCGCCTCTCGGGCGGAGATGACTAAGCACCGCCGCCAAGGGCTCTACTTCAAGCTGCGACGAGCCGTACATGCGAGGCCATAAGTGTGCACGCCTTTTCTACTTGGAGGTGATTGACTTCGACGAAAGGGACAACTCCCGATCGGTTCCTCCCACGACGCAAGACGACGGCCCGCCACCGATTTCCCTCTACGCCATCACCGACATGACATCGGCGGAGACGATGCCGCTGCACGTCACCATCAATGTCCACACCTTCACCGCGCTCGTTGATTCGGGCTCCTCCCACAACTTCATCACTATCGCTGCTGCCCATCGTGTTGGACTACACTTCCACAACACCATAGGCTCTCGGGTGGTGGTGGCCAACGGAGATCGTGTGGCGTGTCACGGTCAAGCCCGCGACGTCTCCATCCTCGTCGACTCCGAGCACTTCACCATTGATCGCTTCGTGATTTCGCTAGAGCGCTACGACATCGTCCTCGACGTCACCTGGCATGGGCTTCTAGCGCCAAGGGCGCCGCATCTTCCGGTTGGGCATGGGCACGGTGACGCCTAGCTCAACGACGCGCCTCCATCTTTTAGGAGAGGATCCCGGCCGAGCTCCTCCACCGCCTCAACGCGTCCATCGACGTCTTCAAGGCACCGAGTGCTCCTACCAACGGCGCGCTCGCACCCGCCGCATCCACTCGCCTAATGCGGCTTTGTCGGCCGTGCGGTCCTACCGGCACTCACGGCTACGAGAAAGATGAGTTGGAGACACGGTGCGCAACAATGCTTGAACGGGGCATTATCTAGCCGAATACTTCATCGTTCTCTGCGCTGTATTGCTAATGCGAAAGGGGGACGGTACTTGGCGCTTCGCGTCGACTACCGGGCTCTCAACATCACCGTGAAAGACACGTTTCCCATGCCGGTGGTGGAAGAGCTCCTCGAGCTCCATGGCGCCCGCTTCTTCACCAAGCTATATCTCTGCGCGAGGATATCACCGAGTGCATGTCCACCCCGACGACATCGCCAAAACAACATTCCGCACACACCATGGCCATTTTGAGTTCCTTATCATGTTGTTCGAACTCACCAACGCGCTCGCGATGTTCCGGAGCCTCATGAACTCCGTGCTTCAGCTATTCCCGCCTAAGTGCGTGTTGGTTTTCTTCGATGACATACTTGTCTACAGCTCGTCTTGGACGAAGCATCTTCGACATCCGTGCGCCGTCATGTAGGCCGTCATGTAGGCCTCTGCGTGCCAATCACCTCCACATCAAGTGCTTTAAGTGTGCGTTCGCGACACCGTTCGTGGCGTACACGGGCCACGTCATCTCCGCCGTGAGGGCGGCCATGGACAGATGACAAGGTGGGCTGCGGTGGCCGCCCGGCCACAACGACGATCGAGCACGGGGCATGCGTGGGTTCCTCGGCCTCACCTGCTACTATCTCCACTTCATTAAGGACTCGACACTATGGAGCGCCGCTCACTAAGTTCCCGATAATGACACGACGACGGTGTCCAAAAATTGTCCCAATCTTTCACGACACTAATCAACCAAAATAATTGTTCTCTCGAGTTTTATTTAACTCGTCTTGGAAGCAGCAGCAATTCTACTGATAAAATATATCTAGCAGAACGAGCAAGTAGTTTATAGACTAATTGTGTTCTCACAGCAACACTTGCACGTAGATAAATCTGTGTACAACCAAACTAGCAGTATGTAATAGCGAGAAGAGAAATAGCGAACCAAGTAAACCAAGGCATGAATTTCCTTTGCACGCCCAGGAAACCAACACCAAAAACCTCGATAAATTCTTCCACCCGTGAACTTGTGCTCACGATCGGAAGATGAGGAACCCAACAGGATCCAAGTCGCACCGAAAAAGAAATTCTAATCACGAACTCGGGCACAATCTCACATATTAGAAATCAATTAGGTAAATGAGATGGCGGTGCCATCTCCCGGAGGTGAAACCCTCGACAATACACAATTGTAAAAATCTCAATTAACCTAATCTGCTCGTATACGACCAATCGGCCGAGCATATACGCACAAACATTAAATTGGATCGGGCCAAGTATACAAAGTCCGACTAGGCCTAACGATACAAACGGACTTTTACCCACGTAGAGAAAATAATAAAATATAACGACACCTAGACTAATACTAGCACTTAACAAAATGTTATCGGCTCTTCTCCGTACTTCAATTCTATTCATAGTCATGCATCCGGACTATCAAACAGGTGCATCCTTGATCTCAAATTGCATAGACCCAACAATGATATACTTAGTTGCTTTGTTCTCTTCCATCATCACATAATTTAGATCCAGCAAACATTGGCTTGGATGAGACCGATGCTGTAGAAAATAATTTCTCCTTGCGCATCCAATATTTTTCTTCAAAGGAGAATGAACCAAACTGGATATTGGAATATTGTGAAACATTACTAGCAGCAGCCCTTGAATTAGTGCTCTTCTTCCGAAATTCCGTAGGTCCATAGGTGCAACATTATTAGGATCCTTGATCCTCTCCCCCTCGAAACAAAGCCGTCCTTGGCTTTGGGGTATTGTGACATGGCTCCATATTTGCAAGGGAAACCACATGTACATTGTTCACAATATTTAGACCTTTTCCAGGTTGTTTATCTTCTTGCTTCAGGCCATGAACAAATTGTTTCTTCAGCCCAACAATTTCTCTTGAAGTTTTGCAAGGCTTGACGACATCAATGTTTTTCTGATCTGTGTCATGTACCTCACAAGCAATAGAACCAACCTGAACATAATATTTGTTGGCACGACTCATCAAATGTAATATCAGGATATTTAGAAGGATGATGAGAACAATATTAGGAGCAGCTTCAGAAACACGTGCTGATGAAACTCGAGCAGCAGTAGAGATCGCAATCACATTTTCCCTTTCTTTCTTCTCATTCATATTACTAAAACTAGAATCAACTTTTATGTAAGTAGTTGGATCCCTGTAGGCTGTTTCAGCATCACCATCAAGAACTTCCAATCCTGCTACAGCCACATCAGCTGCTCCACAAGGAGGGGTTCTTATGGATGGATAACGCCTCGGCGGCATCCGTGGTGCTGAAGATTGCTCTCTCAATGGCGCCCATCCTGCACCTCCCGGACTTCTCCAAACCGTTCATCGTCGACTACGATGCGTTTGGTGGGGTGTTGCACCGGGCGCAGGCCCTCGTGTTCTTCGACAAGCCGTTCGTCACACGCCATCCGAGCGAGAGCTAATTGGCTTGGTGCAGGCTATGCGTCACCGGTGACCTTATCTCCGGGGCCGGCGATTCATCATTTGCACCGACTACTACGCACTCAAGTTCATGTTGGACCGGAGGCTCTAGACGGTGTCGTGGCCATCAAGTCCCGACCAGGAGCTTGAACACGGTGGTGAACGCTTTGTCGTGGCGTGAGGAGCCACAACTCATGGCCATTTCCACCCCGACATTCCGCCTCTTCAACAACCTCCGCATCGAGCCGGCCACCGATCCGGCGGTGCGTCGGTTCCGAGACTCAATCACGGTAGCGCGTGGGCCGAATTGGCGCGTGGAGGGCCTCATCATCAAGGGATGGCGCGTGTTTCTACCGGCGGCTTCGGCGCTCCTTCCCGTGGTCCCGCAAATGGCGCACACCGCCGGGCATAAGGAGTGCAGAAGACACTACGGCGGCCTCGTCGGGACTTCGTCATCGACCACGACCGCTCTGCGGTACGCGACTTCGTTCGTGTTTCCACCACCTGCCGGAAGAACAAGACTCAAGCACCTGTTGCATCGGATCGGGCTCCTTCAACACTTGGAGGTACCGTCCCATGTCTAGGCGGACATCTCCTTGGATTTTGTCGAAGGCCTCCCAAAAGTGCACCACAAGAGTGTCATCCTCAAGGTGGTTGACAACATTTCCAAGTACGCGCACTTCATCGCGCTCGCCACTCCTACACGGCAACGTCCGTTGCCGGGACGTTCTTCACCGACATCGTGTGCCTCCACATCTTTCTAGCGTCGATCATAAGTGACTGCGATCCGGTGTTCATCAGCCATGTGTGGCGGGACTTGTTCAAGATGGCCGGCGTCCAACTATGCGTGAGCACCGCCTTCCACCCGCGATCGGACGACCGATCGGAGGCGGTCGATAAATCCATCGCCATGTACCTACACCGCATCACGGGTGATCGGTCGCGTGCATAGTTGGACCGGCTTCCATGGGCGGAGTCATCGCTACAACACGGCCTTCCACTCCGCATTGCGCACATCTTCGTTCCAGGTTGTATACGGCCGACCGCCTCCTCCGTTGGTGGCCTATGAGGCCGGCACGACTCATACACCGATTGTCGATGACCTTCTTCAGGATCGGGAAGCCTTCCTCATGGATGTTTGGCGGCGCCTAGTGCAAGCACAAGCCTACGCTAAGTACTACAATGTGCATCACCGACCGCCGGAGTTGTAAGTAGGTGTGGCTTCGCCACCGCACCGTCCGAGCGCAAACACTAGTATCGTGTGCTCGCGGTAAGTTTGGGTTGTGCCGAGCCGGGCCATTCCGGATCCTGGCTCGCATCGGCGATGTGGCCTATCGCGTACGGCTCCCGGAAGGATCGTGCATCCACGACGTGTTCCATGTCGGCGTCAAGCCCTACCATGGCGTAGCTCGTGCTGCTCCGCCGGTGCTTGTCGCCCCTTCATGGCCACTTGCTCCACCTGCCGGACCATGTGCTTCGTTCCCGGGGTTTGTTTTCATCAAGTGGGCGGGTCTTCGACTACCGGGAGCCGGTAGACTCTATGCGTGACAAGTTCCGGAATTTCAGCTTTCAGCTCGAGGACGAGCTGTTTCCCGAGGGAGGGAGAGATGTTATGGTCGATCGGATCTATCAGCGCGAGTACTAGCTTAAGTGTTAGATAGTTGGTTTGTTATTTGGTTAGCTTGAGAGAATCGGGAAGTTTGTTAGTCGGTTGTTAGCAGATTGGCCTTTATAGGCAAGATAATTAAATGAATGTAGGTCAGCTGGAGATTGATCTACTCGAGCTCTACTTCCCCTGTTCGTGACGCCGGCCGCAAGGACGCCGCCACCACCTCACGAGTGAGGGTTCAAGCCTCGTCCTCCCACCTCTCACGCATATCCCCTACACAACCTCCCAAGCTCTAACATTTGAGATGTATAATAGACCAAGATATGGATGCTCAGTATTACCATAAAAACATGGAACAGTAATTCTGGAATATATTGCTTGTTTCTTTATTAATATTTGTAACCAGATGGAACAAGGCTAATATATTACTGTGTCTGAAGAGCTACTCTTCCAAGCCCAGTCATCTGGATTTTGATTCTAAAATGTTAAAAGATTACCATACATACATCCAAGAGTGACTTCATTATCCTCAGTACTAATTCGAAAACCCACACAATAATTGACACACAAATGACATCAGCCACAACAGAACTTTGGGTTTTAGCACATATCCACAGGTATTTACAAAGGTTAACAAAATTACTCTAAGTTTGGAAACACACGAACAGATAAATATGCTGCATTTTTTGTGGCAATAATATCTAGCTAACGTCTATCTAGTTCCTATGTGTTCATGATATAATAATTAAGCAGTAGCATAGAAGACAAACAATAAAGAGAATCTTACTACCCTCTAAAATTTAGCACTGTCACATCAAAGAGAATCTTACTATTTATGAATATTTCGATCAATTTAATGACAAAATCCTTTTGACAGATTGGTGCTAATTTTTGACATGAATCTAATGAGCTTAATTAATCTACATTTTGTTAAAGTGATGCTACAGTAACCGTCTTCTAATCACGACTTAATTAACCTCATTAGATTCGTCTCGTGAATTAGTCTAGCGACATGTAATTTATTTTATAATTAAACTTTATTTAATACTATTAAATAGCAAGATTTTTGTTGATGTGACAGCTATAAAATTTAGACCCAGGAACCGAACACACCCACAGTATGGATGTTATGACAGGCACAGGTAAAGATGTCATATGTGGCTTTTGGAGATAAGAAAACAGAGCGAGTATGCTTGTTGACTAGCAAAAGTCAGAATCCAAGACAATATCCCTAACATTGCAGTACTTTGACCACAAGCGCTGAGATCTCCAAGAAAGAACACTGGGCGCTAAGTAATGATTGCAAATCGAAACGCATGAGGCGAGAACTCACCAGATACGGATCCAGCGAGTCGAATCCAAGTACAACATCAGCAAGAACCCCTGGGAAAACATACATCGTCAGCCATAAGATTCACTAACCCCTGATGATAAACCATCAAACAATTAAATCACAGCTCGCGAGTCTAAACCCGCACCGTTCTTGTCCGGGACGAGGAGCGACGTGACGGCTGCGCCAACATTGGTGAGCCGGACCCGAATCCTCCCGTTATCGAGCTCGAAGAACTCAGGCGTGGGGGCGCGGTGGGAGGCTGGCGGCGCGGGCATCGGGATGAGGAGGGTCTTGGGAGAGCAGGCGTGGAGGCGGACGAGCAGGGGCGCGGGGGAGGAGAGGATGGTAAAGGAGGCGAGGAGGTAGACGGCGGCGAGGAGGAGGAGGAAGAAGGGCGGGGTGACGCGGAGGGCCCGGGGCAGCGCAGCGTGATGAATCTGGTGATCCCGGAACCGGTTGGACGGCAGGTGCTGGAACAGGGGGTGGGGCTGCGGGCGTGTGGGCGTCCTCGGGGTTCGAGGGGAGAGCGAGTGGTGGTGGTGATGCTGAGCACCCACCAGCTGCTCCATTTCCTCCGGCGAAGCGCCGCCCGGTTTCCCGGGGCTGGTGGTTGGGTTCCAGTCTCGGTTCCTGGGGCGCGGCGACAAGATTTTGCCGTGACCCTGCGGCCTTCCACGTTTCTTGTAAGTATTTTTAGGATTGAAATATAAAGATTAGTTAAAGCAAGAAAAGTTATATATATACCCACGGTTTGGCGGGAGGATTTCCACCGCCTTTGCTTACCGTCTACAATTTTTCTCCAAAACCAAAAAAATTCACTTTTGAACCGCCTCTGGACCCCAGCAAATTCCCTCTACGCTACTGAAAATTTTCTCCATTCCTTCCATGCCATTAAAATTTTTGAACTTCCCTCTATGCCATTCACACTTTCTTCTATTTGATAGCTCAAAAAAAACTTTCTTTACTTTAAAATTTGAGAAAATTTGTAAACTTATAGAATAACATGTGGGAAACATTTTTTGTTATTAAAAAATATTTTGGTTCTATGACATTTTCAATTTTCAAATTGCTTGAACTTGACAAAGTGTTAAGGTTTAGAAGTTAAATTTTAAAGTTTTGAACCTTAACGCTTTGTGAGATTCATTAATTTCAATTTTAAAAATGTTCTAGAACCAAACTATTTTCCAATAACAAAAAATGTTCTCGAGGTGTTACTCTATATATTTACAATTTTTCATAAATTTTATAGTAAAGAAAGTATTTTTTTATCTATCGAATAGAGTAAAATATTAAGCACGGCGTTAGTGACATAGAGGGCATGAAAATTTAAAGTGAATGACATAGAGGAAACTTGAAAAATTTCCATGACACGGAGGGAACGTTGAAAATTTTCGAGTGACGTAGAGGGAATTTGCTCTACAAAGAGGTGGTGGTACCCCCACCCATCGACACATGCACAAGTTTCTTTAGGCTATTGCTCCGCTTGTACATATTTAGAGTAGAGGGAGAGAGAGAGAGAGAAAAAGAAGATAGAGTGGGAAAATTCCACCTAAGGTGTCCTTTCCTAGCCACTTTTGTACCTCAAGTCCGTAGAGAGAGAAGTCGTTGCTCGCGACGTTCTATTCTAACTCTTGTACCTCTACGACCGTTTACCCACCTTAGTAGGGGACCGGGATATACACCGGTGCTAATTCATCTCGAGGAAAGGCAGGTGTGCCTCTTGTGTTTATAAGCTTAGTGTGCTTTTATTTAAGTTTATTATACCCTCGTTGCTATGAGTAGAATAGCGGCAAAAGACTTAGGTGTGGTGTCTAGGTTCAACGTTGTCATCGTTTGCCACGTATCTCACGTAAGAGAGGGGTTCATGAGAGTAGTAACGGCCTCGTGTGATAGCAAGTGTTACCTCCACATTCGGATACGTCGTAGCCTCGTGGCTGGAGTCACCTGTGTAACATGAGTAAGTCGGTGACCATACATATACACTAGCCAGTCACACTTTTTTTACTTAGGTGTCTTTACCCAGTTATATCCTCACTACCCTCAGCTGGAAGTGATAGTTATAATCGTTAGACCAACCCTCCTTTATCGAAGAACCTCACACCGTCCTTTGGGAGAATATAAATGACACTCTAGGAATAGTCCTTGGGGGAAATGCTACAACGGGTTATCTACTTGTGGGTATTTATCATTGATATTCTAGCATTCTTGCTAGTAGTATTTATGCTAATTAACTTAGGAAGTGTGTCCCAACACATCTTAGTGTTGTTAGTAGCAACGTTAAGGGGTGCCAACGAGTCGTTGTTGCTTGACGTTGGGCGAGAGGGTAGAATGTGACGCCCCACTCCTAGGACTACACCGTGCATACGTACCAATCCTCGAAACGAGTAGTTGGTGTATACATCGATGATATAAATCTAGTACAACAACCTTTATTTATTCCTCAAAAGGATACAACTAGGGGATACATAGTCTGGATTACAAGCAAAGAGGTGGATAGGCCGGCCTCATATAAAAGAAAACACACTGGAAAGCTTCATAAACTCCACAGGCAACATCGAGCGAAGGAGGCGACCTACTCCTTGTCTTCATAATAATCTCCATCTCTATCCGAATGATTTAAACAACAGGTGAGTACATAAGGTACTCAACAAGCTCTACTATATATATATATA